>OZ010738.1:126185467-126395467 GCA_963932295.1 Tipula lateralis | reverse complement strand
CACGTGTGGGACATCCTAAAACGTCTTATTAGAGCTATAAATCCTGCACCAGATTCTACAGCAGAGCTGAGAGTTGCAATGCAAGAAGAGTGGAATCTCATTCCGCAAGAAATGATACAAAGTATTCTACTTAGTATGCCCAGAAGGATGGAAGCTGTAATAAGGGCACGGAGGGAGGGGGAGGGAATACTCATTATTAAATTAATCAAATTAAATTGTAATAAAGCTAGTTTTAATGTTTATAAACCGCTTTTAAAAATTTAAAAAAAAAATAGTTCGACACATTTTAACATTTTGCAATGAAAAATAGCCGCTATAATTCCATAACGCCACATTTGTGCCTCTTTTGAGAAAATTATAAATTTGGGATCATTTGATACCGGTTCCACTGAAATTGTCCAGCGGGATTTTTTTTATTACAAAAAAAAAATATGCGATAATTTTGTCCAGGAATGTATATGATAAAAACTTTGGTTATAGAAAACTTCGGCTATATGACTATAACAAACACTTTTTATAAAATTTTAGTTTATTTCAATGTAAAATAATTTTGATATTACAAACAATTTGAATTACATATGTATGTATGTATATTATTGTATCAGCTAAAACGGTTTGAAATTGCTAACATATACATATGAACCTGTATTAGTCAATTGCATTTTACGTTTAAATAAGAAATTGCAACACGTGACAATATCCTACCTATTATATTATTACCTAAGCAAGTGTTTTATACACGTGACAAAACATTCTGTGTTATTGATGGATCTTAAATAATAATTGATGCGGTAAGTTCCTTATATTCTTACAAATTTAAAACAAACTAATTGTGTATTGTAATTTTATTAGTAAGCAAAATGAGCGGCAACAATAAAAGATCGACCGTGAATGAACACGTCTATGCCCCCTACTGGAGTGCAGAATTCATGGGCCAACCATCTTCCATGTCAGTACTAGGCTGGCATGGAGCTATGCAATGTGCAGATGGTTCTACGTAAATCGGACCTATAGCCGTACGTCCTCGATTTGGCTGTAATGGTGTAAGGTAAGGACGTAAATAAGCGAACCGCGAAAGAGTTGGAAGTGCGTCGAGCCCCAAAACAGATTGTAGAGATAAAAACAAACAATAAAAGATCGGTCATAACCTTGGATATACGATTTTAAAAATTTTTGACGGTAGAACTAGAAGCTAATTGCAAATTGCACAAATAATGAGTTTGCCTAGATCAACAGTGGCGGGAATTGTACGAAATCGTAACAAATGTGAAAGCAATGAGCACCCTATGCAAAAAACGAAAAAGCTGAGATCTGAAATTTATTCCGATTTAGGTAAGGCCTTGATTATATTATGGATACAAACTATGAGGCATGCTAGTGTTAGCATAAGCGGCAAAATTTTTAAAGAAAAGGCACTACAACTTAGTAGGAAAATGAAATAAGATAATTTTAGTGCTAGCGACAGATGTTTAGGTCGCTTCAAAAACCGTATCTCAAATGAGACCTTAAGAACCAAGTTTTACGATTGGTGCACATTGTAGGCGGTAAGCCCAACGAATGTTTTTTACACACAAACGCCTTTCTATGTCATCCGGTTGCATGTTAATTTTTTGGTCAACGACGAGAATCGAACACGAGACCGCGGCGTGATGACAAACTCTCTTTACCATTAAGCTACAACCGGCGACGATATAAATATATATATATATATATATATATATATATATATATATATATATATATATATATATATATATATATATATATGTATATTTATATATATATATATATATATATATATATATATATATATATATATATATATATATATATATATATATATATATATATATATATATATATATACAATATATATTATATAATAATATATCGTTTGCAAAGCCAGTGTGATATATTACATGAGCGATGAAAACGAATAATGATAAAAAGTTTGGTAACACGCGACCGCCTATCGAGTGTATTTAACACAAAAAAAGCATATTCATATGTATATGTACATATGTATTTTTTTCAGAATCCCATTTTACATGAGTTCGATGGCTCTAATATTTTCTTTCCATTCATATTTTACTCAACACACAACATCAACTAAAATAACATCAGAATTTTTCTATCTAATCAAAAGATATTTTTGCACTCCATATGTGGGATATGAATTGAAATGTATGTATATTTAAGTGTATTGATGGCAGGCAAAAGATAAGTGAAATATGGTATATATTTTACTAAACACAGTCAAAATACGCAAAATTTAAAAGTAAACATACATATATGGTGTTTTTCAAAAGTTTCAAAGTATGTGTAGCATAAATATATATGTACCTTTAATGAAAATGTACATGCATAATTTTTTATAAATATAGAAATATTTACATAATTTATATTTGATGTTTATTGGAATAATAAAAGTGTAAACATACATGATAACACTTAGAAATAATAAGGTGTGAATTATATATATATATATATATACTTTCAGTACTTGCGCTAAATTGATTACGTTTTAGTATACTTTCTGAATTCATTACGTCCATTTTTATATTTTACCGTGTACAATCCCTGTTACAAACAACTAAAAACATCCAAATTTTGGACACTACCAAATTTCATTATGTATTCGAGACTATTCAATCGCAATTTCAACACTAATGAATGTTTTTTAAATAAACTTATCATTTTCAAAAATTCAAGAAACCACCAAATGATTCAATTAACACATTGAAGTTCACTTTCAGATCAATTACGTGGAGGACGATCAATCTCTGGAGGCAGTATTTACATTTATTTTCCACATTTGAACCAGATATAGGTCTACTCCATCAATATACAGCTAATGAATCAAAAATCTAATTGTTTTTTGATGAAAATAGCGATACTGCGGATATTCATATAACATAAAGTCATTTATTGAACTCATCATATTTCATTTAACATATTGCAATGAATATACCTATTATAGTGTAAACGTCGTGGGGATCAATGGTCGAGTGATTATAATGTGGAAATGTATATAACGTGATAAATTTAACAGTGGGCAAAAGAGAAGCTGGTTACAATACAACCGGTTAGAATGCGATTTTTTATGTTTGATTTTTGTTTTGCCGATCCCGAAACAAGTTGTATACACTACTTCAATGGCGCATGGAAATATTACTACATTAACTGTTGCAATATAACGGAAAAATCGAAAATCCACCTGGTTTATATATATATAAGCAGTGCTAAATAGCTGTATTTAGGACAAGTCCTGTTTTAACCAGTGAATTATTTAAGTGACTGGTGAATTGTTTAACCCACTAGTGGTAAGCATAGTATATCGGGTTCTTCTTCCACTATTTTGAAGTCTGCAACAATTGTGAATGGAGTTGCTTCTGACATCAAGCAAATAATTTATATTTTTTATTTATTTATATAATTTATATTTATATTTTTTTATTGTTACTCTATGAAAGATAGTTTTATTCAAATGACTTCTACAGCTGAATTTTCAGTACCCCATTTTGTCCATCTAATTTTTCCGATTATTTTCGACTATATGAGCTCCTTTATATGGCGACTTTGATTTGGTGTTTCAAGTCTTGGGTAGTCTTTGGCGTAATACTTAGCGTAATATTTATCCTTAACAGTTCCTTACAAAATACAGTTCAACGAAGTAAAATTGAGCTCATTTCATTGCAAAACATTGCGGATGGTAGTTTTGCTTCAGCTCCTGCACTAATTAAACTGTGTACGCCGTAAGATTTTCACTGTCCTTAGTGAAATTAGTTTCAGATTGTTTTTCAGCTTTAGTCGATATGATTTGAAGTTAGGAGAGTTATAGATTTTTGAGTACCTACAATTAAGTTATGCAACCTTTGATCAGCCCATCATCAGTATCAAAGGAAGCATAACTAAATTATATTCCTTGCTATCAGAATTAAGGTTAGTGGCCATGCTGAGAATGGTGTAATGATGTTGATTATCGTAATGTTGGATACTTTAGTTATATGAAGTGTTTTTATTTTATTTAATATAATGATATCGTTGTATCGATTATAGCTGTACGTTCCGCAAAACTGTCTATCCGTATAGTGTAAGTGATAATGTTGATATTTAAAGTACAATTGTTGATTTTTATCACGAATTGTTTTGCTAATGTTTTTGCCATTTGGTTATTATAATCGGTATTGTATGCTGGATTTTTCTGTTAATTAACTATAATGAATTGCTGTCCGTTATATAAGGTTTTATGTTTGCTTTTATTAGGTTACATGTTGGTTGGTTGATACTGTTGCATGGTTAATTAGAATATTATTTATTTTATAATAGTAGAAATTGATATGAGCTTAGATAGAATTTGAAAGGTGTAGTAAACATTAATTGTCAATTGAAAAAGTGGTATGTGATTGTGGTATGTGTTTGTATATTAAATGGAGGGATAGATAATGTGAATATTATTAACGGATTTACTTGAGATTGTGGCTACTGTTAACATTTAGTATAGTTAATGATCTGAATTAATTTTTATATTTTGTTATTTAAGGTTCTCGTATATAAATGTGCTTTCTCCTTTCAAAAGAAGATAATGTGAAATATGCCCTCGTTCTGCAAATGAACTCAAATCAAGAATTTCATTTATGTGTTGCTTTAAATTTCTAACTGTAAGTATTGTTTTTATATCGTCCAGTTTCGTGATTTGCTCATAATTCTACTTCTTTGTTTATGTGATTTTCAATTTCTCGAAATCAATTAATCATTGGGTTGTTTATTTCTACTTCTTTGTTTACCTTTGAAATTATTAGAATTTCATTTGTAATGATTGTTTTTAATGCTTCGTTTATTATATGTCCGCTTGTATTAAGTCACCAAAAATAATTTGTATCCCCTCCCCATATTTAAGTTCGTACCGTCAAAATTGGTTCTATTTATGTTTTTGATTTTTTTAGTGAACATTTGTTGAAGTTATTTGTTGTCCAATTCCTCATCGGGGAATAACTCGTCATTTGGTTCTTCCTCATCGTTTTAATTTTCTTCATAATGTATTTCATTGGACTCCTCTAACGCTTCCGTGGTGTAGATGTTTCTTTCGTTGTGTTTTATTGCCGAGAATATCTTGATAAATTCTTGGTTTCGGAACTGTCGGAAATTCCTTTGAGGCAGTTCGTATTTTATATATAACATATTTTCTTCATTTAAGAATATTTCCTATACTTCAGCAAGAGTTTCTGGATCTCAACTTCTATATTTGACTAAAGTGGTCTGCGAACAGGAATTGAGCTAGACATATTTCTTAAAAAAAATTTCTTTGCATTGTATCATACGTGAAGGTGTTTTTTAGAATTTCTACAATTTGACCATAGAATTGTTTAGAGGTAACTTGGTTAGTGAGCCTTGACTATTGTTTAATGAGGGTAAATTGCATCTCAATCCGTTCATGAAACGACATTTGAAATCAACATTCTGTAGATGCATTTTCTTTAATTTTACCTATTATCAGTCAATCTTGTCCTTCTGGTAGCACGTCTGTACAAACTATTGTAATATGTAATTTACATATATTTACCTTTGAATTTATCCAGTTGACTTGTTATCTCTGGGGTCTTTAATGAATAATCGTTTCATAATACAGTCCGCATCGGTCATTATAGTTTTAGATGTTAATAGTTTTAGTTGTTAACTAGTTTCAAAACATTTTAGTTTCAAAACATATTACTGATCAATTCGTCGGTTGTGTTAGAAATATAACTTGGATTGTTTTTAATTATCTTTGATTATTATTGTTTTTTGTGTACTTTCGAACTCATTAAAATATTAAATTTGATTATATAAAAACATATTACATTTTTCGGAATATAAATCCATACAAAACTTAATTTTAGCTTTCAAATAAAGCTTTTGTTGTGTTTTTTTGTATATCTTCGTTTGCTATCGGGCAAGCGTTGATAGTATTATTCGGTATTCTGATGTACCAAGGTTATTGGGAAATTATTTGGGTTGTGAAAATAAAGAAGCAAAATATTTTTAACCCATGCAACAAACGAACAGGCAATCGGCAGGAAAAATAAGTTTTTTTATTATTATTTGCATATATGCAATTGCTGAAAACGGTTGTTTGCACTTCAGATTCTATCTTTATTAGAGCCGTAAGAATATGACGTATTTTTGTTGTGCTTTTTTTAGAGGAGGTACATTTTACACTTTCCCATAAGAAGCAATGTAAAAATCACATTTTTCGAAATAATTTTTATCAATAAAGAAATATATGTTTGATTTCTGTTTTTATAGTGTTAAGTACATAAAATGTTGAAGTTTATTATATCTGAAAATCAATTGCCTAAATATCTTAATAATTTAATAAAAGATAAATTAAAATTCAATATGAATTTAAGAAATTCTATATACAGTAAAATATTTATATGTGTATGTGATGTAGATGTTAAAGTAAAAATATCTTCCAATAAGAGCTGTCCATTTTTTTAATCTAACCGCACACGTTTACTTTTATTTTGAAGAAAAATATCCGTAGCTGTATTGAAATATATTTAACAATAAGAAATTATATTTTTGCACATAAATAAAACTTAAATACTATAATACTATAAACAATAGTTTAAATTTAAAAAATAATATAATGATGTGTGTTTATTGGTAAACTCTCTAAAAAACAAACGAGAAACATGACATGACGAAAAAGCTTTACAAAAGAGTATATAGATAATAGTAAATGTATGAAAATATAATTTATTCAGGATAAAATATTGTTACGATTTCGCCGAGTGGTTATTTTAATAATTTTTCTCCGGTTCGATCACTGGATTGTGAATATAAACTCGCAAAGATTAAATTTTAACTAAATTTATTTTCCACAAAAATTTCACAAATATTTCACAAATAATTCACTGATATTTATTTTCACTTTTATTTTACACAATATTTATCACTACTATTATTTTAACACTTCACTTTTTATCACTTCCCGATATTAACACTTCGAAATTCAAAATTGAACTGTCCCGTAACTCAAATGTCTACACGTATTTATACGACGCAAAGGCTTGTAGAACACTCCATTATTTGCTTCTCTACACTTCTCGAATTTTCGTTGCGTCGTATTTGGTTTGCTCCGCCTATTTTGTTATTTCTTTTTATTTTGTTCGTTTATGTAAACATTTGGTTACAGGGTAATCCCTACTATTATAATTTTCTTTTTAATTATCACAGGTGACATCTGTGATTCGTGACACTACCCTCCGCCCAAACCTGTTCGTCCCGAACAGGATCCAGACCTCTTCCTTTGTAGAACGCCAGTCGCTCCAGGTGTCCAATGATGGGTTTTCCTCGTACTCCTCTTTGGATCCTATAGACCTCGTCGTTAGTCCTGACCTTGTACGGTCCCTCCCATCTAGTTTCTATCTTCTTTGATAATCCTTTACTTCGTCGTGTTCCAGTTCCTCCATCCAACTTCCCACAAACAACCGTTTCCGAGTGTGGTGGTCGCTTCGTCCGATGATCCAATATTATCCTCCTTACGATTGGCTCCTCCCCGTTGTTCAGTTGCAAAGGCAGTTCGACATTACCGTAGCCCAATGTTCCCCGTCCGACATCCAATACGAATCCATTTCGTTTCATGAAGTCCATTCCCAGGATGACCTCATCCATAATATCCGCAACCAGAACTTCATGTCGAAAACCATTGTTCCCGATTCGTATGGTCACCTCATTCTTTCCTTTGATTTTTGTACTGTCGCCTGTCGCCGTTTGTAACTTGAACCCTTCCATTGTCCGAACTCCATCCGTGATAAAATCCGGCCGCACAATCGTTCTCGTTGCTCCGGTGTCCAATGTTATCAAACTGGATCGTCCTTCTACTTCGCCTCTCACCATCAAGCTCTCACCACCTTTTACCAATCTGGAAATGGGGATGAAGGTTATGGAGCATTTGGTTGTGGGAGTCAGTTTTTGCTCCTCAAAGCTGACGCGTTCGTTTGACGCCTTCGTTGTTGTTTGGCGTTCCTCCTCGGCTGGTATTTTTCGTTCCTCCGGTGGCCTTCGGTACATCGGCGATGGTATTCTCGCCCGTTTGCGCCTTATCTCCCAGCATTCCCTTGAGATGTGTCCTATTTTGTCACAAACCCAACATCTGATTTTACTAGTTCCATCCCGGAATCTCGTTGTCCGCCAGTTATCTACTGGTTTGATGTTATTGCCCTGTTTGTGACTGATTACTGGTTCCACTTCCACACGTCGTACCTTGACTGCTGGTTTGATGATGTTGTTTGCAGTCTCATTGGTTAGTGCACACGCGATGGTTTCCGCAAACGTTGCTTTTGGAGACAATACAACTGCACGTCTCGTATCGGGATCCCGTATACCATCGGTGAAAGCGTCGATCTTGATCCGCTCTGTATATTCTCCTGCCATGTTGTAGTGAGCGAGGTGCACTAACCGCTCTATATCAGCCGCATACTCCTGGAGCGTCTCTCCAACCCGCTGACATCGTCCCTTCAACTCCATACGATGTAACTCCCGTCGATGGTCACCACCGTATTTGCGCTCCAGAGCCAACATGATTTTTCCGTAATCCTCTCTATCGTATTCCGGCACGATTTGCAAAAGATCCGCAGCACTTCCTTTTAACGCCACAATTAATGCTGCCACTCGATCCTGCTCGCACCAACCATTCCTTGTGGCCGCCATTTCAAACTGGAGTTTGAAGATGTTGAATGGTGTAGTTCCGTCGAACGTTGGTGGCTTCAATTTTATAGAGCTGGTTGGTCGAGTAACTAGAGCACTGCCGTTGGTTTTGAGATCCATTAGCTCTTGTTCGATCTTCATGAATCGTTTGTCGGCCACCTCAAGTTGTTGATTGATTTCCTTCTTTACCGTGTCTACTTTTGTATTTAATGATTCC
Organism: Tipula lateralis; assembly: GCA_963932295.1. NCBI lineage: Eukaryota > Metazoa > Arthropoda > Insecta > Diptera > Tipulidae > Tipula > Tipula lateralis. Next base: position 126,386,556 of record OZ010738.1, on the reverse strand, counting down.
GACATTTCTCGAAATTTTTCGTTGACATCGGCCATTAAATTTTGCTGAAACTTTTCCTGGTGATCCATTCGTTCAATCAATTTTTCCTGATCACCTCGCATTTGCTCCTTTAGGTCACTCTTCATTTGATCTTGGCTGGTAATCATATCGGTTTTTAACCCACCGATCATTTGCTGCATTGCGGCCATTAATTGCCCCATGTCGAACGCTCCTGGTGTTGTTGGAGTGGTTTCCCGTACGGTGACATTCTCGTCTTCCGCTCTGGTCGTTGACTCTGTAGTCAGTTCAATCGCTTGCACCTCGGTTGAATCCGGTGCCCCAAAATTAAACTCATGTTGATCTGGGTCAACATTTCCATCCAACAAAGCTGTACGGAGTCTCAACTGCAACTCATTTCGGTTGCCCGCAGTTGGTAGATTCCGTAGCCCCAACTCCTTCTTCAAATCTGCCACTTTTAAGTCCAATAATTTCATTTTGGATATTCACAATCCCACCGCTGTCACCAATTGTTACGATTTCGCCGAGTGGTTATTTTAATAATTTTTCTCCGGTTCGATCACTGGATTGTGAATATAAACTCGCAAAGATTAAATTTTAACTAAATTTATTTTCCACAAAAATTTCACAAATATTTCACAAATAATTCACTGATATTTATTTTCACTTTTATTTTACACAATATTTATCACTACTATTATTTTAACACTTCACTTTTTATCACTTCCCGATATTAACACTTCGAAATTCAAAATTGAACTGTCCCGTAACTCAAATGTCTACACGTATTTATACGACGCAAAGGCTTGTAGAACACTCCATTATTTGCTTCTCTACACTTCTCGAATTTTCGTTGCGTCGTATTTGGTTTGCTCCGCCTATTTTGTTATTTCTTTTTATTTTGTTCGTTTATGTAAACATTTGGTTACAGGGTAATCCCTACTATTATAATTTTCTTTTTAATTATCACAGGTGACATCTGTGATTCGTGACAATATGTAGTTTAAGATGTGCTTTCGATACCGTTCAATAGATGTCAGCTGGGCGTTACTTTTTTATATACAAAAAGTTGTTAGATTTAAAAAAAATTGTCTAATAATTTGGTTTTACCAATTCAAGTTAACGGTTAAATTTTATATGTAAGTATATGGCAATGATATAGATTATATATATACATACATATATATCTTTATAAAATCTAATTTTCCTCCAACTCGAAAAAAATCCTAACCTTAAACTTGTTACATATATAAGTTTCTTGACAAACTACATGTTTTATCAGCAAACACTCGATTTCGGATTTTGAAATATGTTATAGTATTTAATCCTGTTAAGTGTAATAACATTTATGATAAAATTTAGAATTATAGTGGGATTCTAGTAGTTTGACCGTTTTAAGATAAAAGTTTAAGTAAATGAGTAAATATTTTAAATTTATAATAAATATGTTTTTTTATTTTTGATTATTTTGAATAAATATCGAAATTTTGAATTTTGATAAACAAAAACTTTATTGTCAAAAACAAAGTAGCTTTTTAGTAGCAATTTTCATTTTTCCAAATGGAGATGACTCTGTTCCCATTGATCGAGATTTCATATTGCACATGCGTATACAACAGAATATGTTTTTTTTTCATATGATAGTATGTATGTATTTGTGCGTATACATATTAAAAGTTTTTATGCGAAATATGAATTCAATGATATATTTATTTAATTATTTATGATATATTTAATTGATTTTATGCAAAAATATTTAAACGACACATAATATAAATATTGTTAATACGATTTCAGCATCAAAATGTTAAATTCGTTATACTTTTCATTGAAATATTTCATTTTAAAAAAATGTTTACTTTCCATATATTTTGTATGAGAATTTACGTTTTTTCCTCTATTCAACCTCCTCTAATTAAAGCTCAGTTTTTAATATTTAGGCTCTGTTATTTAGTCGGTTCTGCCGGTAATCGTCTAATACATCATTGCAAAAAAAAATAACTTAAAAAAAAAATAGTGTAATTATTATGATCATTAAAATTTATTTTAATGCACGGATTCCAACTTTTAAATTATTATTTTAAAAAATGTTCAACACTTTTATTTTTGCACTAAATTTTTAAAACCATTAGCTGCGCCAGTTATAAGTACAAACTTAATTTGTTTGAACGAAAGTTCTTTAGCAAATCGCGTCGCATTTTCATTTAAATTAAAATCACTTAAATCACGTTAATTATAATAAATTAAATAAAACCTCTGAATTTCAATACAATATGTCATATTTTTTATTTTGCTGTGATTTTTAAAATTATATGTTTCTAATATGACACGATCCGTGTGAATACTATTTATTTTGATCCTTCTTGTTGGTATACACAAATTTATATATATATATATATATATATATATATATTATATATATATATATATATATATATATATATATATATATATATATATATATATATATATATATATATATATATATATATACAACTGAGATTATTTATGATGGATAAAGTCTTTCTTGGGTCAGTTATAACAGAGCTTCTGTACTTTAATCATTATGTGCTATAAGACGACGGGTGCTGTTAAGTACCGTATTCTTTGACAACATTTCAAATAAAAAGGTTGGTTGAGTACAAGTATAATCTTCATAATGGTTTGTAAAGACACAAAAACGACTAAACATTTGAAGAATAAGCTCTTTCAAATGTTAGTCCTACTTTCTATGAAAGGGTACGTCGTTTGTGTTTGGAAAGGGAAATGGGTTTTGTTTACATTATATATTAATGTTAATTTATTCTGTTAATTTGTATTTTGGAGTTTTTGACGGTTCTTTGAATTAATTTAATGTTACAAAGCTGATTCGTTTATTAAGTTAGTTTCTCTTGTGTCTTTGTTTTAAATTTAATTTTTGTTTTAATAAATATATTCTATTTTACAACTATTCGTTAAACTCAATTTTGTTATTTAAAACAATCTAAATTTTTGATTTGATTTTCTGTTATATCAATTTTAATTTGTTTGCCAATTGAAAATAAAATTTATCTTGTCTAAAGAACTCTCAAACTATGCTAGATCCAATTATTGTAGACCTAGACCATCAACATCGAATGAACGAAGTTCCAGAAGAGAATCATTTATGTGTTCTAATTGAAATTTACAATATTAATAAATAATTACAATAATTTTACAATGTTAATTGAAATTTACAATATTAACATAATACTGATCTGGTCATTTACTTTAATTTACTTTAATTTATTTCAGTACATACAATTTTTAATTGTACCTTTTACCAATAATTACGTAATTTTACAGTTCTTAATATAATTGATATATGTGGGTATTAACCAATAAGTTTTAATGGCTTACCATAGAAAAGGGTTAGTATAAACATAAAACAATTTATTGTTTTTTCAATATTACATTACTTCAAGCCAATTTTCTGATTGGATGTGGGTATGTTGAAACTCGTATCTAGTCAGGTATGTATCAAATAATTCTTGTTTTTCTATAATTCAGTTCTAATAATACTGTTATATGTTAATGTATTTTTTGTAATGAAACGGGTTAGAATTTATGTAGCCGCAATTATATTAAATCATTCTAAATTTCATTCACCAATAACAATTCCATTTTCTACTAATTTTATAGCCCCTATTTTAATATCCAAAAATAATATGTTATATTGTTTTTCAAATTGGTATTCTGACCATTAGATGTTGTGTCAACTTTTATTATGTTCTTGTACAATTATATAAAATCAGCTAGAACCTTTTTGTTTTATTGATATTATCTAAATAACATTACGATAATTGTATTTAAATCATGTTATTGGAAAAATAGGCATTCTCAACCTAGGTTTTCTTTTGTTTTGTAGACATCTATAACGTAGGATTAATGAAATAAAAGATTTTTGTGTGTAAATTATTTTTATTGTAAAAACAGATACAACTTTTAATTTCCATTCCAAATAAATGATGCTAACATTTTTGGCCTTAACTAAATTAAACAATAATAGATATCTGAATTAATAATACTTTATTTAATTTTTTTTTTATAGTTTTTTGATTTTTGCTTAGCGGCCGTATACCGCGTCTTAACTGAGACCTTATGAACCATTTTTACGAATGGTGCACATTGTAGGAAGTCAGCCCAACGAAAGTTTTTACACACAATCGATTTTTTTATGTAATCCAGTGCATTCTAATTTTTGGTCAACGGCGAGAATCGAACTCGAGACCGCGGAGTGATGAGAAACTCTCTTAGCCATTAAGCTACAATCGGCGATTTTTAATATACAAAAAAGAAATACAGAAGAACGGTTATTGTAATGCACTTCATACATACTCGTCGTTTTTCAAATTTAAGTTTTAGAAAAAAAACTGGGAAAAGTGATGTAACTTGTAATTTTTAGATTTAAACATTTTAAATAAACTCTATCAACATGTACATATTCAAAATTTATTCATTCAACAGAAGAAACTCTTTATTACCAAAATTAATCTCCCATCATATCCTTGTAGGTGGGGGTAGGCCACATACAATATTTTCATTTTCTCCTACTGAGAATTTTTATAAATTATTATAGGTAATGGTGAAGGAAAATCTCATTTAGCTAAGTTCATAATAATCCCATCAGATGATACTATAATACGTTTGGAAGGCACTGTTAGGATTTTTCATGTAAAACAAGTTTTTTTTACATTTTTTATATAAATTATGTAAAACACAGCGTAAATTACATAAAACACAAATTACATGTAAAACACGAAGACAACATCACTCCCAGTGCCATCTATTTCAAAATGTCTAAACTTTCAAAAAAAGCGCTTTGCTCATAATAAATTAACATAAATATTTGCGGTTTTGCAAAATCAGTTAATTTGCGGGTCCACGTTATTAGTTGAAAAAAGTTTTTTCACCTTTACCCGAGTCAGTTAAGATGATTTTTAACTTTATATTTTTTGTTTGTAATAAAACACTTTTCTCAGCTACTGTTTAATTGTTATATTTTAATTTTTAATTTTTATTTATATTTCGCCTCATTGGCATCATCAGAATCTACAAAATTAGTTAATTAAAATTAAATAACATAATAGGTAAAACACAAGAAAAACATTAAAATAAATTATTTGAAATTAGTAAATTGGCGGTAAATATGGCTTACATTTTGGTAAATAATAATAAATATATAAATAAATAAATATAAAAAGTTTAACAATCACAAATAATTACACATATTTTAGTTAAGAGTTAAATTATTCTATATCCAGTTAATTATCACAATATATATGTTGAACTTAAATATAGTGAATGATATATTGAATAATACAATTTTTTTTGTTGTTATTTAATTTTAAGAAATTTGGAAACCAATTGAAAAAAAAATAAAAATCAGTGTTGTCGTACCTATAACACTATAGTTTGGACATCCCTTGCTATATAATTATTTTCAAGTTCGAAAAAAATGTAAAAATGTAATAAATGAATTGAATGAACAAACCTAAAATTGCAAACCTAAAATGTCAAAATTCATGATTTGTTGACATTGTGCTGGTATTAACTTAATCGTCTGATACTGTGTATAGTTTATGTGTGAACTTGTTTTAATGTGTTTTATAGATTGTTTTATAGATTTAAATATGTTCAAAAGAGTCTTTTGGTTGAAACTTAAAAATTTATTGTAACTGTATTTTCTTGGTTTAAATGTATGTGAATCATTTAAAATGTTCTCGTTTACGTTTTTTGGTATCAATTTCTAAAATTTTAGTTCCAGGGAAATTGAAACTATGGTGATTTAGTTTACTATGTTTCGCAAGTGCTGTCATTTCTGATTGTTTAAAATATTTCTTTTATGTTGTTTCAATCGTTCTGACAGAGCTTTTGAAGTATGCCTATGTATGATTTGTTCGGACAATCTAAACATGGAATTTTGTAAACTACATTGATACTAAGTACCCATTTGTACAATTGCAGATTGTGCAACACCATAAACACAGACTATACAGAAAAGAAATACACAACCAGAGGTATAGTACTTCAAACAACAGTCATAAGCATATGCCGCCTGCACTTGAACAAATCATGTTAAGTTTTTGTGAGCTGCTGCATTCAAAAGATAAAAAATTATAAATTTATTTAGTTTTTCTATTAATTAAAGAATTGTTGTAAACGGCGTATTGGTTAAAGCTCCGGCAGTTGCAGTGGAAGATACTGGAATTAGACGGATTTTTCATAATTTATTTACGATCGGTGATTTGTTTAAACAAATCTATAATTCTCTGTTGAATTCATGGCTCACCCCATCTCAACTCTTAGTGCTATCCTAACCATTACCATAGGTTCGTCGCAATGTGTAGATGGTTCTAAGTAAATCGGACTTATAACCGTATACATCCTCGTTCACAATTATTTAATTGTAAGTAAAGCAGATGTAACTTAAGAAATTGTTGAACCTAAAACGTACAATTTTATAAGTAAATGAACACTTATATATATATATATATATATATATATATATATATATATATATATATATATATATATAATATATATATATATATATATATATATATATATATATATATATATATATATATATATATATATATATATATATATATATATCGGGTTTTTCAATAAGAGCATTTCAACTTTTTTTTTGAATAAAACACAAACTGTTCGACTTTTGAATTAACTTTTTTTTATTAACGAATTTGAACATATACATTTAAGTATGAAACTCGATTTCTTTTCCATGACCTCTGAGCTTTTGCAACGTCGCCGGCTTATTAGCATAGACCATTGACTTCACATAACCCCAAAGAAAATAATCTAGAGGTGTCAAATCACACGAGCGCGGCGGCCACTGGACGAGCCTATTTCGCGAAATAACACGCTAATCAAACTTAGTCTTCAATAACGCAATTGTATCGTATGCTGTGTGGCATGTGGCCTCGTCCTGTTGAAACCACATGTCGTCCAAGTCTATTCCATTCAATTGCGGCCAAAAAAATCGTTTATCATATCGCGGTATCGATTTCTATTAACAGTAACGTAGCGATCGTTATCGTCGATGAAAAATATGGCCTGTCGATGAAAAATATGGCCCAATGACGCCGCCGGCATGTAATCCGCACTAAATAGTGACTTTTTCGGGATGCAACGGTGCCTCATGAATCACGTGTGGGTTGCTTCTTGCTCAATAACGCATATTTTGCTTGTTGACAAATCAATTTAGCCAAATGTGAGCCTCATCGCTGAAGAGAATTTTTCGGTGAAAATCTGCATCATTTTCGATTTGCTCTTGAGCCCAATTCACGAATCGGCGTCGCTTCAAATGGCCAAACGGCTTTAGTTGTTGTGTCAGCTTGATCTTATACGGATGTAGGCCAAGATCTTTACGTAAAATTTACCACAATGATGTCACAGAAGGCCCAATTGTTGCGAACGTCGACTGAGCGACACATTCCCGTCTTCTTGAACTGAAGCCATGGCGGCTGCGATGTTTTCAACACTTCGAGCACTTCTTTCTCTCGAGGGCACCGGAACATTATGTAGTGAAAACGTAGACTCAAATTTTGCAATTATACGGTCGATTGTCGAACCCCGGCTTATTAAATGGACCGTAAAATGCTCTTAAAGTAGCAGCAACAGAACGATTATTTTGACAAAATATTTGCACGATTTGCAATTGCTGTTCACGTGTGTAGCGTTCCATGATCCAATGTATACTAATGAGGTTTCCAAATGACACAAGAACAATAAAAAATATGGCGTCGTTCGCCGCCCCTATTGGAAAAAAGTTGAAGCGCACCTGTTGAAACACCCGATATATATATGTATATATAGTATAAATATACTCGTATATATATATATATATATATATATATATATATATATATATATATATATATATATATATATATATATATATATATATATATATATATATATATATATATATATATATATAATTAATTTCTTTAATAAACTAATGAACAGTGCATTAGATAGTCACAGAAATTACTATTGGATCATCACGAATAGGAATTATCTCTCGCGTTACAAGGTGATGAACTGCGCCCTATGGACATTTACGTTATCGCGATTGAGAAAGTAACTTTTCTCTATGTTGATTGTTAGATTTGCCTTCCATAAGTTGTCAAGATTTACAAAAAGGCTATTGTGGAGTTCGTGTAGTATGACTTTATGCATCAGACGACACATTGGTTGCACCACCCAAACTGCTACACTCGGAATACGTAGAGTGGTTAGTTAAATTTACGAGTATCAAGACAAATCCTAGTCTTTTAAATAGCCTTTCTTACGATAATATTCAGTGAACTTCAAAATCATTTGCTTTTGTCATCACCACTAGTTTTAATATACTCGTAAATTAAATTTACCATATTTATTTCTTCATATAGTTGAAGAAGAGATATTTTTCCAAGAGCATCTTTAGAAAATAAAGGGAACAGTCCTAAAATTCTACCCAAATCTTCTTTATCCTAGGGGTTTAAATTTGAGTATTGTTGTCAGGGCGTGGTACGAAATCAATAATTTCATTTATTGTAACATTTTACATTTTTCCCAAAAATCGGTTCTTGTGGACTGTAATTAGGAACAATACTTAAAATAAATTGTAATTTGTATTACTAAATTTAACCGGTAGTCAAACATATACTAAGATTAGATATTTCATTTCATCAGCTGTTGTTATGTTAGACATGATTTGTTGGTATGTAATTTTATTGTATACTTAAAATTTAAACGAAATTTTTCTCCAAAATATTAACAGATCCTTCGAAAAGATCAACTAATTTTAGTGGCGCTGTTATAATTTTTGCATGTGGATGAGGATCTTTGTTTCAGATGCATTTGATAAATGATGATTTTTATATCAACAACAGCTTTGACTTAATATGTTGTCTGAGCGGTAATTGTTCGGGTAATATTACTATTGCCTTGTTTGGATGTTGTTCTACATTGTCGTTTATGGGTGTTGGTTTTGTTTTTTGAGGCTCTCTAACTGGTCACTTCTTTCAGAGCCTGAAAGTTTGGATTCGGTTCGGTGTGGTACCCTATTCCTGTATGTAGTTTTACAGTCAAAACAGAAAATGTTAAGGAATTGTTCCAAAGTATCTTGAAACATGTGCCCAATATTTTTATAATTCCAGCCAGTTAGGTTGCGTCGTTAGTAAAAATGTGAAAATCATTCTTACTACTACTATATAGCCTTCCACGGGAATGATCCGATCTAGAATTCGTATTTGTTTGCATTTTTATTAATAAACGTAGATATTTATTTGGGACTGTGTACAACCCACCTATAACAAGCAAGAGGTGTTATACACAATTTAAAAAATCCCTATTAGATATTGAACTTTTATTAAGCTATCTCACCTGCCAGTATGATGAAATATTCATCTCAGGTGACTTCAATTTTGATTTACTACAGGATAGTATGTTCTCTCGAATGTATTTGAATATTTTGCACAGTCTTAATGTATCAGTACATAATACTGGTGAACCAACTTATTTTAGTCCAACCACTAACGGAATCGCTTCTTCTCTTATTGACCATGTTTTATCGTTCACCGATAACTCTATTTCTTTTTTCAATCAATTATCTCTCGGTTTAGGATCTCATCATGACCTATTAGTATTCTCTACTAATTGTTACTCTCGCCCGGAGCCTAAAAGGTTTAGTTTTAGGGATTTTTCTAATATAGATGATTCTCATTTAGCACTAGTTTGTAGCTCTATTCCTTGGGATAACATTTTTTCTCTTGATTCCTCTACTAGTCAAATCCAGCTTTTCAATGGATTTATTAATTCAGTTTTCGATAGTTGCGTTCCTCTTAGATCAGTGGTAATTAAACCTAAATCTCCTCCATGGATGTCTGGAGAAATATTGGATGCAATCAGATTTAGGGTAGATAAATTTCGCTTATGGAAAAGATTAGGAGATAGTAAAATATTTTTGGTCTACAAACAAGCTCGCAATAGGGTAGTAAGATTAATTAGGGCAGCCAAAAGTACTTTTTTCCAGGATAAATTAGATCCATCTCTTCCTCCTAAGGTTTTTTGGCGTAATGTTCGAAATCTAGGTCTAGGCAGGTGTAGAAATAATGGTATTTTAGATTTCAAAGCTCAGGATATTAACTCTTATTTTATTAGCTCGAATCCAACTTTGGTTAGTCCTGTTGTTGATCTTAAATCTGAAGAGTGTTCTAACTCTTTTTCATTTTCTAATATTTCCTTTGAGGAGTTACAGTCTGCTGTTTGGAAAGTAAAACCGGAATCTTCTGGTCTTGATAGGGTTAGTTTAAAATTGGTGAAACGAATTTTTCCTGTAGTCTTAAAATATTTATTACACATTTTTAATTTTATCTTAACCTCTTCTTCGTTTCCTGAGCAATGGAAACTCAGTAAAATAATTCCAATTCCAAAAATTAGCAATCCTGTTGAGTTATCCCAATTAAGACCTGTCAGTATTTTAAGTTCCATTTCCAAAGCCTTTGAGATTGTAGTGAAAAACCAAATTCAGTCCCATATAATTAATAATAGTTTACTTAATGTCTTTCAATCTGGTTTTAGAAAGTGTCATGGCACAAATACTGCATTACTGAATATCAGCGATGATATTCGGCGTAGTATGGAAAACAGGGAACTGACTTCTCTCACTTTGTTAGATTTTTCAAAGGCCTTTGATTCTTTGAATCACAACATTCTCTATAACAAGCTTATCGCACAATTTAAATTTTCCCTTTCAGCTGCTAGATTAGTTAAAAATTATTTATCGGACCGTTCACAGACAGTTTTTTTTGGTAGTTGTTATTCTAATTTTCTTCCAGTTACTTCAGGTGTTCCTCAAGGTTCGGTACTTGGTCCTTTATTATTTTCTATGTACATTAATGACATAGAATCCTCGTTTCACCATTGTTCGTTTCACATTTTTGCTGATGATGTCCAAATTTATAGAAATAGTAAGTTAGATCAGCATTCTATTGTTAGTAATATTTCTCTGGTTAACGAGGATTTAGATAGAGTATATAATTGGTCTATTTCCAATGGACTTGTCTTAAATGCTAGTAAATCGCAATCTATTGTTATTTACAAAAAATCGTTAGATACGTTTTCGTTTCCTTGTATTAATCTTAATGGGTCAGTCATTCCGTTTTCAACTACTGTTAGCAATTTGGGGATAGTTTTTAACAAAACTCTTACATGGGGTGATCATTTAATAAAAGTTAGTAGAAAGGTTTTTGGTTTACTTAGTTGTTTGTATAAAGTGGTAGGGTTTGCGGATAGTCAGTTTAAAAAGAGAATGTTTATGTCCTATCTCCTTCCGCATTTTCTTTATGGTGATGTTGTCTTATTTGGTATGTTTCAGGAAAATATGTCTATTTTAAAAAGATGTTTTAATGCGTGCACTCGTTTTATTTTCGGAATTAGGAAATTTGACCATATATCACCCTATACTAGGCTTGTTCTTGGTTGTAGTTTAACTAGTTTTTATGAGTTTCGGATTTGCGCTTTTATTAGGAAGCTACTTAAAACTAAAGAACCAAATTATTTATTCAAAAAATTATTATTTAGCAGGTCGCATTACGCCAATCTACGATTGCTTCCTGCGAGAAATTCTTCTAGGTCTTTAAATTCATCTTTTTTTGTTAGAGGTATTTCTCTATGGAATTCTGTTCCATACAGTATTAGGAGCTTGAGATCTGCCGATTCGTTTAAATCGAGGTTTCTTGAATGGCGTGTCTGAATGACAATATAATTAGTTTAAGTTAATTATTAAGATTTTTTTTTATATATTGTCTGATCCCTGCTGCTCATCCTATTGTAAATGAGCTTGTACTCAAAATGGGATGTGCGTGCTTGGTGTTGACCTTTTGTAGTAAAAAATTTAAGAGGTTTTTATGCCTAATGGAAGTAATAATTTTTTTACAAGTTACTTCCATATGCGCTTTTCCTTCTTAATCAAAATTATAAGCAATATATAAATAAATAAATAAATAAATAAAAATGATACTGTAAATCATTTGGTTATTTTCACAGTCATCAATTAATTGGTGTCAAAACCAGTTGGATAACACATTTTTCATATCGTTTACAGACAAACTCCAATTCTTTAAAGAATGTATTGTATGTTGATATGGAAGCGTTACATTTTTTTGCAAGATGCATGTTTTAGAAAGTGCGCTATATGTGCTCTTTCGTTTCTATTTCGAAATCACTACTACTGAAATTTGTTAAATGGACTAATTTCATTGTTAACAATTACAAATCTTAATTACTCACTACCCATCTTTCGCTTTCTTTGATAAGAAAAGATGTGGTGAGATTATTTCAAGAAAAATCGCCATTGTTTGCCAACTGCCCCAATTAAAATACAAAGTTCTGTATGTTTATTGATCCACAGTCGTCAAATCATAAATTCCAATTCTGTTTTTTTTATAAAAATCATCCACTGGGAATAAACGGAGATTTTCTTGTTGTGAAATTTGATTATCCCGTGTTATTCCTATGTACATATGGATTTTGCCATTGATGATCATCTTCTAGATTTTTCCCCTGTGCAATTCCAAATGAATAACCAACATCACCATGATTATTCTAATTTTATTATTCTTGTCCTACTTGTGTTTCGGTAATGTTTTTCTATAAATTCGTTTGGAGAGAAGACGTAATTGCACATATTCCAAGAAAGGAATATACATATCAATCATTTTAAATACACAAAGATATACACACACATACTGTGTGAGTTAATTGAAATATGATGAGCAGTTAATTCCTCTTCTGTAAGACCTTATTATTTCTATTTCTATTTATATATTGATCGTACTGATATTAAAAAAAACGTAATAAGCAAAACAAATTATATAATATGTACTCAAAGGATTAAACATAAGGATAAAATTATAATTCATTCAATTAGAAATCAAAATAATTATATCCACGAGTATATATATATATATATATATATATATATATATATATATATATATATATATATATATATATATATATATATATATATATATATATATATATATATATATATAAAGGGTCATCCAAATGTGACGCCTAGATGTCAACAGTATATAATTTTTACACGTGACATCTTTTCAAATGACATAAGCCATTTTGTTTTATTAGAAGGTAGTACAGTTTTAACCATGGACAGGTACACATTGCAACAACGCGTTTACATCATTAAAACTTATTATGAAAATGGGCGTTCTTTGAAAAATACCCATCGCAAAATTCGTGATTATTTTGGTGTAAATAATCGGCCAAATCAATCTTCAATTCAAAGATTAGTGAAAAAATTCGATGAAACTGGTTGTGTTACTGATAAACCAAAAAGTGGAAGACCAAAAACTGAAAATATTGCTGCTGTTAGTGAAAATGTAGAAAATGAACCGACATCAATTTCGCGTCGTTCGCAAGAATTGGGCATATCTTATGGCTCCTTATGGAGGATTTTGCATAAAGATTTGCATTTACACGCTTACAAAATTCAATTAACCCAGAAATTGAAAGAAAGAGACCATTTACAACGTCGTAATTTCGCTAGTTGGATTATTGAACAACGAACGACAGATCCATTGTTTTCAAAAATTTTGTTTAGTGATGAAGCTCATTTCACAATGGATGGATTCGTCAATAAGCAAAATTGTCGTATCTGGGGTGATGAAAATCCTCGTGTTATTCATGAAAAATCTCTACACCCACCAAAAGTTACTGTTTGGTGTGCATTTTGGGCAAATGGAATCATTGGGCCATTCTTCTTCGAAAATGATGCTGGAAATGCTGTTACTGTGAATGCTGAGCGATACCAATCAATGTTGAGAGACTTTTTATGGACATAGTTGAGTCATATTGATGTGTCTGACGTCTATTTCCAGCAAGACGGTGCTACATGTCACACAACTCGACAAAACATTACGTTTTTGCAATCAAAATTTCCTCAACGTGTAATTTCACGAAATTCAGATTTCAATTGGTCTCCAAGGTCATGTGATCTAACACCATTAGATTTTTTTTTGTGGGGTTTTTTGAAAAGTCGAGTGTATGCTTACAAGCCACAAACAATTAATGATCTAAAGAACAACATTCAAGTTGCAATTCGTGAAATAACACCAGCAACATGTCGGAAAGTCATTGAAAAATTCGATATTCGGATTGATGCCTGCAGACGCAGTCGTGGTGGACACTTGAATGATATTCTATTCCACGTATAATTGAAATGGATCATACTTTTAATAAAAAAAAACAGCTTGAAAAAATTGCAAATAGTTTGTGTTTTATTTAAAAGAAACATGTAGGCGCGTTTTTTGGATGACCCTTTATATATATATATATATATATATATATATATATATATATATATATATATATATATATATATATATATATATATATATATATATATATATATATATATATATATATGTATATATATATATATATATATATATATATATATATATATATAGTTATATATATATATATATATATATATATATATATATATATATATATATATATATATATATATATATATATATATATATATATATATATATATATATATATATATATATATATAGAATGTATTCGTTAAATGTTTAAAGTGATATTTGTTGTTGATTATACAAATTAAGCTGATTAATGAAATCTATAAATATTAACAAAAATCAAATCAAAGAAAAAACACAAATACGAGATACCCTATATGACTAATACTTGGATGAAACCACAATCTGAGTAACCTAATTCACTCATCGCACGTTACTATTCGTATATAAAGCTAATTCAAAATATATATTTGGCCAGAGCATTAAACGTAAAATAAAACTTTGAACATCACCGCAGGAAATCATGAATTCATCGTGTGTCGACGTTTTGTGTATTCGAATTGAAACCAACACCCTGTCCCAAACCCCAAGTATCATTCAAAAAGGAAGATAAAATGTGATATATTGCTGTTTATGTTTAACAATATATAACGTTAAAGAAACGGAATGAGAACTATCTATAAAATGAACAAATGAGATTTCTCTTCGTTGGACATAAGAATAAAACAATATCTCCGTCATGTACTCAACGAGTTATATCTCCAACCAAAGTAAACTCAATCATCATGTATCACAACCATTATACTAATTTAAATCAAATATTTTTAAAGTTATTTTGTAGAATCTAGGCCAAGAAATGTATAGAAAAATAAAATATCATTTTGTGACGGTAAAAAATTATTTGGAATGGAACTAATATTCAACCATAAACCAAAAATAAATTCACGAGAAAGAAAATTAAGAATGAATCCAAAACTTCCTATCGGTACTTGATGTGATATTCAGAAACTCATTTATAATAAGAATGAATAAACATATAGAAACAATGAAAATTAAATGTAGAACAAAGTAAAATGTCGTACATTTTAAAACACAACATGATGATAGGAAATGTTGTATGGCCGTTAGATCACATAAAATAACACAGATACACTGTTATGGTCGGGTCATCAAGTTGCTGCTCGTACAACACTTGTAACACAACCGTGTGGCAATTAATACGCTGGATGTGGTAGTTGGTCTGTGATTGTTGGTCCGTGGTCGCCAAACCGAATAAGTTATATCAAACTTCCCAAAATCATTAACAATTCATCACAGTATAACTGACATCAAATAATATAGGCGAAACTAATTCATGTTTTTTAAGAATACATATTTAATTGCGCTACTGAAGTAAAATGGAAGTAACCAACAAATCTTAAAGTTAAATAAAATAAACTAATATTACCTCAAATTCTTGTGACATAAAATTGTTAATATAATTTTTGGATAAATTAAAACCAATGTCGTTTAATGTATGTATTCAAAAAATCACATACATCTCCCGTTGAGCACTTTAAAACAGGTGTACGTAAGAGAACCTAAGGGTTTTTCCACCCATCTATAAAAAGTATATAGCAAAAAAGTTAACCACTTCAATTTTTGCTAAAAACATCTTCCACATTTGATTTTGTATTAGATATTTAAAGGCGAGGTAAGTTAGATAATTGTAATTTATTGCGATATTGGTTTTTTAATACAAACATTGCTGAAAATGCAACTTTGTAAAATTTGATAAAATTTTTGAAAAAGCTTTTATTTTATCTTTATCATGAATAAAAAATATATCAATTCCATTTTTTCCTTGTTATTGCAAATTTAATTTCAAAAATATTAAGTTATCAAGAGTACATTATTATAATCACGCAACATAAAAATTCCTTGATTATTGCTCTGAAGTGTTTAGTAGAGTTTACACGCTCCTGTCGGACTTTAAAAAAAATAAGGTTCGATGATGCCACTTGTGTATAAACCGCACAAAACAGCGCATTTTTCAGGATGCATTAGAAGCTGTTGAATCAGCCGAATACGACAATTTTGTTTTGTTTGTCAACCAAAAATGAACTTCAATGCTGAACACAATTATAAAAAACGGATCAATTTGGAGCTTTTCCCCCGCCCATAATTCGAATCGATGACGCAAATGAAGGTTCTTTTTGGACAAGGTGTGATTTGTATGTCTTCAAACCAAACTCTTTAAAATACGCCAAAATGTGCCATATGAAAGACATAGAGCTTCAAACCAGCGACGAATAGATTGATTGCGGTCTTCACATACTTTCAGCTACAGCAGCAATATTCACATTAAATCGACGCACTCTAGTCGGGTGATGAATATCCAATAGCCAAACAGTGATTCAAAATTTATTGATTGTTTCACGAATAGTAGGTTCAGTTGGACAATTATGAACATTATAAAGTGGTCGAAGAGCTTGAAAACAATTTTTCACTGAACACTTAATTTTGAAATAAATTTCCGTTCCTATTGGTGGGTGGGTAGAATGTCAATGAATACTGAACACAAATGTCGTATGAACATGACAGAGTCACGCATGAATCCTAATTTTAAAAAGTACTTCCTATTGAACTCTTTACTTTACAAAAAGGGTATAAAATAATACCTAAGCATTATGTAAAATGGTCAGAACTTAGAACTAGAAGATCAGAACTCAGAATTAATTGAAACACTAACCTCTAATTCAAATCATGATACTGGCTTACAAACTGTTTTAGAAGTACAAAAAGGCGTAATAGCAGAAATCGTACTTAACGAATTCAATTATCAACTAGTATCTCGACCCGATAACAAAGTTAAACAAAATTATGAAATAGAAATCCAAACCCTATTCTGTAAGAAAAGACGATATAAATGAAATCAAAACATTTCAACGAGAACAACCTTACAGATACATTAAACAAATATTTAATACAAAAAGGTTTAGTGTTATTGTAATCAGCAGACATTTTGACAGATAAATATTATACATTTGATACATACCTTCAAAAATAATTTCGATTAAAAACAATATAACAGAAGCCAAACTAAAACAATTACGATTCTATTCACAAGAATCTTCTCAAAGCACAAAATTAGATAAATAATCAAACTTTAAGAAGAAATAATATAACACGAAAACACTTTAGAAGAAACTGCAAGCATATTACAGAAACATAAAAAAAATAGAATATTTTTGAATTAACAGGTTGAAATAGGGCATTATATCACACCATATACTAAACCCACAGGTAATATACTATTTCTTTAAAAATTAAAATTTTAAAGTTAAGATTAGTCGAATGAGATCTATATCCTTCTGGGAATTCGGGGATAAAATAACGGTACACGTATCATCTTTTTTTCAATTTATTCAACCTTAAAAGGTTCTATATATTTACAAGCACAGTATTAAATGGCACCTTGCTCATACCTTAAGAATCAAACAATATAAGAAATTCTTTTATTAAAATTCTTTTATTTAAATTTAGTAATGAATTTAAATAAAAGAAAATTCATTACTAAACCTTGAGAAGGAATTATCAATTCATTACTAAACCTTGATAAAAAAAAGAGTAATGAAGATAATAATTGTATACCATCAATTATAAACAAAGAACTAATAAAATGCTATATGACTCAAATTAAAAGAATTAGAATCAATATACTCAGTGGTGGGATTCAGCCGGTTCGGAAAAACCGTTTCGTAAATGGTTTCCGAGTTCGGCGAACCGCTAGTTAAAAGTAAAAAAAATATACTTAAAATTTTAATTTCTTTCGAAAATTATACTTTAATTTAATTTCTTCATAAAATTATTCAAAAAAAAATACAACAAAATAGATATTAGATTTTTATATTATACCACATTTTATCTCTTTTATGTGCGCTTATTGTAATCGCTCAGGATTGTAATTGTAATTTTGTGTTTGTAATTTTTTTCATCAAGTCATCAATCAGACAAAACTCTTGCATTAAAGAAGAGAAGAGAACACAAAAATCAGTAAAACTTCGCTAAAGTGACCATCCAATGGACCACCAATTATTGGTCACTTTATGGAGGTGGTCAATGAAACGATTTTAAAATAAGGGTTAGTGTTATAGAAATTTCAACGCCGACTGGTTATAAATTACGCAATTTCATAACATGTAACAGCCAGTGTATATTGCAAGCCAATTAAACTGATTTTATTGTATCACATGAAAAAACAGAACAATAGAATTGCGTAATTTTTATTTACACCTGCACACCTGCACAATCTTTATTAAATAAAATAAAAATTACATTTTAATTTTTCATGTTCAAGGATATTTGGTCACTTTAGAGAAACAAATATTATTTGTGGTGTTCAATTGAAAGTGGTAACTTTACAAAGAATGGTCACATTAAAGTGGTCAATTTACAGAGAACATTTTTATTCAATTTATATAGACAGTTGAAGGTACTACCGAAAATTGGTCAATATAAGGAAGTGGTCAAAATAGAGAAGTGGTCACTTTTGGAAGTTTCACGTATTGTATTTATATTTTCGTAAAATCGTACTTCGAAAAGTTGAAAGTAAATAATCTGTATCTTATTAGTTCTAAAATTTAATAACTGTTATTATGTTATAATATAAACTGCAGTAAAAATAGTGGATTTTTTGCAAATGATATTAGAAATGGAGTATTTAAGAAAATAATTGCTAATAATTTGAAAATATGTTTAATTATCGACGAAGGTTCAACAATACCCTCCAAACCAGTCATAATAATATTTTTAAAAGTTGAAGATTCTGTTACACTACCAAAATTTTCTTAACTCAACTTGAATTAGACAAACAAGATGCAGAAACTATATATCATTCTTTGATGAAAGCTTTAAATAACAATGGATTTATTTATAATAACTTGAAAAAAAATGTTCAGATGGAGCAAGTGTCATACTAAGGAGAAAATCTGGAGTCAGTACAAGAATTTCAAATGAATTTCCAAATGTAATAATATGGCATTGTTTAAACCACCGCCTACAATTTGTCTTGGATGATTCCATAAATGAAATAATACAAGTTTTTATTGACAAAATATATGATATTATTTATTAAACCAATAAAAATCAAATCGAGCTTTCCGAAATATCAAAGAAACTAGAAATCGCTATTATAAAGATTGGAAGAGTTTTCGGACCAAGATGGGCAGCATGAAGTTTAAGATCCATCATAGCTGTTTGGCGTGCTTACCCTGCTGGACATAATTATTTTTCATCAAATGAAAAATACATGGGTATGGCTATAAGTCTGGAAAATAAATTCTTTTTAAATGATTTGTTTTTAATGATTGACATTTTAAATGAAATTTTTATTCTGTCAAATGCGCTACAGGCTAGAAATATGGACATAAATAAGGCCGAAAAACTTGTTCTTTGGTCCATTAATTTTTTTGAAATATTTCAAAAGGAGAAGTGTGTAACGAAATCAAAATCGAAAGTTTAATCAATTCAGAAGCTTTTAAAAAATCAATTTTATGGAAAATAGTAAATTCATTGGACTTCCCCGTTCTAAACTTTTAGAAAATATAACACTGAATTTAAAGAAAAGATTAATGGATTGCGACCATTTAAAATAAAATTGTGCCCAGGGCACCAGTAAATTAGAATTTATAAATATACTAGAACCATCTATAGTCATTTGCATCAATTTGATTAAATATCAAATTGATGCAAATGACTATAAGGATTTTGTAGAAAATGTCTTGAAAGATACAAAGAATTATATGGTCCCGGAAAGTGTCAGAAAAGCAAAAAAATATTATAAGAACCATTGCAGTAAGTTCCACAGAAGCAGAAAGAGGATTCTCAAAAATGAATCTAATATGTTCAGATAAACGGAACCAGTTAACTGTGCAAAATATTATTAACATAATTACTATTACTCTACTCCGCCTACCACTTAGCGAATGGGATCCCATTTCTTTGGTAAAGAAGTGGTTGAGAGTTAATCATTCAGCTGATGATACAAGGGTGCGAAAAAAACCAAATTGCAGAAGAAGATCAAAATCAAAAGACTATATGGAAATATTTAACATAATAAGTTTATCGTATTTTTTATAAAATGTTATCTTTTTTAAATGAATTCTTTTTTAATTTAAAAAGCTATACAACTTTTTAATAACAGAGCCTACATTTCTCCGTAGCGAACCGGTTGTAAAATTATTATAATCCCACCACTGAATATACTATATTATTCAAACAAACAAACTTTTCAGCCACATGTTACCAAGATAGGAAATATCTTCAACGACAATTATAAAGGAGTGCGACAAATTATAAAGGAGTGGAGGATAATAATCAGTCAAAAAATATTCATTTTCGGAGGCATTTCAAATATTAACAACATATGAGGACATGTCACCTGATCAGATATTTGAACAATAAATTATAATATAGATTAACTAAGTCATAAATATTTCAAACAAAAACAAATAGATTTACATAACGGCATTATTCTACGATCAAAAACAATATTCACTATACACTATTATCATATATATAGTAATAACAACAATTTGCATACCAGTAGTGATTAAAAAACTAAAGAAATAATGCTGTAGCAAAAAATCAGTAATATATATTGCACCTGCTCCAACAGTCCAAAACAATTAAAAATAAAGGTTGACCCATTCCTAGGAGGAGGAATTATGTTTTGATACCGAAGATATTTAGAACCCACGGCAAAAACAATGATTTCAATATAGTATCAACATCCAATCAACCATCATAAAAAATTCAAAATCTCCCGTATCAAAAATTTTCGATAGAAAAGTAGATAGTGCTTTTACACGGTTGTGAAGAATTACACAAGTGATACACTGTTAAAGTTAGTTTCAATAAGAAAAAATATTTCTTATTTAAGATTTGAGTAGATTTTAATTAGATGAGTAATATTAAAGAATATGACAGTCACTAATTTAAAAATTATTTTAGAATAGTTTTAAAAATAATTTTTTAACTCTTATAAAAGCTGAAATTAAAAATTTGGGGATTTAATAACGCCTAAAAGATCTTTTTCAACAAATAAAATATTTGATACATGAAATATTTATATTTTCACGAAACGAAAAAACACTATTTCATTTTGCTTCAAACTAAATTAAGGAAAATTCAAATAGACCAACAATCGAAGAAAATATTAGTGTAATTTGTTGTTTGTGGCAATAATTTCAATGGAAAATATCTGAACGCTCAAACTTTTTTGCATTTTGTTGTATAATCGGATAATTACAATATCTATACAAATCAATAGCTAACCTTGAGTCAACTATAGGGATAATATATAGAACTGGCCGATAATGGAATGATATAATATGATATGTCAAGAGAATAGAAGGTTTAGGAAAAGAAATATTAATCACAGAAATGACTATTAAGGTGATAATTCACAGCAACTACATTATTAGTAAATTATTATATATTGTTAGTATCATTATTATATGTACATATATTGTTAATCACTTTCACATTAGGATTTGAGTTTGTTAGTTTTGTTATTATTATTAGTTGGATAGAAGGACCATTTTAAATTCATCATATGTATTCGTATCGCCTCAACAGTTAAAATACATCTATGGGATATCTTATCATTTGCTGTACTTAAAGATGTGTCCCTATAATTCCCAATCCATCACCATCTAACGCGTGGAGAATATAAATTTCGCGCGATGATCCGAGAGCATTTCTATATAGGCATATACAATATGATGATCTAATACACTGTCAATTCGTTTGTGAGGAAAACTAAATAAATGGTTTAGTACAGTCAAGATTTGAGAAAAAACATTCACATAATACCCAAAATTAGGGGTATTATGTGAATGTTTTTTCTGTGAATGTTTTACATAATACCCAAAAGTAGATTTCTTGTTTTTAATATAATTATTTATACAGCAAAGTAACTTTTTGGTTAAGATCACCGCTCAAGTAATCCCCATCCAATCTTAAGCATGTCACTCAAGAAATCCTATCCATTTACACTTATATAAATAAATAAAACGAAATTATTTCAATATACTATTATTTTCCATGGAAATGTTACCATTATACATATGTATATAAGTGTTTTTATCATTTAACACGAATATTTGGGTATTCAAAAGCTCTGTGCAAATTAGGTGCCGCGTGAGCTCACAGTCGATCAAAAACAACAACGAATCGATGCTTCAGAGGAGTGTTTGGCACTGTTAAACCGCAATAAAATGGATTTTTATCGTTGATATGTGACAATGGATGAGACATGGCTTCAGAATTATACACCAGAATAAAAAATAGGTTAACTGAGTGGACAGCAATCGACGAACCGAATCCAAAGCGGGCAAAGACGCAACAGTCGGTCGGTAAGATGACGGCGTCTGTATTTTGGGATGCGAACGGAATAATATTCATCGACTATTTCAAAAAGGAACCACCATCAACAGCGACTATTACTGTGCACGTTTGGATCGATTTAAGGCTGTAATCACAAAGAAACGGCCACATTTGCAAAAGAAAAAAGTGCACCACTGTTCACCAAGACAACGCACCGTGTCACAGATTGATGAAAATGATGGCAAAATAGAATGAATTGGGCTTCGAATTGCTTACCGACCCACCATATTCTCCAGATTGAGCCCCAGCGAGTTTTTCCTGTTTTCAGATCAAGAGAATGCTTGCTGGAAAGAAATTTAAGTCCAATCATGAAGTAATCGCTGAAACTGAGGCCAATTTTGACAAGAAAGAGAAATTGAACAATAAAAGTGGTACGGAAAAGTTGGAAACCGCTATACTCGTTGTGTCGAGTTTTGTCAATATTTTGTTTTTTCTTCCTTATCCTACGGACTTATTGAATGACCAAAATTGTTACAAAAAGTATTAATATTATCATCTAGGTTATTGCTGGTATAGGTTGTCGCCGGTTGTAGCTTAATGGTTAAGAGAGTTTCTCATCACGCCGCGGTCTCGAGTTCGATTCCGGCCGTTGAACGAAAAACTTAACATGCAACCGTTTGTGTGTAAAACCATTCGTTGGGCTGACCAAAAGTTAAAAAAAACTGATTCGTTAAGGTCTCAGTTGAGACGCGATAAAGGCCTAGATTATGTCATAGATTATCTTATATAAATCGACTAGATAAATTATTCTCGCACTTGTGTGTGTGAGTGAATTAGTCTATTCTATTACATAACATTTTTATTACTAAATAAATAGTTTCATTGTTAACACGTAAGCAGTCGGGTGTGAATAAAAAAGTTATATTTCACGCGATTTAAAGCTCTGCGTGGTATACAATGCTGTGATTTAGTAATTTACAAATTATTAGTTTTTTAGAAGAAATTTAACTGTATCATTTAATATATTGTGGACTGTGGTTATTTATTGTGGGCATATCAAAATAAAACTCCTGTGTATGACCCCATACCGATCCGAAAACTTCTCCATCTAATCAATTATGAGCCGAGATTAAAATGCGTTGGCATTGGTAATTATGATTTTACAACCAACCAAATAATGTTGCAGAAAATACTCGACGGTACACGAAATTCATAGAATCATATAGATATTTCAAAACGTACACTGAAAGCTCAAAAGATATGTTCAAGAAATATGTTTCCTGGATGTACCGCAAACTCAATTAGTTTGAAATATAGGATTGGAAATACTTATCCTCTGTGGTTGGGAGGAACGCTTAAAATTCCACCACAGTACCCACTGCTTGTCGTAAGAGGTGACTAAACTGGTTGGATTGTTGGGCTTCACCCACTTCCGTAAAACGAAAACAAAAGTATCTCATAACATCTACGAGAACGAATTCTACTTCAAGCGCTACCAGTTCGAACAAGCATTCGAGTTGTAACGTGAAGTAGGCATATTCATTTAAGATCACGTACCATACGCTCCACATCAGAAGTACGAAATTTTCTCAAAAACCGCTCAAACTATTGAACTTTAATATCCCTTCCTAATAAAATCCCTTTTTTAATTTGTTTATATAGATCCCCCAATCAAACGGATTCAGAAACCATGAATAATATAGTCGACGTTTTATCAGATAAATGTGATGACATTCGCAATAAACATCCCCACTGAGAATTAATTATATGGTTGGTGACTTTAACGCCCACCATAAAAAATGGTTGAATCACCAAAATACTAACTGTGCTGGACGTCAGACGGAGTGGCTTGCCGTTTCGCTTGACTTTACGCAGATTGTTAGTAATTCCACATTTGAATGTCAAATTTCTACAAGGAGCCATATTCTGGATCTTTGTCTTAGAACAATTCCTCATTCTATGGAAGCGCGTGTCGAAGCTGGAATTGGAAATTCTGACCACCACGTGATAGCCATAAAATATCTGTCAAAACACCACCAGAATTTAGACAGCACCAAGGCGTCTATGGCATTTTAACGAGGCTGACAATGATGGGTTACGGTCATTTTTCAACATTTTCCGTGGGAGAGTCATTATTTTTATAACAATCACATAGACGGCGCCGTTTCCAATTTCACCGAAACCGTTCTACATGGAATGAATAAATATATCCTTACATCATTCAAAAAAATCCGCCAAAGCAGCCAGACAAAATAAATCTGCTCACAAGAAATATAAGCGCAACGAAATTTAGTTTGAAGGATTAACATCTTTAAAAAAAATTTACGTAACATCTGTAAAATATCTGTGCTAAGGAAGCGAAAAGAGCTGACAACAAGAAAGCCACTAAGGCTTCCGAGTTTAAAATATCCTATCGCAACTTTTACCAGATAGTCGCCTCAGTTGCCCATATTTCTAAAACATTTATTTCAGTATTGAAATTTACAGACGGTGCTTTGGTATGGTGGATCCATGCTTGCAGGTCAACTAACTGACAAGCGTTTTCACTTCGAACTCGATCTTAGTTGTCTCCGATGAAGTCACGCCTTCGTCAATTCCGTATTGTGGTTCCAAAATGGATCTTTTCAACATCTCCGAGGAAACTGTCGTCGGGAACCTGAAGGCAATGGACATAAATAAGGCCACGGGACGGAATCCCAGTTGGAATATTGAAGGAGTTTGCCAGTGACTTGGCGCCAATATTAACTAAAAATTTTTCCTGTTTTATAAGCAAGGTAAATACTCGAACGCCTGGAAGAGTGCGATGGTACAACCGGTTCTTAAACGTGGTTATAATAAAACTGACCCCTTAAACTACCGGCCAGT
This sequence comes from Tipula lateralis, assembly GCA_963932295.1. Classification (NCBI taxonomy): domain Eukaryota; kingdom Metazoa; phylum Arthropoda; class Insecta; order Diptera; family Tipulidae; genus Tipula; species Tipula lateralis. The sequence continues at coordinate 126,360,937 of OZ010738.1, read as the reverse complement.
ATCAATTGTGTCAGCCGTGGCTAAAGTTTTTGAGAAATGCATTAACCAACAACTGGTGCATTATCTTGAGATAATAAAATAGTTTCAGATAAACATAATGGCTTCCGCGAAAGCCACTCCACAACCGATATCTTGACGTATGCTGGAAACAAATCAAACTCGCCTCTGATCACCACGAAGATTAATATCCAAGGCTTTGGACAATGTATGGCACGAGAATCTCATTTGTAAACTTGTGGCATACGGCTTGGGTTCGATGACCATTAAGTGGATAAAAAGCTTTCTCAAAGACCGAAAGATCAACGTTGTGCTAAATTATAGATCATCAATGATACACTCCCAAAATGCCGGAGTCCTTCAAGGATCAGTTTTGTCACCAACTTTGTTTTTGTTATACATCAATGACTTGTTGGATAGGACTGTTGTAAGCCCTACCCATACTTTTGCCGATGATGCAACATTGCACTCTTCTATTTATTCTAGGTCGAGCCTACTCCTTCAGAGTTACACAGTAAAAGACTGGAAATTGTCACTTCGCTTCATTCCGATTTGAGTACAATATTTGAGTGGGCAGTAAAAACTCATGTCAAATTTAACGAGAAAAAACACAAATTCTCGTGGGTTGTGACTCAATTCGTCTGCTTGGTGTTCAAATTAGCAACAATTTAAAATGAAATAAACACATTATCGCATTAGTCAAATCAGCTTCAAGTAAACTCGGGTTCCTTAATAGATGAAGACGGTTTTTTAAATATCATCAGGTTCTCCAGATATGTAAAACCTTTAGTAGACCGTGTATAGAATATATTGCTGTCAGGTTTCGGGTGGAACATATGGCATTGCTCTCCAGTTGCTGGATAGAGTTGAGCGGCGGGCCATAGGAATAATATGAAACTCCAGACTTACGAAAGATCAAGACAACCTTCAGCACAAGTAAAGGAGAAAATACCACAATTAGTTACACCACGACGGGTTAACGATGAAGCTGCCAAAACCTCAAACTGAAGGTGTAAAGCGAAAATTTATTTATCGAACATCTAGAAAGCGGAATTCGTTTTCCGGATTCCTGTTTCCGTTGGAGTATAAAATGCACAAGTTTAAAGCAGCTATCAACGTTTACTTGAAGGATCGCGCGTTGGGTGCAGGAGTTCTGACAGTTATAAGGAGCTAGGACAGTATAAAAGTCTGCCCTGCACCCAATTAAAACTAAATTGTTAAAAAAAACTCAAGCGGAATCTTCCAAAACAATTTTATTACACACTGAAATCTTACACACCTAAATGGTACCACAAGCTATCATCTTTAACCTGCTTTATACTCAACATATACCACCAATGGAAGAAGCAACCATAGTAACTTATGCTGATGATGATTTAGACAATAGGAAACAATGTAGTAGAAGCTCAAACAAACTGCAAACGTCAATCAATTCAGTCAACTGGTTCAAAAAATTGGTAAATCTAACGCGGAAATTTTAAATTTTGTGCAATCAAGTTAATCTTTTATCTTTAAATTTTTTTAGATAAACACAAAGAACCTAGGTTGTGGATAATTATTTTTTGCATTGTATGTAATAAACAGTACATATATTATGTATATACACAGTAACAAAAATAAAAAAAATCAGGTTAGCCAATTAAAAACTTAAACTAAAAGAAATCTGATTTGAATAGGAAAATAATAATATTGTAAGGACCAGGCTTTGTAAATTCTCTTACGCCATAAGATGGAATAATTCTACTGCATAGTACGTAATGTAAATATATATAAACCTATCAAACAAATTTAAAGAAATAAATGCATATGTATATTCGTATAATTAAACTATTAAATAAGGAAAAATTCACTTGGGATTTTAGAGGAGAAAAATATTAAGAAAGAAAGAAGTAAAGATAATTACATTAAGCAAAGTCAAAGATTTTATCTTATAGCTAGTAAGATGAAACATTATCGTTCCATTTCTGTTTTTTAAGATTTTACCGAAAACTTTCAATAAAAACTAAAACTTTTATTCATTATTTATATTTTCAAATTCAACCTACAACTTTTTCAAAACTTTTTCTGTTTTTGTTTATTTAATTTATTTCATTTTTTTCGTTCTTAATTTTCAATTATGAAAAATTGAAGTAAAAACAAAACAACAAAAATATAATGGTTTTATCTAATTTTTCCAAAATAATTAATTAAATAAACAGCTTTCCTCTTTTTTTAAAGAACTTGTTTTTTGTTTTATTTATAAGTAATTTATTTATTTAATTATTAATTATAACAGCTAAATTATATTTTAATATGAATTTCTCTTTCCTTTAGTTTTTTTTGTTAAAATTGAAAATTAAATTTAAGAGTTTTTCGATTTTATGTTTCGTTTTATAAAACAAAAAAACGCTTTTCAAAAATTACGAAATTTAAAATTAAATTAAAATATTATAAATGGATTTTGCTCATCATACAAACAATTATGAAACATATTTAACAAGGATAAATGGTAAGGTTCGAGATCGTAATTGATTTTGTGGTGTTAAGGAAGTTAAATTAATTAATCTTCAGACGATTCATACATACATTTGCATATTAGTGTCAAACAAGTTATTACAATGTTAAAAGTTTTTAATTTAGTAAAGTTTTTATTAAAATTTTAGTGCAACTTGTTATATTTATTTTGCCGATGGTAGCTCGATCCAAACACGAATCTTGGTATAACTACGTATAGTTGACCAAAATTTAACACGCACCGTGTTGGCGTAGCAACATAAGTTATATTAATATTTAAGTACAACTCTGTTAACCTAAACTAAATATCTTCATTTGTCATAATGTTAAAATTGTTAATTACGCCTTAAGCACTTTTAATTGAAATTTCCCTTTTTAATACTCAACCATTTCAGTTTAAGTACAATTATAACAGCTTAAATTTAAACACTTATAATTAGATGTCGCTTATAATCTAAATGACACAGCAAATTTATAACAATAATGTATAAATCAGATTAATAACATCCATTCAATTTTTACAACTCACGGAGTGAAGATTACCAAGTTACCATTTTTTTATTTACGAATTTAATAAAATTGTACTAACCATTTTTAAGAGTTCAATTATTGGAGTAGACTTTCCTAAACAAGTATTTGTTTAAAAGTCCGCCTACCAGCACGAAAAAGCTTGTGCTCCATCATTTGGTGCCAGAAGTGGGATCGCTGTAGTCATTCAACATAATTGGATACGATTGAACACCGTTGATACGATTGGATGCTGCTTACTTATTTGTGTCTTAACCAAATTTTGTGATCTGCACACACGTGGAGTGTGAACGCCAGTGCATCAGGGCTAAACTACTATCTTCCATAATAATTGTGTATTGAAACCAACTGGAGTTCGGAGACAACACGAGGTTTTTATCAAAGGTAGTACTCTTAAACCAGCGATAATATTAGCAGTGAAGTCAGCAAACTATAAGTAGAATTTATTACTGTACTAAATGCCTCCAACCGTGGACACGCGTCGATCAAAACAATTTATAGACAATCTGCTAGAACAGTTAGAACGCTATGAAAGTTTTGTTTCAACGAAGCTGGCAACAGCAAAGGCCAAATAAGTCCAACATCGACTGGCTGAATTGAATACTAGCTGGTCAATTTACCAAAAAATGCTACCTCCATACGAGCTAATGGATGTTGACCTGTTAACTGAAGAAGTCCGTACCAGAGTGGAAGATTCATATATATTTGTTATATCGGAGTTCGAAGAACGATTAGAAGAACTCAAGGAGACAAAGCGCAAACAGCAGATAGGAGAGGAGAAACTACAACTGCAAACTATTCCACCCTCAATAAACGCAAGGTTACCAACGATTGATCTCCCAACTTTTTCAGGCAGCTATCTTGAATGGAATTCATTCATTAGTACATTTAACGCGCTTATACACGACAACCCATCTCTTAGTAGTAGAACCAAATTCCAATATTTGAAATTATCACTTCAAGGAGTTGCTGCTAGTGCCATCGCAGCAGTTGAATTATCACGACAACTATGAGATTGCTCGAGACATTCTCCAAACCAGATTTGACAAACCACACTTCATATGTGAACAACACGTTCGAGCCATTTTTCAACATAAACCAATCGATAAACCTGATCCAAAGAAGTTGTTAGGATTACTTGATCACTTTAGATCCCACTTGCGTTCCTTAGAATCACTCAACAGACCAGTAAAGTATTGGGATGACCTGATCGTATACATTATTGTTTCAAAGCTGGATATAGACACGAAAAATAAATGGAATGATGCTGTGCCAGCAACACGCCTTCCAACAGTAGACGACATAAGTCACTTTCTAAGTTCGAGAGCTCATCGTTTGGAAGGACAGGTGGAATCCAGGTCAACTGTCTCGAACCATCCACAACCATCAATTAAATCGAAGCACCATTTCAATCGTGCATGCCAATCTGCACTCACTGTTATCAAATCATCGCCGTATTCCTGTGTATTTTGCAAAATAAGTGGACACACCATAGTAAGATGTCACAAATTTCTACACCTACCTGTTGATCAACGGTGCAATTTCATAACTGAAACCAAATTGTGTTACAATTGTCTTCGGCCTGATCACATGGTTTTAGCATGTCCAATAACTTTTCATTGCCGACATTGCAATTCAACGCACCATTCATTGCTCCACAAAGGTACAGATGAGCAGAGTTCCACATATTCGAAGGCGGTGCCACCGACTCCTGCTTCGAAACCAGGAACTTCATCAAAGGAAAAACCCATTAATACGACTGTAACCTCGTCATCACTTGCGGCAGCCAATTCCAAGACAAATTCACTGTCATTTGTTTACTTAGCCACTGCGTTAGTCAAGGTACTTGATCGTTCAGGACACCCGGTCATTGGAAGAGCACTTTTGGACTCTGGTTCTCAACTAAACTTTATGACCAAATCATTTGCGTCAACTCTTAACCATTTACATCGTAACAGTGCTGTTAAAATAAGTAGAATTGGATCCAATCTCGTTACATGTTCGGGGAGTTTGACAATAACTATGAAATCACAAGTGACACATTTTTCTACCACATTAGATGTACACGTTCTGCCAAAAATAACAAGCTATCAGCCTATCACATCTATTAATAATATTGAATCGTGGGCGATTCCTTCCAACATAAAATTAGCCGATCCTGAGTTTTTCAAATTTCAAGATATCGATTTATTACTGGGAGCCGAGATTTATCAAGAGTTACTCTCTGTAGGTCAAATTAAGTTAAATGACAATCTACCAACGCTCCAGAACACTGTACTTGGCTGGATTATATCTGGAAAGCTGTCATCACATCCGATTCCTGAACAATGTTGTCATTTGATCGTTGAGAGTTCAAATACATTGAATCAACAAATTGAACAATTTTGGAATATCGAAAACGTACCTCATTCTCTTAAACCACGTTCATCAGAAGAAATTGAGTGTGAAAATCATTTCAAAAAATTCACTACACGAGATAACGAAGGACGATTCATTGTGAAACTTCCATTTTTGAAGGATCCATCAACACTAGGTGACTCAAGAAGTTTGGCAGCTCGTCGATTTTTTAGTCTTGAAAGACGTCTCCACAAATCACCTAGTTTATTCTCGGAATATTCACGCTTTATCAATGAGTACAAGAGGTTAGGTCACATGGAATATATTGATCCCAATTTAATTACTCAACCAACATTCTATCTACCTCATCATTGCATCATGAAACCTGACAGCTCTACAACAAAACTACGTGTTGTTTTCGACGGGTCCGCCAAAACCTCTAGCGGATTATCACTTAACTCTATCATGATGATTGGTCCAGTCGTGCAGAATGATCTGTTCTCCATTTTAATCCGGTTTAGGGCACATGCCTATGCATTCAGCGCCGATATTACCAAGATGTATCGGCAAATTAAGGTACACCAAGACGATCATAAATACCAGTTGATTCTCTGGCGAGAGTCTCCGATTGAACCGCTTTCCACATTTAAATTGAAAACGGTTACTTATGGCACATCATCTGCTCCGTTTCTTGCTACAAGATGTCTCCAACAGTTAGCACTTGACCATAAAGAAATCTTCCCATCAGCTACTAATGTCATAGAGAAAGATTTCTACGTTGATGATCTACTGACCGGGACCAATTCACTTGAGTCTGCCATAGAACTTAAACAGCAAATTACAGCCATACTTCAATCTGGAGGCATGGAACTAAGAAAGTGGTGTACTAACGTAGCTGAGATAATCAAGGATGTCCCACATGAATTCACCGAGAACGTTGTTACCATTGATGGGGGCGAGTGGATTAAAACCCTTGGAATACGTTGGCATCCGTCAACCGATCAATTCAACTGCACTGTTCACACAACCGCCAGTTCAAAGATATCTAAACGAACTATATTCTCACAAATTGCACAAATTTATGATCCACTTGGCCTAGTAGGCCCAGTAGTCGTTTTGGGAAAACTGCTGATACAATCGTTATGGCAGCTGAAACTAGATTGGGACCAATCACTACCACAACACTTACATACATATTGGCAAACCCTTCGCGACAGCCTAACTGCACTCAAAATGTATAGGATAGATAGACATTTGTTTAATTCATCGGAACCACATAACGTCCAGTTACATGGATTTTCCGATGCAAGCGAGCGAGCTTATGGAGCTGTTCTATATGTTCGTAGTACAACAGTCGATGGCCGAATCTCCGTCAAACTTTTATGCTCCAAGTCACGTATTGCACCACTCAAGAAAATAACTCTACCTCGCTTAGAGTTATGTGCCGCAGTTCTCTTGGCACAGCTAACACAAAGGATTCACGAAAACCTCAATTTTAACGTCGATAGAACATTTTATTGGTCTGACTCAACAATTACGCTCCATTGGATAAAGTCGTGCCCATCCAAATGGAAAACCTTTGTTTCCAATCGAGTGTCGGCCATACAAGAATGCTCCAAACCGGAAAATTGGCTGCATGTTCCAACTGAGTGCAACCCGGCTGATTTAGTATCTCGAGGAATGCCTACTGATAAATTTATCCAGTCCAGTCTTTGGACGCATGGGCCTCCATTTCTATCACAAGAAGCGAGCCGGTGGCCAACGCTTCATGAAGTATTTCCAATACCTGAAGAAGAAAGTGAATTAAGAAAGCCTACACCAGTTACAGTCATTTCAACAGAGCCTCCACAAAATATACTCACACAAATAAAATATCACAACGATTTTCGGAGATTGAGACGAATTATAGCGTACATACTTCGTTTTAAAACCAAACCTAATTGCAAATTTAGTGGCCCACTAAAATTGAAAGAATTGGATCGAGCCCTCACCACCATAATACGAATCATCCAAAGAGAATCTTTTCCTGTTGAATACGCGGGGCTAGAAAGGAAAGATTTTATCGTGAAACAGCCTTCACTTCGTTCGCTGTCACTCTTCATGGACGAAGATCACGTTATTAGAGTGGGTGGCAGCCTCCAGCACACCAGCTTGCCATATATCTCAAAACATCCAATCCTTTTACCTGGCAACCATAAATTCACTCTAATATTAATTAATTTTTATCACAGGAAACTTCTACACGCCGGCCCACGAGCATTGTTAGCTGCTGTGCATCAATATTACTGGCCCTTGTATGGAACAAAACTGTGTAAGAAGGTATTTCGAGAGTGCAAAGAATGTATCCGGACCCATCCTACACCCATGAGTCAACAAATGGGAAGTTTACCAGAGGAACGAGTTCATGTTTCACCACCCTTTTACACAGTAGGGATAGATTTTGCCGGGCCATTTTATGTTCACTATCGCATCCGTGGTAAAGCACCAACAAAGACTTATCTTTGCCTATTCATTTGTTTCGTCACAAAGGCAATACATTTGGAGTTAGCCTCTGACCTCACTACACAAGCATTTATGGGATGCTTCAAACGTTTCGTGAGTACACGAGGTCTATGTAAACGTGTATTCTCGGATAACGGCACAAACTTTATTGGAGCTAATTCAGAACTGCGCGAACTATATGCATTGTTATCCTCACAAGGTTTAAAGGAGGAGCTGCAAAGAAGTTGTGACGATGACAAAATCGAATGGAAATTTACACCGCCAGCCAGCCCAAATTTTGGTGGTTTGCATGAATCGGGAGTAAAATTAGCCAAATTTCACCTTCGTCGTACAATGATGGCGGCGAAATTTACGTACGAACAACTTATGACACTAATCAAACAGGTTGAGGCTGTCCTTAACTCCCGACCGCTTGGTCCAGTTTCAAGTTGTATTGATGATTTCGACTGCCTCACACCAGGACATTTCCTGATTGGACGTCCACTCACGTCACTTCCAATGCCAGATTTACCTGATAAACTACCACATGAGACCTGGAAACAAATCAACTTTTACCATCGTACCTTTTGGAATCGCTGGTCGACCGAATATTTACGATCTCTCCAGCAACGCCGCAAATGGACTAAACAATCCAAAAACCTCGCTGTCGATGATTTAGTGGTTCTTTTAGAAGACAATCTACCTCCTTTGAAATGGAAACTTGGTCGAATCATCGAAGTTTACACCGGAAAGGATGGACTTGTGCGGGTTGCTAATATAAAAACCGCCCAAGGAGTGTTGAAACGAGGAATTTCGAAAATCTGCCGACTTCCTCAAAATGATATTGAAACGACTTAACGTTTCAAGGGGGCGAGAATGTTGGCGTAGCAACATAAGTTATATTAATATTTAAGTACAACTCTGTTAACCTAAACTAAATATCTTCATTTGTCATATTGTTAAAATTGTTAATTACGCCTTAAGCACTTTTAATTGAAATTTCCCTTTTTAATACTCAACCATTTCAGTTTAAGTACAATTATAACAGCTTAAATGTAAACACTTATAATTAGATGTCGCTTATAATCTAAATGACACAGCAAATTTATAACAATAATGTATAAATCAGATTAATAACATCCATTCAATTTTTACAACTCACGGAGTGAAGATTACCAAGTTACCATTTTTTTATTTACGAATTTAATAAAATTGTACTAACCATTTTTAAGAGTTCAATTATTGGAGTAGACTTTCCTAAACAAGTATTTGTTTAAAAGTCCGCCTACCAGCACGAAAAAGCTTGTGCTCCATCACACCGGATGGATTAAATAGCGATTAAATGAATTCTTTGTGGTTATCGTCTACAAAGTATCCAGTACGTATTAAAATTGTCGAGACATGACTAGACCCTTTTATGGACTTTAAGTCATATATTATTATTTATTTCTTTAAAGTTTGTGTGTGTGTGAGTCAAGTGATAGTTGAGTGATTTAAAACAAAACATAGGAAAAACGACTCAGTACAATTTAGTTAAGTCGTAAGGAAATATCGTCTCGAAGACGTGGTAATGAAGTTCAAAAACGAGAACTCTCCGAAACGAGGATAAAATAGAAAATGAGTTGCGTAGTAAAATCGACAAGCTGAAAGCAGGTGGTGTAGTTTAACAAACAGCAGCAGCCTCACTAATTAAATTGAAACCACGCACCTTCGATGGTAAGAATCGATAGTCAAACACGAATGCGCTGATATTCGCATTGCAACTGCCAGCCGCCTAAATATTGTAGATTCTATCTACGGCCGAGCGTAACTACAGAGATTCTCCTTAGATTGGATTATTATTTAGTCATTAAAGATAAGAAAACATAAGTATTTAATCAAGGTTTATACATTTAGATTTTATTTCAGTAAAGAGAAGTCTAGAAATTATAAATAGTATAAATAATCTTTGAATTTAATAATTTAACCCATGAATCATTTTATTTGATATAAGTATATGTATTTTTTGTCTAATCTGCACTCGCAAACTCCTTCTTATCCGTTATATCATACTATTTTACCAGCATAAATCTACATACATACGTATTAGTTACTCTCCCAAAATCAAAATTTACATCTTGTTTCATTGTGGCATGAGAAAAGAAGTTAATGTACGAATATCATATTATTTTATATCCTGATTGATATTAAATATTAAATTTCTGTCTGTAGAAAGAAAATCGCACTAGTTTCGCGTGTATATTATTCGTCATGTTTAAGGGTTTTGTTCCTATTATATATCCAAGAGGGTTAGAAAATTATTTTGGGGTATGAAAATCTTTTTAACGATTTTTTATATCATCTTTAGAAAATATATATTTAACCAATACATTGAAAAAACTGTTTCTCATAACCCTTTGTAAATCGCATAATGAATGATACCTGATGTAAGATGGTTTGCTCGTAAAACATGTCATGAAATTCAAATAATTCATCATTCACATACTCGTACATACATCTTATCTCATTCAGTATAGACTTCATTTATATTATGTCGTTACACATTATTACATACGATACGAATTTTTTCATCCTCATTTTCATATTATCCTTGTTAGAAATTGTGATTTATCTATTTATCAATTTTTCATCTTAGGGATTAATGTTATTATTCGAAAAATTATTGTTGATATTGTTAAAAAAGTATATATGAGGCGGATATATAGAAAATCGTTTTCATTATCATGTACATACTTTTACACAAATGAGAGATCAGATAAATTCAAATGTCGTAGAAACTTAGGATCGGTATATATATATATATATATATATATATATATATATATATATATATATATATATATATATATATATATATATAAATATATATATATATGATTATATATATATATATATATATATATATATATATATATATATATATATATATATATATATATATATATATATATATATATATTGTCGCTGGATGTAGCTTAATGGTTAAGAGAGTTTCTCATCACGCCGCGGTCTCGAGTTCGATTCCCGCCGTTGACCAAAAAATTAACATGCAACCGGATCTCAGTTGAGACGCGGTAAGGGCTGTTTACGGCCTCTAAGCCATAGATTATATATATATATATATATATATATATATATATATATATATATATATATATATATATATATATATATGTATCTACACACACACATATATATATATATATATACATATATACATATATATATATATATATATATATATATATATATATATATATATATATATATATATAATAAATAAATTTATATATATATATATATATATATATATATATATATATATATATATATATATATATATATATATATATATATATATATATATAAATATATAAAGAGGTTATAGATAACACTGCTTCTAATATAATATGATTGATTATTTTAATTAAGAAATAACTAATAAAGTTGAAGCTTTCCAAAACAAACATTGGTTATTTATGTTACTATTTATAGGAGAGCTGAAAGTGATGAATAAAGTGATGGTAAGATATAATACAGGCAAAATTTAATAGCGACAAATTTAATTTGCCAAATTTAATTTACAGGCCAAATTTAATAGCGACGCTATAGGTATGATACCATAATTTTGGAATACGTTTAACATAGTTTAAAATAGATATCTTAGATCTTACCATTTTCTAATAATATGCGAGCCAAAGCAGTGTCGGATCATTAACAGAAATGGTTCAATAGGGATGAAGGAACAAAATAGTCATACTATAAATGTAAATAATAAAACGATTTGAAAATGAATATCATAGCAATCATGAATATGAAAAGTGGGAGAGAAACGCGACGCTTACTATAAAAAAATGAGAAAATCATATAAATTTAAATACTCTTAAAGAGGCTTCGAAAAAAACAAGCGAATTTTAGTTGTGTTTCTAGAATCAAATAGTGAGGTTATCAATTAGTTATAAAAATTTTTAACTAAAATTTGTTTAAACTCATCTTTGACGTTTTAAAATATTTAATGTATAAGCAAATAAATGAAATAAAAAGAAGTGCTATAAACAGTTTAGTTTAAATTTTTATAATAAATATATATTTGAGTGATTAGGATCATGTTAGTTGTTTATTATGTGGTTATGCTATATGTGTAAATAGATAAATCTTATAGGTATTCCTTTTTTTAAACCCAATTTAGGTTTAATTAGGTGCAGGGCGGACTTTTAGACTGTCCTAACTCCTTGTAACTGTCAGAGCTTCTGCATTCAACGCGCGATCCATCAAGTAAAGGTAGCTGTCTTTAACTTGTGCATTGTATATTCAAACAGACTCTGAAAATAGTATAACGAATTTCGGTTCATAGATGTTCGATAAATTAATTCGCGCTTAAACCTTCAGTTCAAGGTTTCGGCAGCTTCACCGTAAACCTATGCGTATTAAACATTCCTCGTGTTACCCGTCCTGGCGTAACTAATGGTGGTATTTTCTCCTTTAATTCTGCAGAACATTTACCATTTATTAATCTATAAAACAAGCAGAATTCTGCAACATCTCTGTGGTGCTGAAGGCTGTCTTGATCTTTCGTAAGTCTGTAGTTTCGTATTATTCGTATGGCACGCTGTTGAACTCTATCCGGCAACTGGAGAGCAATGCCATATGCTCCACCCCAAACCTGAAAGCAATATTCTATACTCGGTCTAATAGGTTTTATATATCTGGAGAACCTGATGTGATCTAAAAAAAACCGTCTGCATCTATTAAGGAACCCGAACTTTAAATTCTATTTTAAATTATTGCTAATCTGAATATCAAGCAGACAAATTGAGTAACAATCCACGCGGAACGTGGCCTTTTACCACAAAAGGGTATTCGTTGTGACTTCTTTAACGCGAGAACATGCATATTTGTGTTTTTGTTCTCGTTAAATTTGACCTGATTTTTTACTGCCCACTCAAATATTGTACGCAAATCGGAATGAAGCGAAGTGACAGTCCAGTCTTTTACTGTGTAACTCTGAAGGAGTAGGCTCGACCTCGAATGAAATAGAAGAGTGCAATGTTGCAACATCAGCGAAACTGTCGATAGGGTTCAAAGTACTATCCAACTAGTCATTAATGCATAACAAAAACAAAGTTGGTGACAAAACTGATCCCTGAGCGACTCCGGCATTTGGGGATCACTACGTTGATCTTTCGGTATTTGAGAAAGCTTTTTATCCACTTGATGGTCATCGAATCTAAGCCGTATGCCACATGTTTCAAATCAGATTCTCATGCCAAACCTTGTCAAAAGCCTTGGATATATCCAAAGCGATTGCAAGGACTTCTTCGTGGTGAACAAGGGCGAGATTCCATTTATTTCCAGCATTCGTCAAGATATCGGTTGTGGAGCGGCTTTCGCGGAAGCCATATTGTTTATCTGAAATTATTTTATTAACTCAAGATAATTCACCAGTTGTTGGTTAATGCATTTCTCAAAAACTTTAGCCACGGCTGACACAATAGATATTTGCCGGTAGTTTAAAGAGTCAGTTATATAAGGACCGATTATGTCATCTCACTCTTCCAGGCGTTCGGGTATTTACCTTGCTTATAAGACAGGAGAAACATTTTAGTTAATATTGGAGCCAAGTGGCAAACTTCTTCAATATTCGAACAGGAATTCCATTAGGTCCCGTGGCCTTATTTATGTCCATTGCCTTCAGGTTTCTGAAGACAATTTCCTCGGAGATGTTGATAGGATCCGTTTTGGAACCACAACACGGAATTGATGAAGGCGTGACTCCATCGAGGACAGCTAAGATCGAGTTCGAAGTGAAGACGTTTGTCAGTTAGTCGGCCTGCAAATATGGATCCACCATACCAAAGCACCGTCTGTAAATTTTAATACTGAAATAGATATTTTAGAAATATTGACAGTGGATGCGACTATCTGGTAAAAGTTGCGATAGGATATTTTAAACTCGGAAGCCTTAGTGGCTTTCTTGTTATCGGTTCTTTTCGCTACCTTAGCACAGATTTTTTTTACAGATGATATCCTGATCATTAAAGAAATAGAATCATCTTCTCATCGTATGTCGTGCAACATAATTTTAAATCAGAGTTACCGCACCAGTCAAATTGAAACCAGCCACCATCGACGGAACTGCATTTTACCAGATATTAGCATTTCCAGGTCCAGTCGTCAAAATCGTGCAGACCTTATCTTAAGCCGAGTTAAGCTTCACACATTTGATGGAAGTCTTAGAGTTTTATGTTAGTCGTTTATGGTGTGATTATGCTTTATATGCAAATTGTATAACATATATATGTATAACATTAAAGAAATGAAGTTATCTCTTCGTATACTGTGTAACACAATTACAACCTAGAGCAACAAATTTAACTTAACAGTGACTTTTACTGGCACAATTGGGTGCTGTTTGGTGGCCGTCTGCTGTGGAGTAGGCGTATAATTTCCAGAAGTCTTATGTTAGTCTTGAATTTACTGCTTTAGAAGGTAAGAATTATCCTATTCAATTCTTGTTTATTGAACGCTTATATCCTACTCATCATTTAACTGTACAAAATTAGCCATATATTTTCTTAAGCTTACACAAAGTATTGAAAGAACGAGAACATAATACAGTGGAAACAAAGTAAATCCCAGAAAAAATAATTAATATCATAAATCAATAACGAAATGGGGCCACTCTTCAAAACTGCCGCTTTATAAATATTTTTACAAATTAAAATTTCAGTAAAGTAATAATTAATTTAAAATAAAAAACAATTAATCAAACCAATTATCTAGATGGTGAATTAAGAATAATAGTTAAATGAGAGCAATAACTGCAGATTACAGCGTGATTATCGATGATTTGAATACGGTATCGACATGTGGTTGCACGGATGAAGACTCATATCAACTCTATATTAATGTTATGATTTTGAAGTAGTAATAATAATTCAGCCCCCACGTTTTCGGCTATGGCGCATAATTGATAACATAATTAATTTTTAAAACATAATTAATTTTTGTGAGTTGTCATCATTCAAAATATTTATGAAGTTTAAAAAGCATTTAGAAGTGTAGAAAACCGAGTAAAACGAAAAACAAAACAAAATGAACAAAATTACTACAATTTATGAAAAAATACCTGAAAACTTTAAAAATTTTAATGGAGAATTTATGATATAATAAATGATTGAAACTAACAGGCGTCCTTTTATAAAAATAGTCATAGTTATAATTAATTTTAGATATCCTCTCTTACATTGCTATGATAACGAGAGATCCAAGGTAATTTAACCTCATGACTTCCTTAAACGTCTTATTATCACTACTCAAACATTGACATACCTCAATCAGCAAAAATGTGCATGTCTTGAATCGAATGCTGCATCGAAACTCAAACAGAATTAGATGGTGCACCACGTTCACTCCTTTAAAAACACACAAATTGCGCTCATTATAGTGAAATTTTTTATTCATAAAAAAACATTCTTCTAATGCACGATTTTTATATTTATAAATTCGTTTAGTTGTCCTTCTAGCAAAGCAGCTTTGGGTTTCATTATATAGACAATATTTACTTTGCTCAACAACAACACGACACGCCTCATTAAATCAATCATTTTTGCTATTCGTTTTACTACGCTAAAAGTTTGCTAGGAGGCAAGATTTATAATTATCAATCTACATCATATAGCAGTATATTATTTCCAATTTATCTCAATAAAATATTTTCAAACACAGAAAAACGATTTCAATAGTAAATCTTATTATGATTTTTCATACGAGTACGTTCGCAGATATTCGATTTGATTCTAATAATTTGCGGTCACTTAACCGGTTGAAATTATGCTGGATATACATACGTAGATTTATTTTGCATGATTTATGTAAATCTATAAATTCAATAGAAAAAGAAACATGAATTAATGATGCTCAAAAGACAGACCCTAAAGCATATTTTGCATAATAAGAGAAACTTTTTAAATGTTGTATGGGAAATTTAAACTTTAAAGTTTGGAATTATATTCACCATCATATATTATTGTTAATGAAACGTGTAATGAAACTTTAATGAAACGTGTTATAGAAATATTTTTGTACAACACATATAATTTTACCGAAGCCGAAAAATATTCCATATAGTTGCATGCAATGACATAAATTTTTATAATTTCAACATGTTAACCACGGTTTTGAACAAACAATTCATAAATAACGACGGGGTTTTAACATGTTCTTTACCAAGATAACAATCAACAATACAAAATACAATGAAAATCTCAAAACATAAATAAAATAAAACCAAAAAAATAAAATACCGGAAAGAACTGAAATAATGATGAAAATTTGTATTTGCTTACTTATGGCTATGATTTAAAGTGGTTTTAATGTTTGTTGATTTATATTTATTTTCATTGCAACATTAAGATTTAAAAGTAATGGGCAAATATTTCATCTTTAAAGTTTTATAGAAAACAATTACGTTTTATGATTTTTGTCTGCTTAAAAATATTATTTGCTTCTTATCAGTTCGAAAACTCATATGTAATTCATTACTGCAATGGTGAAAATAATAACAATTTGAAGATAATCCTTAATATAAATGAAACATTTCGAAATAGGTGTTTATGTGAAAACAAAAACCATGAACCAACACTGTTCACTTACTTTATCTTTTTGTAACTATTTTTTATTTTCTTTGTACTTGTTGTTTTCTTATTTTCGATCCACTTGTTTTGATCATATTTCTGGCAACACCCAGATCAAAAAGCTACTTTTCGCTAACACGCATCATCTTTTATAACTTTCAGCCTCTCACTGTACCTCGGGCAATATGTTCTCTGCTCCGCGCTCCTTACGCCATCTATATTTTAGCACAAAATACAGCTACGGTTGATTATCGAAATGCAACCAATTTGGAGCAGCGCTGTCGAAAGTGGAGCTTTGGCTCCAAAATGGAGCTGTATAATATTTTGGGAGCCCAAAATGTCAACGTGATTTTTCAAACTGAAGCCAACAGCAAAAAAATGTTTGGAAAATAAAATAACAAACCAAAAACAATTCTTGAGTAAGTATACAATATTTGTAATAAGTTATATAATGTGAAGTATGTTATTTCATATAAAATATTTGATTATACCACATTTTGAATTTTAGTTTCTTCAAAACACGGCCACCTGCATAATAACACAAAGGCATAATGAAATTGACACCGAATGTGCAACACTAAATGATAGGTTAATATTACGATTCATATTAAAAAGAAAAATAAATTAAAATTTGAGCAACATTTTTTAACTTGATTTTATAATATATATTTTGCAGCAACAGAAAATCATACTCAAGCAGCAGCATCTCATGTAAAGAAACGCTTTCTAACACAGGCGAAAGGCATCTCTATCAAAGCCTGAGTTTGAGGAAAACCATAACAAAAATAGAAAATTTCAATTAAAATGGACTCTTGAATTTCCTTGGCTCATTGAAAAGGTAGGACCTTATGTCAAAAATCGTAACCTAACCATTTTCATCTAAAAAGACATGGTGATTCGAAAAATCATCTAACTGTATGCAACTCTCTAAAAAATCAACAAAAAATCGATGATACAAAAAAAATTGTTGAATTGGGAAAAGTGTGGCAAATATCAAAACTACCGAACTTAAAATTCTTATGTTAATTGTTCGTAACAATTTACCATTTTCGTTAATTGATGAAATTGTAGAACTAGTCAAGTCTTTAGATGAAAATTCCATAATTATTCAACATATTAAGTTTGGTAGAACTAAAGGGAGTGAAACGATCTGTTCTTTATTGAGCGATGAGGGTACAAAGAACATTGTACAAATATTAAAATCACAACATTTCTCAATTATAGTTGATGAAACCACAGGTTGTAGTAGCAAAAAATGCTTGACCTTAGTAGCAAAATATTTTGATTTTAATCAAAATAAAACGATTGATAGTTTTTTGTCCCATTTAGAATTAGAAAACAGTGACGCAGAGTCGGTATGTAAAGACATTTTTTGATATTCATAAAAAATCAATAACTAATTGCTTGGGGTTTGGGCGGACAATGCAAGCGTAATGATGGGTAAAAAATGTAGAGTCCAAGCGTTGTCCAAAACAAATTAATCCATATTTGTATTCTTTGGGATGTACATGCCACTCCCTTCATTTTTGTTCCTCAGCAGCAGCAAAAAAACTGCCAAAAGAATGCGAAAGATTGGCGAGAAACATATACCTCTTTTACGCACATAGTTCTAAAAGGACAAAATGAATTTCGTTCATTTCAGAAATATTTTAATATTCAATTTCATAAAATCCTAAAAGTACCAACACTAGATGGTTGTCACTTGAAGGAGTAGTGAATCGAATTTTAGAGCAATGGCAGCCTCTACAACATTTTTTTTATTAAATAAGTTTCAGACCGATTCCTATTTGGCTTCCCAAATATCTGAAAACTTAAATGACATTAATTTCATATATTTTCTTTTTTATCATATATTCTTAAAATGACAAATATTTTAAATAAAGAATTTCAAAGTGAGACTCCAAAACTTTATAGAATGCTTCCCTCTATAAAAACATATTTACTGACAATCTTACACAATTTTGTTAAAATAGAATTTATAGAAGAATCTAATTTAAATCAGTTAGAGTTTGCAAATGACATTTATGACCCAGATCAATCAATATATTAAGGACCAAAAGCTGAAAATGAGCTAGTTAAATATATGTTCTACCTGAAGAATCGATATTAAAAATAAAAAAGCAATGTAAGAAGTTTTATGTCAAATTGTGCACCCAAATTTTGATGCGTGTTGATTTTAAAGATAAAATATTACTTCAATTACAAAATTTAGATCCTCAAAAATTGGGTGAAACAATAATACCGTTTTTCCCGCAAATCAATGAAAATTTTGAAGAGACCGAAGAAGAGTTTCGAATTCTGCGTCATCAAAAATTTGTAGATAACTCAATAAACGGAGGATTTTTGGGGAAGAATATTTGATTTAAGAAACGGATTAAATGAACCAATGTTTCCGAATTTAAAAATATTTATAGGCGGTTTATTGAGCTTGCCGTATAGTACTGCAGTCGCGGAACGAATATTTTCCGATTAAAATAACATAAAAACTAACAACAGAAACTCACTAAAAACTTCTACAGCTACTTCCTAATTACCAAACAATTAACAAGAAACTGTTCGCTTATTGAATGGAAACCGTCAAAAGATTTATCAAAATATAAAATAGCAAACTCCTAAGAATTCGAATTAGATTTGAAATTGGATTGGAATTATGTTGTTTAAGGTTGGTATGAGTAGTTTGTGATTGATTTAAGTCTAAGAATGAAATGGAAACTAAAAGGCTAAAACTTTATATGAAAGTTAATTTAATGTGATATTTAATATTGTTAAATTAAAACTGTAGTTATTTTATTTATTACTTTTTTGTTTGTAATGAATTAATTTTTTTTATATTTGCTTAAATTGTTCGTCTGCAATGTAACGCACTATGATTTTTTATGTTAATAAACTAAACTGAACTGACTGAAATAAAAATATTGTATAATAAAATATTTTGTGTATAATTTGATGGTTTGTTACTTGTGGAGCCGATGAGAGCTGAATAGAAATTTAATTGGAGCTGTTATTTTTTTTAACGGCAGCGCTGATCTCATTGTCACTGTCATGTGAAAAGTTTTGTTCTATTTTGTGGTGTTGTGTGTTAATTTTTGTCATTTGAGTTTTTGTTTACAGTGAAATTGTGTTTAAGTGTTCGTTCATTGTGATTATTGTTTTCTGTGACTTTTTGTTGTAAAACGTCTCATTTGTTATGTGTGGTCGACCGGCCACACATAACAAATGTGAGATGTCCCCGACCAACCGGGCTACAGGTAGGTAGGTTTTGTTTTACTTATGCGTTTCAAAGATGTAATCCTTAATATTTAGTAGATCCAGTTTGTTATATTTGTATTTCATTGATTGATGTATTCTTGCTATTTTGAAGCTTAAACCCATATGCATATATGTATTAGCTTTGTATTTGAAACTATTTGATTTTACATAAAAAAGCATGTAAATTTTCATTCAGAGAGATATCGTTGATTATTTTATTAATATTGAAGATGAGTCCCTCATGCGTCTACAATACATCACATACAGTATAACAATATTTGGTTTTTTGAATCTTTGTTTAATTTAAGCAGTCACATGATGTCACATGATCAATGAAGAAGTCTTCATTGGTATGTTTTTTAAGAACCATTTCTCAAACCAATAGTATAGGAAAAACTTCACCGCATTCAACCTCACCGTTCGGAAAGGTGAGTCATTGACTGGTACATTCGTAATAAATATTTGTAATAACTCGAATATAAAAGTAATAGTTAAAGTTCGGATCATTTCATTACAATTTTTTTTAAATGGTGAACCGAATCAAATCAATGAAACTTCAATTTGTATGTTTCATTTGATTTATATAGCACGATTTCCGATCTTGCATCATTTCATAATTTATGAGTATTGTATCTATTCTACCAAGACATACAGTGATAAGTTTGTATCTTATCCTAAAAAGGCGTGTCGATGCATTTGTGTTCTGCGGCACTATGAGTAGGTTTGGTTTTGTAGTTGGTGAAAAATGCACTGAAATTTTATATTTCTTCATTCTTGTTTTAAAAAAATATATTTATTCCTAAAAATAATTCCAACAAAAATACAAATTGTTCAAATTAAGAGGAGAACGATCCTTAAAAATAAAAATTTATAACTTTTAAAAATGTTTTGAAAATCCATCATGTAAAGTAGTTTTCTCGAAGTAAGGAATAATTTTATGATAAAAACATCGTAAGGAAAAAGTAAAAAATTGAAGTAAACTAAGTTAGTGTTGAGCATAAAAAAATATTTCAAGTTTTCGATGTTTATTAACGTACATTTTTCAACTCTAAGTATTAAGTTTTGTATAATTAATCTGATAAAGATATGGGTTATATAAAAATAACTAAGATATTTTTACCTTTTAGGACATTTTCCTAGTAACGAAATTGAGTAAAATTCCTTTTTTTTTACTAAATTTCATTGTACGTGTTTTATTATTATCAACCGTCAAACTTTACATGTTTTGATCTGTTGATCTAAATTAACTAAGGAAAGACGAAGAGCAAGGTCTTTTGATTCATAAGACGCCTAAATCATAATAAGAACTTATTGAAAAAAATATAATTTTCTTTTAGTCAAAAATGTTAATTGGACAATCTGAATATTTTATATATGTTTGTAAAACTTGGCAAAATCTAAAAAACAAAAATACATCCTAATATTTCATTCCACATAAATTTGATTTTTAATCCTGGTAATATTGCAATATTAGTTATGAAACACAGGAAACTATTAAACGGCCAAATAAATTCAATTCTGTCACAAAAAAATATATTTTTGGGCTGACATTGCTAAGGATGACATTTTTTTAGGAGTATATTTAATTAAAAATAAATACAAATTTGTGCCAGACCTAAATTAGTCAAATACCAATGGAAAATGAAATTAATGAAGAGCTTGAATTCATAAAGTACTTGTTTCTTGTTATGATATGATATGATATGATAGGGGAAGTACAAGCCAACCAGTTACGGTGATTCTGAGATTGTTACCATAATCCTGGAGTATATTCAGCAGAGTTCCAAATAGGTATCTGAGAATTTTTACTCCAAAATGATGCGGGCCCAGTCCCTGCTTGCATCCCAACAAATAAGGTTTAGGAAAAGGAAACAATCACAGAAACGACTAAGGTGATAATCCACAGCAGAGTCATTGCTAACTACATTATTAGTAAATTATTATATATTGTTAGTATAATCATTTTCACATAGGGATTGAGTTTGTTATTATTGTTAGTTGGATAGGTAAGGACCATTCTATATTCATCATACGTATTCGTATCTCCTCGACAGTTAAAACTGGAGTACTTTAAAAAAACATCTTTGGGTCATCTCATCATATGCTGTATTTAAAGATGTGTCCCTAAAATTCCCAATCCATCACCATCTAACGCGTGGGGAGTATAAATTCCGCGATGACCCGACAGCATTTCTATATACAATATGATGATCTAATACATTGTCATTTCGTTTGTAAGGGAAACTATTTAAATAAATAAATAGTTTAGTGCGGTCATATTTAGCTAACCTGATCGATCATTCCATTCCACACATTCTATCTTTATGTCCGTTTTAAGATTTTACAACAAACATTTACACAACACACCAAAGTAGAATTCTTGTATAACACACTCCAATCCAATGAAAGAAATCACCAAAGCGGCCGTCCGTTTCAGAAAGTTTAATAGTTTGTAATAGAATTATTATACAGCAAAAGAAGCTGCTTATTAAAGTAAAATAAACTTTCTGGTCAAGACCACCGGTCAAGTGATCCCCATCTAATGTCAAGAATGTCACTCAAGAAATCTTATCCATTTACACTTATATGAATAAAGAAAACAAAATTATTTAAATAATTTTGTATTTTCCATGGAGATAAGACAAAAGTTATTTAAGAGTACAACATACCATGGTACATATATATACCTAAGATCAAAATTGTGGACTTTATTGGCAAAATAAAATCAAGAGGAATATTAACCGTTCCTTTAAAACACGATTATCCTAATATATGAACAAGCATCTGCTAAATCAAAGTTCAACATTTTAGCCAATTCAAATCTCGCCAACAAATAAGTAATTTTATTGATCGTGATATTATCGTCAATATAATGATCGTATAGTGGTAGTGATCGTAGGTCGTATTAAAACAATCTTCAGTCCCCTCTACCATTAATATACATGGCATTACATTAAAACCTCAATAGTAATCTTAGTTCACATTTGATATAAGATACAAATATGAAAGCATCATTTCAAAAACTTTTGAATAGCAAATCCATCAATATGGAAGGTTTTGCTGTATTTACCAATTTAAATGTATGACTAACATGTGTATTATAATATTTAAAACCGAACGGAAAAAAATTAAAAGTTAATTAACAAACTTCATTTTGTTGTTCAGTTGTTCAGGATCAGGACTGATCTGTTTCACTGTCTTCAAACATTATATCTCATGAAAAGTGGTTTGGGCGTTAAATAGCTTCGCGCTTTAAAAGAAGAAATTTCGCGTTGTACTGAAACAGATTTTTATTTCAAATCGCGTTATATCGAAAACGCGTTGTATAAGTACCGCGTTAAACGAGGGATACTTGTATATATATATATATTTAAAAAAAATGTTTGTCTTTTTTTCCCGTGCAAGTGAACACCTGCACAAAATATAAAAGAAAACAAACAAAAATTCTCTAACCAACATAGGAAAGAGAAGGATAGGAGTTTTGATAGACGAAACGAAAAATGTGTTATATACATAATATTAATACATAGGACGTTCAAATGTAGACTATAATGTATGTTTTTGCGTTTTCAACATCAAATAATGATGTATATACAACACACACAATACACAATACCAACGTATATAAAAATAAAATGTAAGTCGCCAATTACATTGAATATATATATAGTTGTCATTACAACGATCGCATAATGGCAGTGATCGCGTTAAATTTAAATCTCCAAAATCTCTTTTACTGTATGCTTTGATACATACATAAAACAAAATATTAAAAATTGTTTAAGGAAAGGGGAATATATAGCGTTCTATATGAAGAGCGAATTATGGGATGGGGAATGAGGTAAATAAACGAGACAGAACGAAAGACATATCGCATGCGATCGTTTCCAACGGAATATTGTGATGTGGGTTGTGGTTGTGGATAAGAAAATGATGTATATAGAATACAAAGACAAAACGTTATATACTATAATATGTAACGGAGAAACAAGAACAGGCTCTGAGGCTATATAATATAATAAAATAAAATAAAATACAATATTATGTAATAATATATAATGAAATGCAATATAATAATATAATATAATAACGATACTCATCTGTAATTAGATTTTCAACTACACACACACACACACACAACGCATTTATTTTATTTAATTTAATTAAAAAACACCGAGCAGACAAAAACACGTCCACTCGGTATGAAGATCCACACAACACTCATAAAGTACTTGTTTCTTGTATAATAAAATTCTCCCTTCTGCATATCTCTCGAAAATAAGAATGTTAATCATAATTCAGGTAATTTTTTTTTCTAACAGATAAGTATTTCAGTATAAAGGTAGGTTAGTATATAAGGAACTATATATAGAACTAATCTAACTAATTAAAAATCACATGATCAAACTCTCTTACTTTCATATGCAGAATAGTGAAATTTGATATAAAAAATGAGTTTGTATTTCTAGGAGGCACAAACTTAATGCTAAATAAAGAAAGGTTTAGTATTACTTATAAAAACTCAAAGTCTAATTAATTTTTTTCTTCGACATATGTAACAAGAGTTTAGAGACGTTTTAAATTACTATTTATATTTTAAATGTTTTGTTCTGTATTTGTTGCATGTTTTGAATTGATTGCAAGTTATTTCGTTTGTTTTAAAAAATTCGGGATTTTTTAAATTAAAAGCCCGTATATTACCTCGTATACCATATGATTTGAGTGATATATTATTTTGGACTGAGAATAACTTTCTTGATAGTCTTTTCTGTTATAAAAAAATATATTTTTGGGCTGACATTGTTTAGGATTACTTTGTTTTTAGGATTAATCTTTAAATAATAAATCTTGTAAATAAATATTGATTATATGATAAATAGTTTTGGACACACTTTAATATGATAGAAACTGAGAAGTTTGTGTTGCTATAGTTAATTTTTAATATATAATTTGGGCCATCTTCACATGTACATACAGGGTGTTAAGACGAGCTCAACAGTTACTTATTAATCAGCATTTATAGCATCGTTATAAAATTGCATTTATAAAATGCGGTTATCGCACTTATATTATATTACTTATATTTTATATTTTTAGATTACTACAAAATTGTTACTATAGTTCAGTTTTGCGGCATAGACCATTTTTATATATAATAAGTAAAATAATAATGTAGAATTCATATTACCAAAAAAAGTTAAATGTAAGCAATTTTTTAATATATAAGTGCCACGCAATTTATATAAAACAGAATAAAATATTTAAACTACGAAAAAGCCAACATCGTATTATTTGTTCTCCGTAATAATTAATAGACCCCACCCGAGGTAATCTATTTAATTAATTATAATACAAGACTCTAGAAAACTTGATCTTGAATTATACATGGTCCTTCGAGCCATTAAAAAAAACAATTGGTACATATATAAAAACATACGCCAAACAACAACCGGCAAAGTCAAACGCAAGATTCCGCACCGAGTAACTCATCAGCAACAACATGGAAGAACTCATACAACAACAAACACAAAAGGCGGAAGAGATCGAATAGTTCATCTCTAACTACAACAAAAAAGATGGAACAGCACGGTAAACCAAGAGCTATTTGGAAAATAAAATAGCGTTGTTCAAAAAGTTATACAATGAGTATGTGGATGTCGATAATAAAATCAGAGAGTTCTATCCACCACTCAAATTGACAAACCAGTACTTCAAGGACAGACTAAAGGTGTTCGAAATCTTCACGAAAAATATTGAAGATATGCGCCAACGTCTAAACGGACCGTTATCGACACCTTCACCAACTCCAACATCAGATGAAATAAAAAAAATCGATGAAGAAGCCAGCAACAATGGCATAGAAAATCAAGAGGCAACAACAAGCGCTTTTCGGTCCAGCCAAATACTAGAGGCAACAAAAGTTGGATCAAACAGTGAATTCAGCGAAACTCTAAAAACTACCCAACGATTGAAACAACAAGAAATTCGAATGCGATCGTTATACAGGGAAATGCGACTGGCTGAGGAGATACTGGAAAACAGCAACAGATCCAGACCAGCATTAAAAATTAAACTAAAAAACATGGAGAGGATGATGATGCAGATCATAGACCTTCATGAACAAATTTGCATAGAAATCTCCGAAGAACAAGAAGCTAACCTAAAATATTTCATAGACCAACACTATGAAAACTTAAACGAGCAATACGAAAAGGTAGTAATACAATTAACAACATTATTGGAAAAAGAACAGGGTGAAGTGAAGCCACTGGAAATTCGTCTACCACCAGTAGAAATCCCACATTTTCATGGAGACTACATGAAATGGGTAGGTTTTTCAGACACGTTCAAACGGTTAGTTCATGACAACGACAAGCTAACCAAGACGCACAAAATAAACTACCTTAAAAGTCACGTGGGAGGATCAGCTGGAAAATTACTAAACCATTTGGAACCCACTGGAGACAACTACGATACAGCTTGGGAGATTCTAGAAAACCGTTTCAATAACAAGAGGTTACTTGTATCTAATCTGTTAAACATCTTGTTGAATCAACACACCAGTAACACAGAATCCGCTGCTGCAATAAAAGGTCTACACGATACAACAACCGAGTGCCGATACGCCATTAGGAACACAGGAATTAGAATTGAAACGTGGAATCCTTTCATAATATTCACGTTATTGAAAAAATTAGATAACGAATCCCGGCGGCTATACGAAAGCTCGTTAGAAAACACAAGAGAATTTCAAGAAACAAGCCAATTTTTGAAATTCCTAGAAAAGCGCTTCCAATCTTTGGAAGCAATGGGTAACAAGACAATACCAACTCAACAAGTGAAAATTCAACCACAACCACTGAAACATGCGTTCATAGCTGCTACGCAACCAAACTATATTTGCATATGTTGTCAAAAAGGCCACAGAATCGACTCATGCCCACGTTTCAAAGATTTAAGCATCTCCGAAAGGAATCAGATGGTTATGCTTCATAATCTGTGCAGAAATTGTCTCAGCCAAATCATACGACAACAAGTTGTGGCAATAAAATAAATTGTTTTACCTGCAAAGGAGACACCACACATTTCTACACGTCAAGAATAAGGCTCCAGAGATGCATATTGCGAAGCTAAATGTATCAACATTCGACAACGATTGTGGCCAGGTACTTTTAGCAACAATCTTGGTAAACGTACAGAATATTTACGGCAATTGCAACATATTACGGGCACTAATCGATCCGGGCTCGCAGGCTACTTTCGTCACAGAACAAGCAGCACAACAACTAGGTCTCCCGAGAACAAGGGTTCTAACTGAAGTATCCGGAATTTCTGCAACAAAAGGACGATCACATCAACAAATAGCTTTAGAGATAGGTCCAAGATTTCCATCAATCTTCAAGATTCAAGCTAATGCTTTGGTTCTAAGAACCATTACTAAACCGCTTCCAGACAAAAACCTATTAGGATTGGACAGCGATCTACAGAAGGATATAATCCTAGCTGACCCTACTTTTGACACTCCTGGTCCTATTGACCTTCTAATAGGCGCTGATATATATGGAGAAATTATGTTGGAAGGAATAAAAAGGGATTCATACCATAAGTGTATAGCCCAAAGGTCAGAATTAGGATGGATCATATCTGGTCGCCTAACTCAAAACGACAGCACACCAATCACTCGATTATACAGCCACGTCACGTTAGCAGATATAGAACTTTTGGGAAACCGAAGAACTACATCCGGAACGAAACTTAACAACTGACGAAATTGAATGTGAAGAGCACTATAAAACAACACACAAACGTTTAGAAAATGGACAATATGAGGTTCGGATTCCATTTAACAATAACAAATTCAAAGAAGTAGGAATAGGAGAATCTAAGGGAAAGGCAGCAGCTAGATTACTCCAGATGGAAAAGAGATTCAAAAAAGATGAGAATTTCAAAATTTAATACCACAAATTCATGAACGAGTACATCCAGCTTAACCATATGGAGCTTATTAAGGATGATCGTAAAACAGATGCTTCCCAAATCTACTACATGCCACATCATTCTGTTATAAAAGAGGATAGCACCACAACGAGATTGAGAGTAGTTTTCGACGCGTCTTGCAAAACAACAACAGGCATATCACTTAATGAAATTATGCATGTAGGCCCAACGCTACAAAACAATCTAACCGCAATACTAGTCAGATGGAAGAAACATCGTTATGTGATTGCATCAGACATTGAGAAAATGTTCAGACAGATCAAAATGGAAAGGAAAGATCAAGACTTTCAACGAATCCTCTGGAGGGCAGGTCCAAATAAACCAATGAACATCTACAGATTAAAAACCGTCACCTATGGGACAGCTTCTGCTACTTATTTGGCTACCAAAACATTGCAACAATTAGCTATTGATGATGTCTCAAAATATCCAATTGCGTCGAAGATCGTTCAAAACGACTTCTATGTCGATGATCTTCTTTCTGGAGCTAACACAATAGCAGAAGCAATAGCTGCGGAAAGAAGGAATTACTAAACCTTCTCTCCGGTGGAGGCTTTAATCTGCGAAAGTGGACTAGCAACGAAAAGGCGATACTAGAAGAGTGTTAAGACGAGCTCAACAGTTACTTATTAATCAGCATTTATAGCATCGTTATAAAATTGCATTTATAAAATGCGGTTATCGCACTTATATTTTTTTTTTCGCACTTATATTATATTACTTATGTTTTATATTTTTAGATTACTACAAAATTGTTACTATAGTTCAGTTTTGCGGTATAGACCATTTTTATATATAATAAGTAAAATAATATAAGTGCGATAACCGCATTTTATAAATGCAATTTTATAACGATGCTATAAATGCTGATTAATAAGTAACTGTTGAGCTCGTCTTAACAAAGAGCTTCCCGAAAATCTGAGAGAACCTGGACTTCATGCAATAGAATTTAATGATACAGTAAAAACACTTGGATTATTCTGGAATTCTTCAACAGATACCTTTCAATTCAAGGTGTCTTTGCCAGATTCAAAACCAACTGTAACCAAACGAACAATTTTATCAGAGGCATCAAAACTTTTCGATCCACTAGGATGGCTAGCACCAGTAGTCGTCCAAGCAAAAATTTTGCTTCAAGATTTATGGGCTTCCGGCGTAGGGTGGGACGATAAACTCGATATCACTTATGAAAACAGATGGCTAACCTACAAAACGGAATTACCACAATTAGAGGAAATCAGAACTCATCGTTGGATAAATTACATTACCGGTGCCAAAATTGAATTACATGGTTTCTGCGACGCTTCTAATCAAGCATATGCTGCAGTGATATACAGCAAAATTAACAACAAGATTACACTAATTGCAGCCAAAACAAAGGTTGCACCCTTAAACCAATCAATATCACTACCGAGATTACAACTTAATGCCGCACTACTACTTTCAAAACTACTTAAAAATGTTCTTCAAGCACTGAGCATCAACGACAATCTATCAACATTTTGCTGGAGTGATTCTACAGCAGTTTTAGGCTGGATTAGAGAAAAGCCACAACAACATAACACTTTTGTGGCCAACAGAATAACAGAAATACAATCAAACACCGATTCTAGCCAATGGCATCACGTGGTGTCTGAAGAGAACCCTGCAGACTGTGCTTCTCGAGGACTAAACCCAGGGAAATTATTAACACACAGTATTTAGTGGGAGGGACCACTCTGGCTAAAGAATCAAAAGTATCCAAACACTAAACTCGAAAATGGGGAGATGCAAGAAGTAATCAGCTTGGAACGAAGGTCGATAAGAACATTTACAACAACAGAGCGAAAGGCAATGGTTGAATTCGATCGTTTCTCATCATTGAAACGGCTTGTTCGCAGCATTGCATACTGTTTACGATTTTCATCAAATACAAAATTTAAGACTAGAAACATCTCCCCCTTTCAACCAGAAGAATTTAACAGCTCGTTAAGAGCACTAGTTAGACTAGCACAGCAGGAAGCCTTTGCACCAGAGTTAGAAAAGTTAAAATCTAATAAAAACTTACCCCAAGGCAGCACAATCAGATCGCTTACTCCATTCATCGATGGAGACGGTCTACTAAGAGTCGGTGGGAGGCTAAAAAATTCGAATCTCTCATTTGAAGAAAAACATCCAATAATAATGCCCAGAAGTCATAACTTATCAAGATTGCTTATCCAAGACGCACATCTAACAACACTACATGGCGGAAATCAAGCAACGTTAGCACACCTGAGAGCACAGTATTGGATAATAAATGCTAAAGATACAATTCGTTATATCATACACAAGTGCATAACCTGTACCAGAGCAAGGCAACTAGCATCTCACCAGCTAATGGGTATGTTACCTAAAGAACGTGTAACACCAGCCCCCGCGTTTACAAACAGCGGAGTAGACTATGCAGGACCAATCACCATAAAATTGTGGAAAGGCCGCTGCAATAAAACAACAAAGGGTTATATAGCCTTATTCATATGCTTAGCCACGAAAGCAATTCATCTCGAACTTGTGAGTGACTTGTCAACAGATTCCTTTCTAGCCGCATATCGTCGATTCATATCGAGAAGAGGGATATGCTTGAGAATATTTAGTGATTGTGGCACAAACTTCGTAGGAGCAGACAAACAACTTCAAAGAGAAGCCAAACAGCAGCAAGCTGCGATCACAAGTAAGACAGCTCAGATTGGAACTGAGTGGCATTTCGTGCCCCCGGGAAGTTCCACTTTGGAGGATTATGGGAAGCCGGAGTCAAGTCAACAAAACAACACCTCTGCAAAGTAATTGGAACTCATACATTAACCTTTGAAGAGCTCTCAACACTTTTAGCTCAAATTGAGGCATGTTTGAACTCTAGACCACTAGCACCTCTCTCAAATGACTCAGACGATGATGGATTTTTGAGCCCAGCACATTTCTGGGACAATCGCAGACAATGGCACACGGATTATCTTTCGCGATTACAACGAAGGCCGAAATGGTTGCTAGAACACCCTAACATCCAATTAGGAGAACTAGTTATTCTCAAAGATGAGCTACAACCACCCACGCATTGGCCACTAGCAAGAGTCGTTGAGCTGCACCCAGGACAAGATGGACTGGTCAGAGTAGTGACACTTAAATACAAAAACAACACACTCAAAAGGAATATCACAAAAATATGCCGCTTACCTTTGACCAATAACAACATACACTGCGAGAGGAATAATTCTGGCCCTTCAGTGGTTGCTAACGATGAATCACGGGTCAGCAGCCACCAGAAAATTCCGAAGAAACGCTGACAAAAACCACACAGATAGACAAGCAAGAGTCTATGGGAACCAAGCTACTTCCGTCCGGAGAAGACAATCACGGTACGAGAAAGCAACCCCACAGGCGAGCAAAGAGTGGATGTAATATAAATTCTCTGGCATTAGCGATACTTTCAATTTGCTGCTTACTTGCGGGCAAACACAAGCTCAGATCAAGATTACCCCATTTAACTACTCGGCAGGAATTTATTTCGAGAATCTAGGCAAACTCGAGCTGGTAGCAATGAAGTGGACTTTAGTGATTTATTACAATATGACCAGCTATTGGGAGGAAATTGAAAACTTTGAGCAAGCACAAAATGAATTGATAACAGCTTGTAAAGGATTGTCTAGTTTAAACTGCAACGTAATCTTCCAACAACTTCAGTGGCAGTTTAACAACCTAATCCCAGACAATGATCTTCTACTAACAAGCAACAAAGAACGACGACGGATGAAGCGAGGATTGGGAGACACAACCGGTATTATCTTAGGGGATATGTTTGGCATTCTTTCCCAGCGCGACGCTAACCACTATGAAGCCCAATTTGATAACATCAACAACAACGAGAATCATCTAATGGCGCTAATCAGAAACCAGACGTTGATAATAGATAACACAATCAAACTGACGAAACATAATTCAAACCTCACAATGACATCATTGAACAATCTGATAAAGGACCAACAGAGATTAAGCTTGGAAATGTTGCAACTAAATGAATATAGAACATACGAAGTTCGCTCGATATTAATGAGTATGATCGCGTTGACCTTGATACTAAAAAATTTAGAGGACACGCAACAAGGTCTTCTTGATATTGTGTACTCTGCGCATCATAGCACTTTACATCCTTCAATACTTGCGCCACTACAACTAGAGAATCAACTGCAACTTATAAGCCAACACACACCAGCGACTATAACCATCCCTGGCCATGATATTCATGACTTAATTCATGTATATCAAAGCATGAATATACGTAGTAGAGTAACACAACGAAATGTGATAATTGAAGTTATAATACCATTGGCTTTTGCGACGGATTATAATCTACTAGGTGTATTCGCGGTTCCAGATCTTAATAATAACAACACTCAATCTCACATCATTACATCAACGGAATATCTAGTAGTCGACAATCATCGAGAACATTTTGCCGCTTTAACAGCAGAAGAAGTCAACCGCTGCCAAATATTTCAACCCACACAATTTCTATGCGAAGTGTCACCAGTTTTCAATGCAATAGCTAACAAACACCAATGCGAAGTAGCAATCTTACAGCGAAAACTCGCGCTTCATTCAGTATGCAACGTTAAAGAAACAAATTCAACTAAACATTGGATAAAGCTGCATGCTCCAAATGAATGGATATATATCATTCCTAATAAAACGACAGTTGATGTCATATGCGGATCCAACGTAGATACATACAGCTTTCAAGAATCTGGCTTAGTAACGATTAACGCTGGTTGCACATTACGGGACGAGCATCTTTACATCATCGCCATCGGCACAGCGTACAACAATATTAGCAGTTCATTTAAAAAATCATCTTATTTAATAAATGGAGGGATCAACCTAAAGGAATTTAGTTCACAAATACGAACTACAATAACCGCAAACTACACTCTGAAACTGGTACCATCAATAGATATTACAGACCTGGAAATAGAACTAGAAATGATAAAGAAAAATGAACGATTGCCATCAGTGATGAATCATCATGATGTTCATCATTACACGATTTCCTACGTTACTATAGGAATCTTGATAGTATTGTTCGCCATCTCATATTTCAGATTTAAAACACAAAATCAATCTACAATACCAGCAGCACTACCTCGTTCGTTAAGCGAATTGTAAAACAACACCATTCCAAATAATGTGGCCCGGGAATATGTTAAGACGAGCTCAACAGTTACTTATTAATCAGCATTTATAGCATCGTTATAAAATTGCATTTATAAAATGCGGTTATCGCACGTATATTATATTACTTATATTTTATATTTTTTGGTTACTACAAAATTGTTACTATAGTTCAGTTTTGCGGCATAGACCATTTTTATATATAATAAGTAAAATAATAATGTAAAATTCATATTACCAAAAAAAGTTAAATGTAAGCAATTTTTTAATATATAAGTGCCACGCAATTTATATAAAACAGAATAAAATATTTAAACTACGAAAAAACCAACATCGTATTATTTGTTCTCCGTAATAATTAATAGACCCCACCCGAGGTAATCTATTTAATTAATTATAATACAAGACTCTAGAAAACTTGATCTTGTATTATACACAGGTATATTCATATATCTCTGTATCCGTTAATTTTGTTAAATTCAACATCAACTTAATGTAGTGTATCAATTAGTATAATGTTCAGAAAAGTCAGTTTATAATCCTACTTTTTTAAGAGTATATGATCCTATTTTGAGAATAAAAGCAGCAACAATTTATTTTAGAAGTAGGTTTTTCTACATTTTAATACCAATGCCTGAAATATTTTATGAAATAGTGAATTCGATGGTTAAATTGTTTGAACTAACTGGAATTGATGACGAAATTGTGTTCAATTATAAGAATTGTAGCGGTAATTAATATTGTACAATAAATGAAGTTAGTAAAATTTGTCAAGTTCACAGATGCTATACTGTTAGACCCCTCTTTCTGGTAAGTGGTTAAATTTAAATATTAGGAGCAAGAAAAAAAAACAAAAGAACATTCAACTAAATAAGGAACGTCCAACACACTATCAAGGATTAAATACAAATAACATTCAACTAAATAGGGAACGTCCAACATACTATCAAGGATTATATAAATTCTATTCAATTTTTATGTCAACTGGCAGTAATTAAATTTATAAGTAAGTTCATGACTTTACAGTCAATTATCAATGTATTAAAGTATTTAATTTCTTGGCCTTAAAAATAACATAAAATTCATTATGTTAAGGCGACAAAACACATTTCATAAAATCACTAATATTAATTACAAGTCATAAAATAACTGGTATTAATTACATTTTATGAAATTAAGGCAAACAAACTTTCAGTATGCTGAGTGTTGACATTGTTTCAGCTTTTCTGGATATTTTAACGTAATCATTGTTTTTTTAAGGCAATTGCAGAAAGTGTTTTCTTTCTGCTATACTTGTGTGCTAGTGATTTTGGGCTGACAAAAGTTTTACCTATGAGGGTTGAAATGTTCACTATTGCTGTGTAAATGTTCAAGTAACTGCTCGATTTATAATTCATAAATTCTAATCTAAGTCTTTTTATAAAAATTATTTATTTTTATTTAATTTACTTCGTTGTGGACAAACTTGTGATTGGAAAGGGATTGCTTGATTAGTGATCTTAATTAAGACGTTATTCTATTTTCATTTAACATTGTATAAATCAACTGTAAACCAAACTAAAACAATTCTGAAAGGGATTTTCATTTTATTAGTTTTTTTTTAGATAGTTCGTGTTATTAGATATAACTTTACTTTTACATTTAATTATTGTGTGAGGATTGTTATAAATATAAAAACGGACATAAGGAGTACATAAAATAAAATCGAATAAATAAATGTTTTTAGGTTAGGTAAATGAGACTTTATTATTTATTTATATAAATAATTTTCCTTATAAATCATTACCTATTTAATATATATATATATATATATATATATATATATATATATATATATATATATATATATATATATATATATATATATATATATATATATATATATATGTATATATATATATATATATTTTCATTTGGTTCGGAGTATCAGTTCGTTCAATTATCAAGTATCGCCTCGACTCGACTATCAATATCAGTTCACAAGAGAAAATATATTTGTACAGAGTGACAAGAATGTTTTTATATTGGCCAGTCCTATGTATGTGTAATTGGTAAATACATCAACAATCGTATAAAAAAGTTTTTTTTTTAATTTTTTGACTTTTATCGTCATAGAACTTGGTGGTAGGCAGGCCCCCAAACCAATTACTCACTTCGCAGAATTTGAAAAATGATTATTTATCAACAATTCTCGTTTAATAATTTTCATTTAAACCAATATTTTAATTTAGTTTTTTTGAAGATTTAAGAATCTAGATTATTATATTTTTGATCGTGAATAGAAAAATAAAACGAAATGAATTTATAATATCGGGTTTAAATGCAAATTGTTTATTAGATTGTGCTCTGTTTCCCGCATACTAATATGAATTTATTTTGCATCCCACTCTTTTTTTTCATTTTTCCTTCGTTTAAATTTTTTTTAGATAAATGCAAACAGTTTTGTTCTTCGTTGTCTTTTAGTGCATTTCGTTTCATTTTTAATTAA
Organism: Tipula lateralis; assembly: GCA_963932295.1. Lineage (NCBI taxonomy): Eukaryota > Metazoa > Arthropoda > Insecta > Diptera > Tipulidae > Tipula > Tipula lateralis. The sequence continues at coordinate 126,325,546 of OZ010738.1, read as the reverse complement.
TTTTTGATTTTGTTTCTTTGTTTTAGTTTACCACCAGATCTTAAGGAACTTAATAAAACAAATTGATCTACATATTTTTTTTTCAAAATTGGTGTTATTTTTAGAGGTATTGGTTATAGTATGGAATATGTACTTACGTTTTGATGAAGTCGATGAATTTATCTGCAATTAAAATAAGATCACTAGATTATTTCAAACAAGAAATGATTCTTTTAAAATATAAATTCACAAATATACACATAAATTAATGGTTTTTATTTTCGATAATAATATACTAGGAATCTCATATATTCTGAATATTGGTTAGGATGAAATTATTTATCTCAATAGGTTACTCTATAAACAAATTACCCGTGTATTAGATCATCATATTGTATACGAAATGTCGAGTCTTCCCGAATATAAATTATCCTTGCGTTAATTGATGATCGATTCTGGAGATAGGGAAGCTTGTTTTAATCCTTGCACTCGTTTTTTCGAAATAAGGTAATTTAACCATATTTCACGCTATAATAGGCAGTTCTTGGTTTCTTCTAAGTCTTTAAATTCGTCATTTTTTATTAGAGGTATTTGTCTATGAAGTTATTTTCCATTCAATATTAGGAGTTTAAGATCTCACGATACATTTAATTCAAAATTTTTTGAATTTAGCTCTGCATATGATAATATAATTAGTTTAAAGTTAATTGTAAAGTTTTTGTAATATTGCCTGATTCCTACTGTTTATTTCATCTTGTACTTAAATGGGATGTACCATTTTGATTTTGTGCAGTAAACATTTTAAGATGTTTTTATATCTAGTGAAAGTAATATTTTTTTACATGTTGCTTTTATATGCGCTTTGCCTTCTCAATCTAAATTATAAAAAATATTGATTGATTGATTGATTGATAGGACTGTAGGACCAAGCGCTAGGCAAGATTCCCGGATAACGCCGGGCCTATTCCTACAGCCGTTTACATAAAACGATAGGTAAGGATAGGAAGGTATATTAGTTAGGAAAGAGCGACCCGGTTACAGACACCATGACAGTCGGTACTAAACTACTATTAATAGATAATCACAAGACAATCACAATTCTAATTTAATAGTCTGCAATCGCCAATCAGCATTCTCCAGTCCGCAACACCTATCTGCTCTGCTGTATTTTGAATAACATTAAAACTAGATTAAAACTAAAATCCTAAAATAAATTTATTAGTTAGTCGCTCAGGAATCTGTAACTTAACTAATTAATTTGATTATTTATTTCAACTCCCCTATTTATCCAACTAATCTAATTAAACATGAGTAGAACTCTGAAAGAAATTTTTTTTTTTAACTTATGGCTCAGGTATCTGAAACAATTTAATTAATATGATATAATAGTTTAAGCCATCCATTACGATAATGTTACCATAAGTCGTCTGTAACATGCTCATCAGAGATTCAAAATAGACTAGGGCGAAAATCTTCAGCAGAACCATTTTTCTGTTACATAATTAGTAAAGTAATAAAATAATGTAATTTGTTAGTAAGATCTACATATATCATTTTCACATTATCATTCACATAATCAAATCATTCGAACAAAATTACAAAAATAAATTTACTAAATATGAATCTGTAACTTAATTATTATTAATTTTATTATTTATCCAAACTCCAGTCCACACACCAATCATAGTTCAACAAAATCACAAATTCTTAATTAATTAACTCACGGCACCAGAATCTGCAACAATAAATTAAATTAATATGGTATGCCAGATAAAGTACCCGTCAACCATTACGCTGATGATACCATAATACCAGAATATGTTTGTCAGAAAATCAAAATAAATCTCTGAAAACGTTTTATATTCAAAAATTATGCAAACTCTTTTTTTTTAAATAAAATAAACTTTCCTTGTAAACCCCCTCCAACTATAGTCATATTTACACTTATATAAATTATTAAAACCAAACCTTTTCCATAAATTATTATTATTTTTATATAAATGGTCGTGATCAGGAATGCCACTCTACTACAAACGTAGTAGATCCGCCCCGACCTTCACCGTTCATTAATCAAAAAAAGAACAACTGGTATCGATTTTAAAAAGCACCATTAAACCCAAATATGAAACTTAATACAAAACTTGATAAATTGAAATAACGTATGGACAACCCACAGGCACGCATGCACGACACACAGGCAGGGATGCCACATACATGCAGAAAGAATGGAGCAGAAGCACCCAAAAAATGGAGGAAATCGACACCCCCGGAGCGAACCCCATTCAAGGAAACCAAACACGATCCAAACTCAACATTCAACCAAACATACATCTATTAGTAGTAAACAAACTTTAACACGGGAACCCAATCGTAAACATCCAAAACACAAACTCATTCAGAGCACCCTCAACAACGGGACACCAACCTACACAAAAATAAAAACAGAAAGTGCAGACCTATCTCAACTGACTTCCAACAAACCGGAATCCATCCAAACACCCCACATTCCAGCGAATACTCCGGCTCCCAACTAATCCCACTCGCGTCGAAAACCCGACATGCCAACAAAGGCTCCCAACCACCACCGCAACAAGCTCAACCATCATGCCCGTCCCAATCACATCCAGCCACGAAATCTACCTACCCCCCCCCCCCCCCCCCCAAACCACATCAGTACCATGAGGCTAACAACAAATTACACGCATGCAGCTACAAATACCTAGAAAAACTGCTTCCTCCAAGATACTCCTGCACAATCCCAGCCCACTCCAGAATCGAGCGACATTCTCCAAAAATCCAATCAAAACCTCCCTATACTACAAAATTGAATGCTTCCAAACTACCACTGCAAAACTGCTAAAATCCCGCCGACGTCCAAACATTCTTAAAGTTCCAACTGCCCGCTCCTACAGTTAAATCTCCTCCCGACTCGTCACTAACTTCCAGACTAAACAACCCTCAACCACAATCCCAAAATGTACCTTCGATAATGGAAGATACAGACTCGTGTTCTGCATCAAAACTAAACACTCCTGTCCTACAAAATCCCTGAGAATGTGTACACTTTCCTTATTACCTATGTGTCACACACACGCACCCTTGTACTATACACCGTTACCTCAACTTATACTATATTTCGCACTCAGATACGACTTCCTATCAAATTATATGAATGGAGCTCCTCGAAGTCAACACCAACTATTCCTCTTTTTAAAACTGTAGCAAATTTGAATCAGCGCCTGAACTGAACCCATAAACAGTAAAAATCGAAGCAGATCCGCCACACCTACAGCAAAGTGACTCCCTGAACGAAGGCATACGCATCTTTTAAAACTCTCCAAAACAAGAACACTCAAACCCGATAGAAGACAAAACCTGCATTCTCCATCACCGGCAACGCACCCCGGGACTACGGCTGAGAACCATTCAATCCCGAAAACCGCGACCAAGTCAAGCGTAGGCCCGATTCGAACGACGAAAAATTAAAAGCAACAACATTCAAATGTCAACAAGACTGAAACAACTCCACAATCATGACTTAAAATCACTAAACAATCAATCCTGCAGTTCAATAGGAAGCCCCGATACCGCGGCTAGTTTCGGAGGACGCCACCAGACTTCGGACCGAGCCAAAACCGAACAAGAACATGTTGGAGGAAGCAACCTCTATCGATACCTGGAACTATACGCCATCAATTCGCTCCGCACCCCTCAGCACCTCTGCAGTTGAAAGGAAGCTTCCAAAACTAAACCCACCTAAGACAAACATAAAAATCAATCCAACCAAGGCAAAGGCCGAAAACCTCCGCTTACATATGAAATTTCAAACACGAATAAAATCCACTGGAAACCAGAATATCCACCATAACCGCTCCATACCCCCCACATACAAGTCACCTCCCTGGTCGTATAAAAACTGACCCTTCGACCATTAATCTTTACATGGCACCGCATTAAAATCCTAATTACAGCCAAAAACTAAATTTAAATTCTCAAACAATGATTAAATACAAGAACATTACATGCAAACCTATCAAATAGCAAAACCAAAAACCAGTAATTTATGTGAGGCACTGTATGTATTTATATATTATATTATATATACACAAATATAAACAATATCAAACCTGTATACATTGCCCGTATACGCATTGCAATATTATTGATCTATACTTGATCTATATACAAGCAAAATATAAAAAACAAAAGGGAAGGGAAATACATAGTCAAATACATATTTAGAATTTTATTTGACTAATGCAACTAAGAAAACAAAAACAAATTAACTTGCTATATAAAATTTAACAAAAATTTATATGCAATCGTTTTCAAGGACAATAGGACATCAAAATTTAGAGTATACAATGTGCATTTGTGTTTTCCACAACTGATGTATATAAAAAGACACAAATACACATGCAGTGAACGCGTTACAATACAATTCAAAATCCTCCAAAAATTCCCCCCACTGTATGCCTTGATATATATATTATGATACACAAAACAAAATAGAAAAAATCATCCAGAGGAAAGGGGAAATTTATGAAGATCGAATTATGGGATTGGCTCGTCAAAAGAAACAAAACAAAAACACACGTGTCGCATTCAATCGTTTTCAACGAAAAATTGTGTGTGTGATATTGAAATTGATGTATATAACTATATACCAATACCATTACTGGCAATGTATACACCATGCAAACTGACACACACAAATATGATATATGTACATCCCCCATAATATATAACACTAAAACCTAAATATATAATGCAATATATATATATATATATATATAATATAATTTAATATTAAATATAATATAATATAATAACGATACTCATCTGAGATTCCAAAAATTAAGCCACAGACACACACAAACGAATTTATTTTATTTAATTAAACACCGAGTGGAAAAAACACGTCCACTCAGTGTGACGACTAACACTGCACTACAATCTAAATTATAAAAAATATATAAATAAATTAGTTTAAAGAGCAAAAAAGGTTTCACTAACAAATTTTACTTTACTAAATTTTATTTTACTAAACATATGTATAGATACGAAAAGAACACTTGGCAATGTCACTATCGACTTTGGCGTGTCTTTTTCCGTAGGCAGAGCCGGGGCCGTAGAGTTTTGAAAAAAACAAATCTCAAACATTTTTATTTGATACTTTTTATTGATATTTGTTGAATATATTCCAGTATCATGGTAGCAAACTTAGAATCACTATATTGAATGGCTTGTACTTCTCATATTTTATGAAACAGGGATTTCTTGTAGATTCATATTAATTCATGATATAATAACATACTTTAAATTATAGTAATAATTGAAAAATATATTATCAACGTTAGTAGTAATTTTATTCCGGATGATATAAAAAGTGCACCAATGCGTTAAAATGGTTCATAAGGTCTCATTTTGCCATAGATTATTATTATCAAAACATAACAAAACGTACAAACGTACAAACGCACATTTTATTTTAGTTTAAAACCACAGTTGGGATTTTATATGTAAAGATCATATTTCAAATTTTTATGTAAATTATGTATAAAACATTAGAAAAAACAACCAAATACTGTGCCATCCGTTATAAAATGTCAAATTTACTAAAGTACATGATGCAAATATAGTTGTGTGCAGAATCCATGAGCCGACCCACCTTTCATGTCAGTACTATAGGCTGACATGGAGCTATGCAATGTGCAGATGGTTAGGTAAATCGGACCTATAGACGTACGTCCCCGATTTGGCTGCAAAGCGTAAGGTAAGAACGTAAATAAGCGAATCGTGAAAGAATTGGGAGTGCCTGGAGCCCCAAAACAGATGGCATAGAAATGAACGAAAAAAAAATATTTTCATTTATCCAATATGAGTTACACATCAATTGAAAAATCGGATAACGAAAAAAAGGATAAAAAAAAGGACATATAAGGTTATTATTATCCACTCTGTTGAACTTATTACGAAAATATGCAGAATGAAGACATAGAAGGAATATAGGACATTAAGTAATAGAACCTTTCCAGATTGATATCCAATATCACATCTCCAGGACTTTGCATATTAACTGAATATTTACTACATTACATTCAGTATTAGCATATCGGCAGTTTCTAGTGGTTCCATTTAGGGAATCCAATACCGGTTTTCGGTAAACCGGGTTTACCGTAAATTTTTAATAACCGAAAACCCGATAAATTTTCAAAATTTTACCGAAAATTAAAAAATTCATATAATTAGTATTATTTCTTTTCATTCTTTTACTGTATAAAATAAAATATATTCACTTATTCAATTTTATAAGAAATGTTCGTATTATATTCATTCTTTTTATTTATGGATCTATATGAATAGGGCTTTTGATTTAATTTTATACTAATATTTTTAACCGTGGCAGAGACAAATTTGCTTCATCTCATTCATTTCATTACGCAGATGTGACTAGACTTAAGGTCATTTCATGGCTAATTCGAGTGTGTCAACACTAACTTCAATCGTCTTATGAAATTTAATTTCTTTAATGCTTGAAATTAACGGAACGGGTTGTTTTTCCCCTAAACAAAATCAGAAGTATTCTATCCAAACCGTAGGAAATTTAGGTGGTTAATTCAGTAGAAACAAAATAACTGCAAGACAATTAGTGTAGAATCGCCATCCTGCTCAAGAATTGAACATTTCTCGCTGTTTTGTGAAGCGCATTTTGTATTTAGGTTCTCCGTTCGTAAATTGGGCTGTAAAACACACAAATGATTGGAAGAAAATGAACTGTTTTACTAAAAAATCTTTAGAAAAAATTAACAAATAGCCGCTCTTACATCAATACGCTACGTTACCAGGCCATGATACACCAGTTTTTGCTCTATCCAAAGTTCTTAAAATAGACAAACAGGATATTTGTAAACAGCAAATAATTAGTCGTAACGGAGAAGTCAAAATGGCATGAAGTATCTGCGATTTGCCTACGAACGACTTTTTTGGTAGAAACCCATTAAAGATAATAAGTATTACGCTTATCATTTAGAGATTGACAAAATGCCAAACATTCGAAAATATTCTGAAAAATAGGGGTTGGCAGAATGTAAAGCTACTAGTAATTTGAATGAAATGGTGTGTCATTTTTAATGACAATTTATCTCTTTCTTAATAAAATAATTCACTTTATAAAACATTCGTTCGTCTTTGGATTTAGAGCCAAATTAATTTATGGGCCACCCTTTATGCTAAGAGGTTATCTAATCCCAAAAAATGAGTTATCTGTTTTAGATGGTCGCACAAAGCTTTTCTTCTCTCTCACAATACAAATAGAAAGATCAGCCATTTCAGTTCAAAATATTACAAGCTCAATTTTTACTTTGAGTTCCATGAAATTAAGCTCCCCTTCCAAATTCCGATTATATACTTAGATGATATTCCAGTTGTTTTCATGTTGTAAGTTGAAAGCTTTCTTCCAATATATTAATATAATAAAAGCTGCCAATATATATTGAGAGAAACCATTTTGGTGTCATAAAACGAACTATAGACGAACTACTAACAAAACGATATTTATAAATAAAATTTATAAAATAGATTGTTTTTATTTATTCTATTATTGTTATTTTTTTCTTTAAGAAAATAAATGAGACTGAACTCTATAAATTTGAATTTGAATCGACTGTATTGTTGCTAAGTACTTTTATGTAATATTTTGTATATTTTTAAATATAACAAAAATGAAATTTTAACTTAAAAATGTCTTTTTTCTCAAAAATAATAAGTAAATAATTAAGATATATTAGATGATGTTTTTGTAGATTAAACAATTACCGAAATTTACTGGGAACCCGGTAAATTAAAAAAAAAAATACCGAAACCGGTAAATCAAATTTTCGGTAAATTTAGATTCCCTAGTTCCATTTGATATTCCAAAACCAGCCATCGTATCAAATTTTGAACTGTTCGAGTTTTTATGATGACATTTAGGAATTAAATCTAAAACAAAAATTATTTTAAAAATCAGTGCATAGTCGACAAAAAATATACACAGTTAATTATTTCAAAAATTCTATTCGTAAAATAGGAAGAATATTTTTTAACAGATGGTGTTGTTATAAGAAATGGCGCATCAGTTTTACATAAAACCAATAAATTACATGTACAATGTAAAAAATAATCTTGTGTAAATAGACGTTTTTTACATGTAAAAACCATGTAAGTAAACCAGGTAAATTTAACCATTGCTTAATTTACACTCCCAACAGTGTTTAAAACTAAATTGTTTTTGTTTTAAAAATTAAATAATATATGCCTTGTTAGTTCTTTTTGAAAATTAAATAAAATATGTAGTTGAAAAATTACTTTAATAATATGAATATGTATTATAAATCTTTCTTAATTTAATTTTTCGATGTTATCAGTTTTCTTAATTTTAACATTTTTCAGAAAAGTAAACTTATACAAATTTTAAATATTCATATGAAATACCTTTTCTTAATTCAATTTTAAGTACCTGTTTAATTTAGTTTTTTTTAATTCTTTACCCCTAAATTATTTTATCTCCCGCATACACGAGCTATTTTTTCATCATGAAAAGATTTTTTAACAACAATTTCTTTGATAGTTTGTGTTGTTATTAGAAAAATATATATTCAAAGTATAAAATAATAAATTAATTAAGATATAAGGTTAAATCTTAATTTATATTCGATAATTTTTTATTCTTGATTTTCTGTTATATGATGTTGTTTTGTTAAGGAACATGATTCTTTGATAAAGCAATAATCAGTGAAAGAAAACCACAATCAAATTATAAGTATGTATAGAGTTTGAACGAGATGATACATTATTTAAAAAAAAAAGTAAATTATATTTATCATATAATAAAATTTAAATAAATTTAATCGAAAACACTTTTTGACATATGGATATCAGAATATTTGTTTTGAATAGTATGTATGTTCTGGTGACATTTACACAATTAAGTTTTCATCTCAAATTTTTGAAATGAATAGTTTGCTTCCTCTGCTTTTAGTTTGGAATTTCAGTTCTTTTGTTTTTTATAAAACGTAAACTATTTGCATTTTGTATGTTAGGTCAATGGGTTACTTAGTTGACTTGTAACATGTTGATGTTCCAGAGGACTAGAATTATATCTTGAAGTGGTGATTTTTTCTATCCGAGGGATTTCACGCGTACACTCTTGTTAGGTTAAATAATAAATTAACTATAGTAACCGAAAATAATTAGTAAATCGATTTAATTAATTAAGTTATACAACACTCTTAACGTATTTCGGTAGATGATGGTGTGATCACTTAACGATTTGCTTTCTGGGCAAACACATGTACAATCAGCGATGCATTTAGAATTACAATCCTAAAATTATTATCCTAATATTTTACGAAACGGAAGTGTGAAGAATAAAGTTGCAAATAATACTAAGATAATAATTTAGCCCAGTGGGGGTAAATTATTATCATAGTATTTTTTGCAACTTTATCGGCTGGAACTCGTAGCGCTCTAAGAAACTCGATGGCCTAAAAGTGGAGACCATGTGTCCCAAGGCTATATGTTGCTACACAGTGGAGATGACCTCGGAAATCATGGGGTTGGATTTCTAAGTCAAAATGGCTGTCTTAGAATTTCAGGCAGTCGATAATCGAATGTGTTAGCTTCGCTTGCACATGAGATTAGCAAACCTGTCAATTGTTTGTGTACATGCGCCCACTGATGTTAGCCAACCCCAAGATAAATACTCTAATTTGGATAATCTGATGGGCTTTATACCTTCCTTTACATCCCGAAGCCAAATTGACCATGTGTTGATTACCAAAGGGCAGGCTCGGATTGTCCAAGATGTGAGATCGTATCGGTCGTCAACAAAATTCGTAGGCAGTGACCATTTTTTTGTCACTGCAAAGCTACGATGGAGATTTTCGTGCAGGTCAGGGAGGACAGGAGAATATACAACGAGATCTTCTTTTGAAGGTCTGATAAATAAAAGAAACGCAACGAAAATATCAAGATCTTGTCAGCAATAGCATTATGCGATCCAATTACCAATCTGATGATGTGAACAGTGCCTGGGAAGTATTAAAAACCTCGGTTGTCGATGCTGCCCAGCACATTCTCGGTATAGTGAAAACTAAACCCAAAAATGATTGGTTTGATGAGGAGTGTCGTCTTGCTGTTGAGCAATGCAATATAGCCGACAACGAACCACAGACTCGGTTTACAATCGCAAGAAAAAACAAAACTGTTCTTGCTAGGAGGATAGCTAAACGCATTTGTAGGCAGAAGAAGCGCGAATGGTGGAAGGCTAAGGTCTTAAGAGTACAACAACTCAGCAATGAGCACAATTCGCGTGGTTTCTTTAAAAGAATCACCGAATTGCACCATACCTTAAGATCACCATACCTTAAAGCCATTCGGGACCAGGATGGAAACCTCATAGACAACGTCGATGCGGTACTCGATACATGGCGTGAACATTTTTCTGATTTACTTAATGTTCCACATGTATCACAAGCTGTATTTAATACCCTCAAATACAGACCGCATAGAGATGTTCATTGAGGATCCATCCTATGAGGAAATCTCAATGGCCATGTAGAGACTAAAGAAAAATCGTTCAATTTAAATATGTGATCTCTGGTTTTAGAGACCAAGACGCAACTGATTTCAGTAGTGGTAACTACACTTTTGAAGAAGTAATGAGATTTAAGTATCTGGATCTCTCATTACTCTCGATAATAGTGTGGGAGAGGGTATCAAGATTCGGCTTGCCGCTGGCAATTGAGCTTTATATTCTCTACGTCCACTTCTGAATTTAAAATATCTTGCAAATGCGGATAAACTGAAACTGTACAGAGTTTTGATCAGATCCGTTGTCATGTATAGATGTGAGAGGTGGACCTTGACGGATGAGTGCGAAAGATGGCTTCTATCATTCGAGAGAAGAATCATGCGTGTGATATATGGCCCAAAACGCGACGTTGGTGGCACATACCGAGTACTTTTCATTTACGAGATCAGGAATTTAATGCAAATTCCTGATATCGTGCATGAAGTCAAGGGATAGCGAGTACGCTGGCTCGGTCACGTTCTGAGTGCTGATCCGAACCGAATGGTGCAGCGATCTTTAAAGGGAGAGCCACCTTTTGGTAGGCGAAGAGGTCGCTGTCGGCGACGATGGCTCCACGGCGTAGAGGATCCATTTATAGTGATACACTAAATATTAATTTATATTTAAGATTTATATAAACGCTGGCAATAATCAATTAAATCTTTTTCCTCTTTATATCTAAATTTTCGTGGTTTTCCTTAACAATGTTGGATGTTCTTTTTGATTTTATATACCCTTAGCTAAACTTGTACCTAAATGGATACCACAATGTTGCATTAAGGGCGTGAATATTGTGGGTTAACACATTTCAGGAGCATATTAAAACAATTTAAAATTTACGTTCACCCATATGCCGATGGGAGGGAGGAGCACATGTGGTCAAAACATCTATGCCATACCACAAAAAAAAGAAAAAAGCTGTGATATTACTTTTCTTTACTTAACAATTTTATATTTGCTCGTACTTTGCTCAGTTCTGTGATAAACTTGATCTGTGATATTATTATTTATTTGTGATATAATATTTCATCGCCTATTTTAAGATCGCTTCTATTTTTTTTCAACACTTCTAGTTCTCTGTGGCAAGTGACCCATCCAGCCGACTCCACCTAGCAGGCAAATGTGCTGCACTCACTAACCGTGACAGACTTGCTTGTTATTTCAAAGTTTACTTGCAGTAAGTTGGTTTTATTTTCATTACAAATTTATTTTTTTGTATTATTCAAGCGTTTGAAAACTAAAGGATTTTCTGAAGGAGATTGCGATCTAATTATTTTCTTTTATTAAATCGTGGAATCTAATCTTTTATTAAATCTAATTATTTTCTTTTATTAAATGGGACGCATAATTCTGTGGATTGATTGCTTGGTGCTATGGCTGAATGTGACTGTGCTGAGTTATTTGTGTGATCGTAATGTTTGTATTCCGGCCTTCACGTTGTATGGTAATAGTTGAGAAAACATATAATTTTCGATTGTTGTTGAGGAGTGTCTGACGTACATATGATAAAGCGTGGTTTACCAAAGCTTAGTTATGGCTGATATGTGCTGATGAGGCTGACGTATTCAAATCTATAAGCTATACATATTTTGTTGAGCCCTGATTTGTTTGATTTTTTGACTTAACGTCCTTCATACTTGTTCACCTTTTTTGTTGAAAAGCTGGCGGGGCCTGGGTCCGTATATTTTTGCAATAAGGGTTCTCAAACATTTATTTGGTGTTTCGTTATGCTGACGTTCTAGGAATCGCCCGTGTGGTTGTCTCTGAACCTTGTATTATTATATTATATACCAAGTCCTATATAATGGTTTCTGTAAGGCGGATAATTGTTTTGTTTGTAATAATAAATACACGTTTTACATTGTCTTTAGTTTGTTGTGCTTGCGATTGCAGGCATGCGATTGTGGTTGCGTTTAGTTTTGTATGTTGTAAAAGATGGGTGGTTTTTTGTTTAGGCGTTTGGTGATATTTCAAATTCATCATTATATCAACATTGGTTTTTTGAGCTTACAGAAAGTGGTTTCTGTCTACTGCAGTTTCGGAATGTGATATATCGTCATTCGTAGTAGGTTTCTTCTAAAACATTTGTCGTGCTGATGTGTAGTGAGTTTGAATTTTCAAAAATTTCACCTATGAGGATAGGCTTGTTCACTATTGGTGGTTTTTTGATTAAATTTTGGTGCATTATTTATGACTTATTCACTTTTTTGCATGCAATTGATTTCTCAGTTTTAAAATTATTTTTTAGAATTCTAACCTATTTATTGTTATACAAATGAAATTACTTTTATTTAATTTTACAAATTACAAATTTTAATATTATTTTATATATTAATTATTTATATTAAACTGATATTTAGTTGTATACATTTAACGTAATAAAGTAATGCTTTCTGAAATGGATTAATGTGTTATTAGTTTTTTGAAGATTGTGTGAATGTTATAAAAACGAACATAAGGATATGCTAGGACAAATAGAACCAAATCAAATGAATAAATATTTTCAACGTAGCTAAACATGATTATTTATTTATTAATATAAATAAATTTCCCTATATAATAATATAGGATTTTCCTATATAATAATATTATATGTCGATATTATGTCATTAATCATTTATTGATCGTCATCCATCACCATCTAGATGGATTTGGAAGTATAGTGATGCAACTTTATATACAATATATTATAGAAGATTCAATGATAGTTCCTAAAAGTATATAGTTTTAATTACTGAGGTGATACGAATATGATGAATTTAATGCAAACCTAATCAACTTACTCGTACAACAATATCTAACAATCTAATATCATTAATGTGAAATTGATATAGATTTTACTAACAAACTACGGATCATCGCCTTAGTCGTTTCTGTAACTAACATTACTTTCATATTGAGATGCAGGGATGGTATGGGCCGCATAATTCTGGAATATAATAAGTTTTCATAATATATTTACATAGTACTCTTGAACATATCTCAGGAATTTGGTAAATAATCTAGTATCACCGTAATGGTTGGCTTGTTCTTCTTCTATAATATAATATCATAGAATAGAAAGATACTTAATTGAATGTGAGATAAAGTAGATTTCAAAAATTCAAACGTTAGCATCCCGTACGTGTTTATTGATAGAGATTACCATTCAAATGATACTGTTGAATAAAAATTTAAAATACACTCACTTCCTCTAATTAAAATTTATTTTTGAGTATTTTTTTTTTCATTAATCATGGAAAGACGTGACATAGAAATAAAATCCTGTTCATTTATTTTGATACTCTGCGTACATAGAATTTAAATTGTAACATTGCTTTTGCAGTAGTTAGATTTTTACACATCGATTTGATTTTTAACATCCCACCCAGTTTTATCCTATTTGTTTTTTATATCTTTCATTGACGTTTCATCACCAGGTTTAGTTGTTTTATTGTTCATTATGCTACAAAATAAAATTAGATTAAGTAAATATATTCTCTGATATAAACTCTGATATTCCGGCCATCATGCATGTGTATTGTGCACCTTACATAATTAAAATCGCGTTAATTTAAAATTAAGTAAATTAAGCTATATAGTAAAATTTTAAATGTTAGTTTGTTCAAAATCTTAAATTTTCGATAGTTTTTTGACGATTGCTTTGAAATTGCACAGCATTGCATTCGAATTACACAACGTAACAGGTAAAACTTATTTAATAATGACATTCAACTTGAAAAACAATTCAATGCTAATGATTTGCCTTTCATTGGTTAGAATAACTTAAAAGCTATTATCAAACCAATAAAATATCGAATTATGATTGTGATGGCAAATAATATGTTTCCCTTATCCTTGCGAAAGCATTTACTTAAAGGTTACATTGAAATAATTATTGCTTACTCTGGCATCACGGGGATGAATGAACAATGTAACATTTGCTTAAAACAATAAATCGAACTCTTAAACATTTAAATGACAACAAAAGAGTTTTTTATGGCCCAATAATTTTATTCTATAATTTTATTATATAATCTTTTCTATACAAAATGATTTATCCGCTGAAGTATTTCATAAACGTATTGGTAATGGTGAAACGGTTTTAATGAAACTAATAAGATTACTTAAAAATGATTATCGTTGAAAGAAAGAGTAGTAATTATCAGTTTGGCGAACAAAAATGTTTTTGTTTACAATCAGTATCAAAATTAAAAAATCCCCGGTAAAATGCCTCTTCGGATCGCGCCTCTTCGGCATAATCCTCGTAAAGATAATATTGATATCCCCTTACCATCCATTTTGAAAATGTCCGTGGACTCGTGTCACATCTCGAATCACGCAGACCCGACATATTAGTGCTTACGGCAACAAAAGCATCTCATAACATCTACGAGAACGAATTCTACTTCAAGCGCTACCAGTTCGAACAACTATTCGAATTGCAACGTGGAGTGTGCATATTCATTAAAGACCACATACCGAACGCTCGACATCAGAAGTACGAAATTTTCTCAAAGACCGCTTAAAATATTGTACTTAAAATATCTTATCCTAATAAAATCCTTTTTTTAATAATAATTAGTTTATATAGATACCCCAATCAAACGGATTCAGAAAACATGAATTTCTTCCTAACAAATAAATGGTTAAATAAAACGTTTTATTTAATAATAAATTGATTATTTTTTCCAAATACTTTTGAAACAGTAATCCAAATTTTAAAGGAAGCAGAACGTGTCTGAAAAATAAAAATCATGATTTGATGTATTCTCGCATTGTGGTACTTTACAACACTTTGTTCACTAGTTTCTAACAAATACTGAAAATTGAAATAATTCCTGGGGGTAAATTTGGCACTTTAAACTAGTATATTACTTGAAATTTTTTATTAATCTCAATATTTTCAATAAGCTAATCTACTCAAGCTGCATTACGCTATATAAGAATAGAACGATAATTTTTTGTGATAAGTCGGTAAGTTAAACCAGCACGTGTGCGAACGGTATTTTAGAAACCAATGAATAAATGATAAATATTGATTATACAAGGGCCAACAAAGATTTTTTATTGCCAGCGATTATAATGCCAAGCAGCAACAGTACAATTTTTATAAATTAATTTAAAGAAAGACTTGTATAAAAGCAGCTGATAGCTCTCGCCTTAAAGCTCCCATTTACATTTTTATTTAATTTAATTTTAGTTAGTTGATAAATGTACTTAAATTATGTAAAAAAAAGTTTTGGCCGAGATGAACATAGCCAAGCGCTATGAAACTTGTCAGTTAGAGGGCAACAACTTAACGGTAGTTTTTTTGTGATTTTATATATATTTATGTAATATAAATGGTAGTTTTTTTTAAGTACCGGTAGTTTTGTTTGGACATGTTTTTAAATTGACATTTCTAAAAATCATTCAAAAGTATTTTAATAACCTAACAACATGAACTACCAGAACCATTCATAAATATGCTACAAGATTATTTGACCATACTCGCCATTTCAAAACACATTTAGTTTCTGTTGTTGTTCTGATTTATCAATTTACCCTAGACACTATAGCAGGTACTCGCTTAATTGTGTAAAAACCTAATAGGTAAGAGTGCAGTGTTTTAACTTATTTCCCACATTTATCTCGGCTTATCATTTATTTGATTGTGAATCTATTTTATTGTGGTATACGTACCATATCGTCACAAGTCAATTACGTGTTGTAATTTAAGTTATTTTGAACGAGTCTGTGAAGTATTCCATAATTCTTCTACACGTATATAAACTAGTCCAATTAGAATAGTTACTAATTCTGATTGCTTTCATTTGTAGTGGTAATTTACACTGTTATGATTAATAAATTGTATGTTTTTCAATAAAAATTGTAATTTGATCAATAATAAATAACAAAGATGGTTGATTTATTTTTAATAAAAATAATTACAACTAATAACACATATATTAGTTGTAACATTTATCGTCATTTACAAAATATGAATGTACCCTTTAAGACTGATAAAATAAGTCTTTAAGAAATAATGTGGTAAATATACGATTTTCAAACTTCATTTAATGTAAATATTCAACTGACTTTGCTTAAATTATAACATAAAAATGTATTATTATTATCTGTCGTATTAAATTTATTTAAACCTGGTAAATAAAATCAAACTGGAGTTGAAATCAGATAGTCATGAACACATAAAAAATAAAAAATAAAATTCCAATAACATTCCACAAATATTATGTTATTGTTAATTATTTAAACGTCCCAGCCTTTTGAATTTTAGAGTGTTATTAAATAATTATAATATACATATATAATAAACAAAACCCAACATCTATAGGGATTACCATAGTGTGTTATTAAATTGGGCGTGATTAGTTTTTTGTAGAATTCGTATTCTTTGAAACTATTTCCACACATAAAAAATCACACTCAATTCAATCCCTATAGCTGTTGACTCAAGTATGGCTTCTGTTTATTATAGATATTGAAATTATCTACTTATACAGTAAAATTCAAAATGTTTGAGCGTTCAGATATTTTACTATGAAATTTATTCCACAAAAAACAAAACCCACTCATATTTTCCTTGATCCATGGTCATTATCGGCCATCCCTTTAGATTTTGACTTAAGTATTGCTTCTGTTTATTATAGATATTGAAATTATCTACTTATACAGTAAAATTCAAAAGATTTGAGCGTTCAGATATTTTGCTATGAAATTTATTCCTATAGATGTTGACTCAAATATGACGTCTGTTTATTAATGATATTAGAATTATCTACTTATACAGTAAAATTCAAAAGGTTTGAGCGTTCAGAAATATCTGCTTTGAAATTTATTCCACAAAAAACAAATCATACTCATATTTTTCGCGTTTTGTTTGTTGAAGTAAAATGTATTATTGTATTTTCATTTTAAAGTTATGAAATATTTTTCAATAAATATTATATTTGTTGAAAAATATCTTACTAGCTTGACTTTAATTACGAAAATTTTAATTTTGCTTTTACTATAGTGAATAATTTATTATTGAACTTTTTTAAAATAATTTTTAAGTGATTGTTATACCCTTCAAAATCCTACCTCTGTAATTAAAATCTACTCAAATCTTAAATAAAAAATATTTTTTCTTATTGGAATTAAATTTAACAGTGTATCACTAACACATTGAAATTTTGTGGAAAAATGTGGAATTCTTCACACCCGTATTGTGAACTCGCAAATTAATTACCATTTAGTAATTAAAGTTATTTGCACTTTTAGTACATGGCCGGGACATCTTATAGTCGCTAGCTAATTAATTTTTTTTTAGCCAATAGCTTAGCCATTTTAATTTTATACCATAACTTACCAAATTAAGCTTTAGGTACGTAGGTGTTTTTTGATCGAGATATAAAATTGATAAAAATAAATTAATATTGTCAATGTCCAATCTTTTGAAGAAAGAACAAAGTACAATATATAGCCAGAGATAATATAAGGTAAATTATCTTGAATAAATATAATTTATAAATGAATAAATTGTTTGGTATCAAATGAAATTGTTTTATTTCGACTCGAACTACCAGTCAACTTGAAACAAGATCACTTTCCAATTAGACTGGGTGAAATCGAAAACGAAAGTTTTTTCCCTTTTTACTAATATTTGAAATTATTTGTTAGTGAATATTTAATAATTTTTAAATAATTTAAAATTACATCTTTTCATGATGCTATTATTAACCTGATGTTAGAGAAAGAGTTAGGCTCCAGTAAAAAAAAGGGTAGACTCCAGTTTACTCAGTATCAATCTCAAGCTTTCCCGTTGTGTAATAATAAGATGGTTTCTTTTTAATAAGACACTTAGGGAACTAAATCTATATTTAGCTAAATATGAAATCTAGCACATTTAGTCAAAACTGGATATTTCATTTCTATTTCCTCACAGCGTAATAAAGTTTTCAGTTTGACTGTCTTTTCATTATTTATTTCTTCTAGTTTTTCCTGAAATATTTCATATTTTCGAATATAATATCATATGATTGAGTCTTACAGGTATCCATTTAACATATTCCTAGAATATGTGCAACAACATATTCCAAAATTCCAAAATGCTCTACATAAAGTTCATAAGGATTAAGGATGTTAGTCCTACAAACAACTAACAGCGATAATTTATATTAATAAGGTTAGGAAGAGCGATTCATTTCTCTAGAGATTGGAGTTTATTAGTTATTATTTTATGTTAGTTGTGATTAGGTTGTGGTAATGGTATGGTTCATCAAATGAATCTATGGTATTTCACAACAGCAAATAAATTGGAGTACATTATTTATGTTATATCTACCGATTATCTCATCTTATTTGAACATCACCATAGAAGAAATGTTGAAGAAGATAGGACATAAACATTCTGTTTTTAAACTGACTATCTGTAAGCCCTACCGCTTTATACAGACAACTAAGTAATCCACTAAATGATCCCTCCATGTAAGAGTTTTGTTAAAAACTATCCCCAAATACTATTAGCAGTTGAAAACACAATGAGTGACCCATACAAAAAAAAAAGAAAACGTATCAAACGAATTGAAGGTAATGGTAAAAATGTAACACAGACCATCAGTTTAATGGAGTGAGTCTTTTTGCTAAATAACAACCAACTATAACCTGAAATGAAATGCTTTTATGATGAAAAAATGTATAAATTTAATTTAAAAAAAATATATTTAATAAAAATATTTAATAATTCGAGGGATTTATACATCATTTTTATTGAACTGCTGTGAAATATAAACTAATGTAAATGCTTAGTATTGCGGTATTTCCTCGTAAACGAATACCAATATGTGTAATCGAGTTCTAATATTGAGCGGTAATAGAATACAATATGCACAGTCGAAATATTGTATTCCCTCTCTTAGCTAATTTACAGTATCTATTAGCCCCTATTACGCACTAAAATACAAACTACTTCATAATATCCCCTTAAAAACGTTTGCGCGTATGTATTATCTTATTTCTTATAGCATTGTTTTTATACTTTGCTCTATAAATCAAACGCTTACAAAGATTTTCTGAAAAGAATGACCGCTTATGCGATTTTGATCGAATCATATATTATGTTATACAAGAAATTTAAATTTGAATATTTTGTGTGCATATTTGTTCTTAAATCTAAAAACGGACATAACGTTAGAATAATGGAATATAATAAATGCGAAGGCCAGTGATAAATATGACTGTATTGAACTATTTATTTATTTAAATATAAATGAATTACCAGTGTATATGATAATATAATATTTTATTTGAAAATAATGTAGTCATCTCGAATACAAACTATCCTTGCGTTAAATCGCAAAAGGTTGAGGAATAAGGACACATCTTTAAATACTGCATAAGGTGAGACGACCCGTAAATGTAACATAAATAAAGTACTCTAGGCATCACATAGCATTACGATAACATAATCACAGCTAATATACATATAATAGCTAGATTAATGAATCGTTACTAACTTAATTAATATAAATAAGTAGTTGGAAAATAGCTTTCAAGAAGTTTTATGGGTAGTATGTGTAGTATGTGTGATAACATCCTTATAATCTTTTCTTGGTCTAGAAGCTGGCAGATTTTTTGATTTCCCGAAATGCCAGAGGTCCATTAGTCTTATTGATATCATATCAATAAAAACAATGGAAAGTGATGATAACATAATAATTGTAGCATTTAAATTTTATGGGGAACCTGTCAGGTATGAATTGGTCAAAATTTTATAATAAGAAATAACAAAATACAAAGTATAACAATAAAATTGGAAAGTTACTTAGCGTCTAGTGATAAATAGTAAAAGAAAGTAGTATTAAAATAAATTTAAAAAAATATGATATTTAACAGGCACAGTTTCTCGTGTTTGTTTGTTTCTGTCTCTGTGATCTGTTTGGTTACTCTTATTTAACGTTCTTGCAAATAACATTGCTCCATGCGAACTTCTAGTATTGACATAGAAAATGGGTCGGATTACGAGTTCTGCACTCCTACGATGTGATAATTTACATCACCGAACGTTGTCGAATAAAGGAAATATTTTGCATCCAGCCAGGATTGCAACCCGGTATCTTCCACTCCAAAAAATAGTGGAAAATCAGCAAAACAATCTTTTAGAACGTGGCAAATTAAGAACAATTAAATTAGAAATATTGTTCAGCATAATATATCCAAACATATTTATTTAGATAGTAAAAAAACGAAGAAACATAGTTAGTTAACACAACATAAACTGACAAAATCTTAAGATAGATCAAACTGAAAGATTTAATTTTCGGCTCGTACAAGTGTATTATACTAGTTTTGGTGTTTAGGCTTGAATTCAAAACAATAAGAAACTAATCTTACAACTTTATTTTTTTATTCAATCTGAGAAAAGAATCGAAGAAAGTGAAAATGAAAAGTTCATAAATTTCATTTTCGTAATTTTTTTACTTGTTTTCTCCTTGTTGGATTTAATGAAGTTGTTAAATGTCTTACGGGCAACAACAAACGGAGAAATAAAATAAAATTTAACTTTCTTTGGATTTGTTTTTTGTTATGTATAATGTCGGTTTCTGTTTTACCAGAAATAATTTATAGGATAATTACTGTTGATTAATTATAAGGGTCCATGAAAACCATTCTCGTTTGCCAACAAACATAAACAAATAATTACAGTACCCGTCGTTAAATATCATTAATATACATTATACAGTAATAAAATTTCGAAACAGTTGTTATTGTAATACCACAACGTAGTTCTTACACCATTTTCCTAAATATAAATAAAACAAAGTAAAGCAATCCTTTGCGAATAAAAAATATGATATATCAAAAGTTATAGGTGGGCGAAGTTATTCTGATATCAATTTTATAATTTTCGTCTTACTAGATGATTCTTGCTTTAATTTCGAGTTATTCTTGCTTAATTTTCATTTCTTGAAATTAATCCATTTTATGCTCTCTCAAGTATATTTCAAAAGTAGAATTAATGATAACAATTAAGAGAGTTATAATTATAAATGTATTCACAAGAATAGTTAAGTCTTTATATGGAATGTATAAAACTAGGTTAATTGTAAATGATGTTGCCTAAAGCAACCATAACTAATATTAACTAAACCAATGGTTGACTTATAACTTAAAGCTGTTAAGTTCTAATAGATACAGTAAAAGTTGATGGTTCTGTAAAATTTGTTAAATTCTTTCTTATGGTTATCCAGATATAAATGGTTTTGTTTAACAATTCAATATTAAATTTAAAAATCGATAAAATAAATCAAACAAAAAATTTAAGAACCATAAAAGATTTTCCCAAATTCACCAAATAAACGAAAAAATTTAAGAATAAACTGTAAAAATAAACTCGTCTTATTGAACCTGATTGATATTCTTTTATTTTGGTTTTTAACGTTTTTTTTTCAACTTTATATGGTTTTTTCATTTTATGAGTTTTTTACTTGGGAAAATATTTAATTTTCCAAATGATTTTCTTATTTAGAATTTATGCTACACGAGTAAATGGTTTTAGAAAGCGAAGAACTGTTTTTCAATTTTTATTTCTTTTTGTATTGAACGAATTTTATGTCATAAAAATTGTGTATATATTTTTTGTATAACGTAAATTTTAGAGGCATCATTCAGAACTACGAAATTTGGAGTACTTTTATTTAAACGAATGTCAGATAATTTTTTATTGAAAGCTATTATTAAAAAATATGTCGTAACATGTTGTCTTTATTTTACCGTTTAATAAAACTAAATAGCAGTTTAACATTAGAATTGTAGAAATCAATTAATCAATATTGTAAGTAAATTCGGAAAGAGAAATAATTTTATTTAAGAAAAGTTTTAAACCAACGACATGGTTGTTAAGTTAAAACTTAATGAATTAAGCTTTTCAGATTCTAATTTTTCTGGTAAAACTTCTCCTGTTCTAGTATAAAAAATAAAAGAAGGCGGAAATTATCCCAGAACTCAAAAAGCCACTAGGGCCTACGGTTCAAACCCACATACAGATTAAAAACACCCAATTGGGATTGATATTCGGTCACCACCCCGGAAATCGACAAATTTATTATTAAACTTGGGTTTATTATTAAACTTGGTGAAAATATTAACTATTTTTTTGTTAAGTCATTTAACTTTAATTTCAAATATAAAACATATTATTAAAATTTCTTCTAAATGTCAGCTAAATATGGTTGTTCTAAATTATTTATTTATATAAATAATTGCCCATAAACGTATTAGTAGTGAATTTGATCATCAAAGATATAACATAAATAAAGTTATCCAATTTATTTATTGAAAATAATTTGAAAATAATCTTATACGTTACGTGGCTTTTAAAATCGTGAATATCGTGTTCTGGAAATGGTGGACATTTCGCAACATTAACAATAGATAACGTAAGCCGGTGTCAAATATTTAAACCAACTCAATTCCAATATGAAATTTCACCAATTAGGAGCACATTTTACATTCAAGGTTATGCAATAAGCCTCATTAAAACGAAACCAAAACCTCAACACTATCTAACGCAACGAGACTATGAATCAAAGCCCCCTGGATATATAAAACCAGAATGAAAATTCAGTTTTTGAAATGAGCTTTATTTAGTGTATCAATAATGTACGTTTTGTCAAGAAACTCATACGAAACGTACAAATTTCTTTTTAAGTTTTTAGCTATTGCAACTTAGAGCTTTTAAAATTTTATTTCATAAAATGACTAAGAAAGGGTGAAATTAAATCTGAACATATCTCATTTTTTTCAAATCAAAATAAATCACGATCAAATTTAATAATAAATTGATCTAATTTTTATAACTGTTGTGCTTTTTATTTCAATATAAACGATATCCTCTAAAATATATTTCCCTCGCTCTAATTCTCTCTTCGTCGAACGACGAAAGTCAAACTCATTTCTAAATAAATTTAGAAAAATAATATTAACGAAAATACACATAATTGAACGCAAAAACTTAAAAAGTAAATAATTAATTTATTTAAATAAAATTATGTATTCGAAACAATTAACTAAAACCGAATTTATAAACATAAATCAGCTCAAAAGAAATTTTCAACATGCAGTTGTCAATAAATAATGTTATCAGCTGATCAATGTTTACATTTCAAAATGAACACAATAACCTAATCACAATTTCTATTTTGCTACACATTTATTAACAATCGCAGCACAACACTACACTATGTTCTGAATCCTGAAATACAGAGAATCATTAAAAAAGGTTTACTTATAATGTATCAACATAAGAATAATATTTAATTGCATAAATAATTATGCATTAAATACAAAACCAATTTTTATAATGACATAAATGTCATAACAATGGGAGAGAGAGAATAATTTTTTTTAGGGGACCCGAATTAAAAAAGGCTGACTTAAAAAAAGTGTTTTTTTGGACTTAAAATGAGTGTTTTTATTTCATTTTAAAAATGACATAAAATCTGTTTGAAAATGAAATAAAAAAAGCTGACTTTATAAATGCATATCATAAGTCATTTTGAAATTGCATTAAGAATTGTGTTTAAAACTGACATAAAATGTGCATTTTTTAATTAATTTTGAATATGAATTAAGATATGCATTTATAACTGAACCAAAATGTTCCTTTTTCATATTGAAAATGAATTAAAATTCATTAATGAACGCATTACTTGAAAATTTCGAATGTCTTTAATTTTTTAAAAATTTGCAATTGTCTTTTGCAAATTTTCATTAATGAATAATCACATGTATTTATTTTCAACCTCTTATAATTTAAGAGAAACAAAAATTTTAAAATAAAATTAGTGTTCCAGAAATTTGCAGTTTATTGTGAATTAAAATATGCATTTTTTAATTCATTTTGGAAATGATTTAAAATATCTATTTATAAAATGACAAAAAACATGCATTTTTTATGTCATTTGGAAAATGAATTAAGATTAGTGTTTCTAAAATGACATAAAATATGCCTTTTTTATGTCATTTTTAAATTAAATTTGTTTTTGTAAAATACCATTTTTAATTCACAAAATTTACTAAAAAAATGAATTAAAAAAAGTCCCAATTTTCCATATAAAAACACATTTTTTAAGTCAGCCTTTTTTAATTCAAGGAGCCTTTTTTCTATATTGAATGATAGTTCCATGAAATGCCATTACTAGCGTTGCTGTTGTATAAAAATTTTGCAGACCATTCATGTTAAAATCATACATGTGTGCATGTAACATTAAATCTAGTTACATGTGTATATGAGATTTTGTGCATTGGTATTGTTCATTTTATTCATGAAAGCAAAACACAAATCACAATACAACTTAATATTTAATGAAATTGATTTTTTTGGTGTAATGTGCCATTTTGATTTATTCTCTTTGTGAGCATACTTAAAATAAAATATAGTTCTCGTAATCTAACTATGTATCTGTCTCTGTTTACATTTCAAGTTATTAAAATACCATATTTTCATTGAATGAATAAAGGAAAATGGAAAAATAAATTGAAAAATGATCAATTTCAGGATGAAAATTGAAATTTCGGCTACAAAGAGACCAACAGCTGACCCGCGAATATGTTAAGACGAGCTCAACAGTCGGTAACATAATAAAACCACCACCAAGAGATGTTCATCAAATTTAACCTCTCCCTCTCCACTAATATACTATACAGCATATTGATCATTCCGATCAATAAATGTTGAGAAATGAAAATTATGAAACAACAATGTATACCTTACATGCTGAATAGCATTTATTTACACATAATCTTTTATCCATTTACATCGTTTAAGTAACTTGAATAAGCATGTCAATTTTTCTATGTACATACTATTAAAGATAAAATGCTGACCTGGCTATTTAAATAACAAAATTATGTATAACCGTAGAATTAATATAATAAGACAGAATGGATGTACTCATAGTTATTTTTGTATTCTGAACAACCATAATCTAATCAACCCTAACAAACTCAAATCTTCAAGATAAATGAATAGATCTTAGACTTAGTACCTAATTAATATAAAAAGTAGTTACATAGATTACGACTTTCAAGCGGTTAGTTATTTGTATGACAAGGATCCTTAATCCTTATAAACTTTTTTTTTTGAGACGCAGGCCTGACCTCACATAATTTTAGATTATGCTAAGCTCATTTAATTTCATTTGATATTTTGTTGAATATATGTATATTCCAGGAGTATGCTATACATTTTCAAAATGGACGCCTGTTAGTCTCAATTAATGACGAATAATTTTGAATTAAATTAAAACACAATATGTGTCTGAGTAAAATATATCTAATTTTTTGTGTCGACTTGTGTTACAAAATAAATATGTTGACGAAAAGAATATTTTACAGAACAGTTATGTTGTAGCATAAAATGAAGGACGAGATTTTTTATTTAAAAATATATATAAGGAAAATTTAATTATGAATTTTTAATGTTAATTGATATGACGCCCATGTATATAATTAAAATGAAATCTTTTAGAAAACGTTTATTACATTATGTCACATCAATTATATAAAATTATAATATTTTCAAATGAAAAATAATGAAGCAATTTACTTACAGGGATTACCCTTGACTTTAATGAAGCATTTAAGGAATTATGTACTTCATTTCTTATTTACTTCGTATTGAATAAACAAATTTAATGTTGCTACGGCTCAGTTAAATATTGAACGGTTCGTATTCCGATTGTTGAGCACTAGTATCTCAGGCAGGGTAGAAGTTAAATAGCAGGGATTATTGTATGTATTTGTATTTTTTGATTTTTTAGGACAGGATGAGAGAAATGGAAAAAAAACTATTATTCATTTGACTTTACTAATCCGCAGTCTGTTTGGGGAATAACAGACGTAGGATTGACAATTAAACAACAATATTTAATCGATATATATATATATATATATATATTATTTTATATATATATATATATATATATATATATATATATATATATATATATATATATATATATATATATATATATACACGGAGAAAACAAATATGGTTTCATATGGTTAAATCTATTACAAATATGTTGGAATAAAACATAAGTATGTTTGAGTATTTTTCTACAAACATATTATTTTTACATAATGTCTCTAAAACCATACAACATCAATTATTTTCAAACATATATAACTCAAATATTTTAAAAACTTAATATGTTTGTGAGAAATCATAAGATTTTAACACATAATGATTAATAATAATTAAACATATATAAATTTTAAACATATTTAGAAAGGATATATTTAGCTTGATCATAAATTGATAGATTGCATTAGAAACTTAAGCCTCTATTCCATGGGAAAAATTTGCATTTTTTTTACTGAAAACAAAAAAAATCTTAAAAATCCTTAAGAGTAACAGAGAAAAGATTTATATGTTTGTTTCATTTTTATAGTAAAATTTTATGGAATAATTTTGACAATTACATTTTTGACAACCTAAAATGTTCATAAAATTTTTAGAGAATGTCGATTTGGAAAGCATTTTTATGAAAAAACGCTTCCGTAAGTATTGAGATAATTTTCAAAATATAGTAAACTTGAATTTAATTTTTTTTTTCAGTATTCCTCAACCACGAAATGTGACCAATAATTTTACAGCTCCATATGTTTTCGTAGCCGATGATGCGTTTGCCTTAGACGAAAATATGATGAAAATATATGCAAGTACCCCGTTGAAGAAGCAAAAGATTTTTAATTACAGACTAAGCCGAGCCCGCCGTATCATCGAAAATTGTTTTGGTTCGGAAATTGTTTTGGTATTCGTGTATCTAAACGGCGTATATTTAAGACCGTATATCATTGCGAATTTAGCATTGGTTGAGAACATTATCCTGTCCTGTGTCTGCTTACACAACTGGCTCAGACAGAAAAATACCAAATATATTACTTCTGATCTGATAGATCGAGAAATTGATGGAGTTATAGTGCCAGGTAACCCATTTAGTTCGTAATTATAAAAATATTACAATTTACCATTATAATGTATGAATTCAACACTATTATTATTAAGGTTCATGGAATAGTATCGACAGTAATAAAGTTACTGTCGATACTATTCCATGAACTTGCCTCTTCTAAAAATGAATAGAAATTCATCCAACACAGCTAAACAAATTCGAGATCAATCTGCCGATTATTTTTCTGGAGACGGACAAGTAGAATGGCAGGACTCACGGATATAATAAAATTAAATCTAAGATAAGTATCGTTTAATATTTTTAATAAAATGTCCTTGATATAATTTTTTTTCTTGTTAATTTAGGGGATGTTAGCGAAGGGCAACGTTATAATGTCGTTAGTTTACCTGGATACAATGGGATACAATGAAATAATTTTTATATGTATATATTACAAATTTTTTGTGTAACATTTATTTGCATGCTTTAAGGTTTTTATGCCTAATAGAGGCTTAATTTTTAATTTGTATTTTGTATGATGAGTCTATCATATGTGCTTTTCCTTACATAAATAAATAATAAACTAAAATTAAATATTTCAATTAGTTTCCTTTTAAACGAGTGTGAGAATAATGTGATTAAGGCTGCGACAGTTGGAGCGGGAGGTACCGGGTTCGAATCCCGATAGGGGCAGGATGCAAAAGGTATTTTGCACCATGAGATTACGATCTGTGGTGTGAGGGAACACAACTATGGCCCATCTTCCATGCCAGCACTATAAGCTGGCATGGAGCTATGCAACGTGCAGATGGTTAGGAAAATCGGACCTATAGCCGTACCGTACGTCCTCGATTTGACTGTAATGTCGTAAAAGCAAGTACATAAGCGAACAAGTAGAAAGTGCCTTGAGCCCCAAAACAGATTAAAGATTAGATAATAATAAAAATAAAATAATGTTAGTGTAAAATATCGAACAAATAATATTTAAGAAAAATATTTAAAAACAAATTGAGTAATATTTTCAAATTTCATATTTTATTAAGGAAAAGCCATATTGAGACATCTAAATTAAAAATAAGTCTCAATTAGGCATAAAAACCTTATAAATATTTAATTAAAAATGTATAAAAGTAATAATTTAGACGTATAAAATAAAATAATTAATTCTTGATAATATAATAATTATATAATAAAATAATTATTATATGTTTAATAAAATAAAATAAATATTTCATTGCACCAAAAGAACGAGTCGCCACAAATTATTTCCTGTAAAACAAAAAAAGCGCTAAAATTTCTGAATTTTTAATTTAATCATATGGAACAATACTTAACTTTTATCGCTTTGTTTCTTTAAAGCATCTGCCAAAACTTTTAGCATGTCCTGCTGGGCTTGCAGCCGTGGTTACTGTTTTTAAGTTTCTCAATTTAGTGTGCCAAAGACATCAAAAAACTTACAACCGTGTTGGATTCGGTTGCACTAATTGGCGAAGAAGGCAAAGGTGAGGCCGTCTTTTTTTCTAATAAATCTACGTAACGCTGTTGTAGGTCTAACGTTCGCTCCTCTACGTTACGTCCTTAAAAGAATAAGAAAGATATTATATTTTATCTACATACATAATCTACATACATACGTG
This sequence comes from Tipula lateralis, assembly GCA_963932295.1. Lineage (NCBI taxonomy): Eukaryota > Metazoa > Arthropoda > Insecta > Diptera > Tipulidae > Tipula > Tipula lateralis. Next base: position 126,296,393 of record OZ010738.1, on the reverse strand, counting down.
AAGCGTTAAAAATCGTTAATTGTACCTATATGTAATATTATGTACATCAACATATACTTACTTTTACGACTATTAGGTGTCATTGTTCTTCAAATTGGCGAATATCCTCCGAATTATCAGCGTCCTCGATCGCGCCACATATACCTACACTTCTAAGCAACCGGCAAAACAAAAATTAGTTTTTAAGATACAGCTAAATATCCTAATCTAAAAATAAAAAATTATTATACATACATTCTCGGCTCACCCACATCATCCAAAAATGTCAGAAGTTTGCTGTGCCTATACTTCTTTATGCCTCCTGCAGCGCCACTAGGAGGCTTTTTTTAAGAGCGCATGTGTGAGGCCTTTATTAAATCCCAATGTTTCCTCAAACGTTGAACTCATTTATCTCTAAATCTGCTAACGATAAGGACATTTTTTTAATTAAAATCAATTAATTTTGATTTTGTGAAATTAATTACTCGTTTCCCGGGTAACTTCTTCCCATAACCTTTTTTTCTTACTCTGGTTACGGTACTCGGCATTCCTAATGTTCCATAGTGGTGACCTGATTCGTACGGCATCAACAATTAACTCTAAAAATTTAATAAAATCGTGTATTAACACCAACATTTCTAAAATTAAGATCACATCTTTATCTGTAAACTGCTCTAAATTTTTTTCTGCAATGGGTGGCGTAACTATAGGTGCCGGCGTGGATGAAGTGACTATAGGTCTCGGTATTGGCATCATTATAGTTGTCCCGCACTCATGAGGTGGGAAAACCTCAGATTCATTTCCATACCCGGTAATACAAACGATTTCGTCGGATATAGGATTTTATCATATTCATCATCCTCATCCTAGTAGGTGGCAAAATAAGTTTGAATATCCGAACTTCCACTATTTTCCACCTGAATAACATTATCAACACGGACAACCTCCAATATATAAATATATAATTAATTAATTAATTAATTATAAATAATAATTTTTTTGCTCCTTAAATAGAAAAAAAATTAAACCTCGTTTCATTTTAGTACATTTGGATTAAAGATAAATTTAATACATATTTGTATAATGCATTTGGATTAACGATAAATTTAATACATATTTCAATACCGAGCCTGGTCGTCAAAATAACAAAAACCTAAATCAAACTTACGGTATTTGTATAGTAATAGTAATTATTATGTTTAATGAGTACTATTATATTATTTAAATGTTATATTATATTAATATTTATACTATTATATTATTATTCAAACAAAACTATATTTTAATTATTTTCGCTAATAATATTTTCACTTCACAGCATTCAATGAAATACGTTATGAAATTCGAAATACAAAAAATTGACATTTGACCATAAAAATGGCGAACGATTTATTTTACAAGTTTGTGTGAAAAATGTTTTCATTTTTTATACGTTTTTACAGATGTATTAAAAATATTGCCATAAAAAGTACTTCGGTTAACATTTTTTTATAGGAAAGTATGGCAGCACATACTATGATAAATATTTTGTCAGTAAAATCTTGCTGACAGCATTTTTGTTTCGTACACACAACAAGTAAATATATATTTTTCTCTCGGTTTTATTTTTACTGATAGCATTAATTTCCCATGGAATATAGGATTTAATCATTTAGATGATGAGAATATAGTGGAAATATTTTATGATCAAATTATTTGATAAATTTTGATTAGATCACTAGGTTGAGATGATGTTATGTTAAATTTAATCACAATGTTATACGAAAGAGCCAATATTAAAACAACGTTTTTATTCTAAGTTTCTTTTTGAACAAGTAAGGCTGGTTTTGTATATAGAATAGATTAAAAAGTGTTTAATAATATATTGACATGAAAGTTATTAAAATTTAGAAGAATATTATAGTGAAAAGTGAAAACAAGTGAAACAAACAATAAGAAATGTGATAATTTGGATGATGAAGTGGAATAATGAAACTTGAAAAAACCCTTAAAACAAACAGAGGTAATAAATCAATTTATATAATTCTTTGTATTAATAAGTTCTAGAATATTTGCTTAGTTATTGCATGGTAAAGAAATAAAGATCAAGTTAACCTTAGTTAGTTTAAACTTTTTTATTCAAATTTCATGCAGTTAATTATAGTTGCAATTTTTTAATATTTCCTTTGCACAAATTTTAAAGGTTTTTTTTAATTCACAGGGGAACTCAAAGTACCAATTTACAGGCGAAGGATCTGTGAGTCGAAGAAACATCCACTACCCTAACCAAATCTAACAACAATCGGAAACATGGCTGACATTCGGATAAATTTAAAAAGATAGTATCGGTTTATTTGTAAACCTATATGGTTTATTTGTAAAAGTTTTAATATAAATAAATTGGTTTATATATTAATAAATTGGGCTCCTATCATAATCATATTGTTTTATTTTATTTAAATTTAGCTCGATAAAATGACCCATAACCTACAAAGTGCAATAATATTATGATTCGTTAAGTTTATTGCAATTCTAATCATAAAAATTGTCAAATACTTAAATCTTGAATATAAAAATCTTGAATATGGTCCTTTTCTTTCTTGAATATAAAACAATAGAGATTTCGCAATACACGTAATGAAATATAAAAACAAATGACAATACATACAAACATATGCACGTAGAATATTTTACATATTTTTGGAAATGTTTGGTCACTTTAGAGAAGCAAGTTTTACATCTTTGTTCTAAATAAAAAGGTCACATTACAGAATAGAGAGGTGGTCAATTTACAGGGAACTTTTCCAAATATATTGTATGTAATATTGAAGGGACTTACAAAAAATGGTCAATTTAAGGGGGTGGTCAAAATAGATAGGTGGTCACTTTTGGAAGTTTTACTGTATATATATATATATATTTATATATATATATATATATATATATATATATATATATATATATATATATATATATATATATGTATATATGTATATATGTATATATGTATATATGTATATATGTATATATATATATATATATATATATATATATATATATATATATATATATATATATATATATATATATACAAATATATACATATACATATATATATATATATATATATATATATATATATATACAAATATATATATATATATATATATATATATATAATATACATATAAATATATACATATATATACATATATATGTATATATATATATATATATATATATATATATATATATATATATATATATATATATATATATATATATATATATATATATATATATGACGGTTGAAAATATTGGTATAATACTTATAAGATTTTTGTATTCATACAGATCCATAAATAAATCGCCAGCCATAAATAATATCAACCAGATTTATGAAAACAATACGTTCTGTAGTATTAAATTAATATAATATTTTTATTGAAAAACTAACTATACATAACTATACAAAAACTAACTATTACATTTAATATGATGATTGTATATCTTTTATAAGACTACTTGCATTAACTTCCTATATGTGATTCTTATACAGTTAATAAATTGTTACTTATTCAAATTAATAAGAAAACAGGGTTAAATTTTATACTTCAATTTTATTAGTTTTTAAAAAAGAATTTTTAGTACATTTTATAAATTTTAAATTATTATTAGATATAATATAATAATTTTTAAGAAACAACCAAATTATTATTATACTTAATTTTACACAAATAATGAATTTTAAATAGTATTGCCAGCAATTTTATTTTTATTTGATGGCAGTTTATTATTTACTATTTTATTTGAATCTTGCAGAATAAGTTGAGTTAAATCTTATTAACTGTCTTCGAAAGAAACTTAATATGAAGATTTATTTGTTGAACCTTCAGGATCATCGCAAGTTTAGCGTTGAGATGGGACTTATCTGAAATTAAGCAATAAATAAATTTATCTTATAAGATTTTTTTTACCATAGTCAAAATTTATTAAACGTTTTATTACAAATCTACTTATTAGGCATTTTTTTTAAATATTTAATTATTATCACCTATGTTTCGACCGAATTCAGTATAAAGAATGGATTTTCCAGAGCTACTTACAGCTGTGATGATATCGCCTTCATCAATATTCCATATTTTTTTTTGAATTGTTGTTATATTTTAGAATTCTTAAATTAAAATCAAACATGATCTGAAAAAACAAAAGCGTTTTTAAGCAAGTGTACATTTTTTTTAAATAAAGTATAATAATAAATTTACCAACTTCGGATGGTTAAAATAATATGTACTGTCAAATTTATAGTGATAATCAGTTTCAGCTCCTTGTTCTTTTCTATTACTAATGGTTGCTTCAACTAAAAGTATTTTGTCTAGTAAAACAGCAGAATTTATAAATTGTAAATAGCGTTGGGCTGTTTCTTTATCGAATACTATTCTTGTTCTTCCTCAATTTTACTTCTATCTTGATTAAAGTGATATTCCAATTTCCTCTTTTTGGCGCAGTTGTGTTTTTATCTATTAAGTAATCTAGTAGCTTTAATGTTAACTATACAAGGTCCTGAAATATGAAATTAATTTAATTTAATTTAAACTTTAAAACGAAATTAATTTACTTCAGAACTAACCAATTCAATTTGTCTCTCACTTTTTTAACATGGAAAAACTTTACATTACACAATACAATTCACTTTATAATTTTTTTCGTTCAGTTGAATTGTATATTAATTTATATCCACTTTAATTAATTTAATTTATATACACATCCAAATATCCATATAATTATTTTTCTTAAGGAATCGCTTAGTTGCACGAAATACAACTGCTATGCTTTGAGACATGTATCACTATGGTTGGGAAACAAGATATTTCACGTTATTATTTTAATCAAACTTGTATACATTTTATATTATTTTTGTATATCGAAAACATTTTTTGTATTTTACTAACGGAAATTAAAAATTTAATACTATGTTTTCATAAAATTGGTACAAATTTCATATAAAGAATGTATAATTTCATTAAAGAAATATTTTATTTTTAATTTGAATACAAAAAAGGCTTATACTTAACACAAATATTTTATAAAAAAATATTTTATAAATTAAACTTATTATTTTTAACCAATTATCTTATGTGATCATAAGCAGACTTAATTTAGATAGCTACGCTGGATATAATTGATTGTGTGAAGACAGTAGGATGTAACTCGCGCAAGCATTTAGATGGTATGTTTTTTAATTACATAAATAAATGAAAAATATGTCAATATATATTGACGGGAAGTATTTCCTAAAACAAAAAAAAAAATTTAAGAAAATTTTTGGGATATACTTCACGTATGTGCGTAGGAATGTGAAGTTTTTCCTAATCCTAATTAAATACGAATGTGTTAGTGTAAATAATATTTAAAATCCATATTAAACGATATGTTTCGTTTCATATGGATTTTATATATTATGTAATAATTTATTTATTCATTATTACGATTTGAGTAAAATAATTCAAATGTGTTAATTATTGTTTTTAAATATTTGCCTTCTAATTTTCATAGATATGTATCGAACTTAATAATAACGCAAGTTAAGTGATTGACAGTGTGATTCGAAGCATTCAGTACAGAATTATGGAAGATTATGGAAGAACTGTCCCAAGATTCCTCGTGTATATGTTTTGTATAAGTCAAGATCTATGCTCTATAGAAAAGTAATTTAAATGTTTTAAAACATATAGTTTTATGCACTTAGGAAAATTAAGGAAATCTTTCAAGTTACTGTACAGAATTTGTGAAGTCGGCTTTTTCGAATTTTCCTGTTATTCTTAATCGATGGGCATTCTGAGGAAAAACATCATTTTGAGAAGAACCATTTGTTAAGGAATATAATTAATACATTTTAGTATTGAAATACATACTCGTATATAAGTAAATAATTTTCCTAACTTGGGATGTATGTCAGTAAATATCTACAGTATCGAATTACATTATGCCGTATTTTCGTCTATTCCTTTGGGGATTCTGATAGAGTGGCAGTGACAAATTGCAATTATGCGACTCTCTATCTCACCATCGTTCTTTAGCTATCATACCCACAAATGAACTTTAAATACAGCATGTGGTCCTTCATTTATCTCGATTCATAACTCGAGCTTTTAAGTAGCGACATTACAAGTATACGAAGGTTTAGTTCGACTTCGTCACGCAAACGCAGTCGGGATCTTCCTGTATGACGTACAGCGGCTAGAATTCATTCAGAAGAAGTTCCGAAATATTTCCATTTGAGACATAACTCGGTCAATTCCTAATCAATTATAATGGGACTAGGCATGTCGGATAGAAGTTGAAATTTAAAATGGTTTTTCAAAAAAGCTCTAGAATATGACCACCTGGGATTGAACTCGACCATTTCTTAATCGATTATAATAGAAGTGGGTATGTTGGATGGAAATTGGATTATAAAATGATATTTTTGATATTTGAAAAATTGATATTTATTCTGGAAAAACGCCATCTGGGACGGAACTCGGCCATTTCTTAACCGATTATAATAGAATTGTGTATTTTAGATGAAAATGGGATTCCAAAATGATTTTTGGAAAAAAGTTCTGGTATATGATCACATGGGACGGAGCTCAATTATTTCTCAACCGATTTTGATGGATTTTGTATGTTGGATGGAAAAATGGTTTTTGGAAGAAGTTCTCAAATATGGTCACCTGGGATAGAACTCGGTAATTTACTAACCGATTATGATAGGATTGGGTATGGATGGAAATGGTATTATAAAATGAGTTTTGAAATAAGCTCTGCAATATGGTCAACTAGGACGGAGCTCGACCATTTCCTTATCCATAAAATAAACAAATAAATATGAAAATAATAACATTAGCAACTTCGCGTTGCATATATTTTGTCGATTCATGAACTTTAATACAATGTTACGTAGATCTACGTTTTTGGTTTTAATTTCTAATTTAAGATCTGCTGCCTTTTTTATTATTCGTTGTTAAAGATCTTGAAACAAGGCCTCGCCAACTAGTTCGATTGAATTTAATGATTACGATGATATCGCTGTTACCAAAAAGTCGCTTTAACTCATAATTCCAACGAATCCGATAATAGTTTTCCGCAACTTAAATTTAATCAAAATTGAAACGAATGATCTTAATTTTAAGCGTTTATAAAATTTTACAATCATAAGAGGTCAGGGTTCAGTTCTCGTTTTGAAAGCCTGCGCAGGTGTCAAAAGTTTTTCATAATGTGCGAGCTGCTTATACGACGGCGACTGATGTTTAGGTCCCTTTTATTTTGGGAATTTATGTTTGCCTGAATATTATGTTTTGATGTTGTAATGTTTTAGAAACATACTGAAACATAATAATTTTCAGTTTGATTTATTTTCTTTTCCTTCAAAAGCTCGTCGCATTATCGTTTTCTTCAATACCTCTAGTATATGCATTCTTATTTTGATTTCGAACGCATCATAGTAGAGGTAATTGTTCATGAGCAAAACTAAAAATAACAATTGTTTTCTTTTATCCATAAACAATTTCATTTTTGTTGTGTAATTTTGATAATATTGATTGCCAATACATTAACCTTATGATAATTTACGCTAATGTTAGTCCATAACTTAAGTAGACCTGTCGGCAGAAATATTGAATTCTTCATAGCCAAGTAATTATTTAGTTTGGAATGCACCGCTAGAGATTTGATTGATGTTTAACAAATAAAAACAAATGCAGGGGTGTATTGTTGTGGCCAACACCCGACTTTCTTTTACGAATGTATTTCAAAACCACCACACTTGATTTTTATTTCACGAAAACATCACACTTCATTAACTTTTGGTAAAACTGTCATGTATAATCCAAAAACCTTTATCACACCGACCAAACGAAACAGTGGTTGAAGCTTTGGCGTTTTAATCAAGTCAAGAGGTACCGGGTTCAAATCCTGTTAAGGGTCAAATGCAAAATATAATTTTCATCACCCGATTACGATCGGGGATCAAAATAAACACAATTATGATCCCCTGTCTGTGTGCAGAATTCAAGGAACGATCTCTCTTCCATGTCAATACCATAGACTGGCATGAAGCACTACAGATGGTTCTATATAACCATAAGTCTTCGATTTGGCTACTGCAAAACGTAGCAAGTCAACAGCGAACTGCTAAAGTGTTGGGCGTGCGTCGGTTCCAGGAAAGATTGCAAAGATTATAAACAAACAAACATTTTTCACGGTTAACCTTCAGAAATTCAAAAATTTAATTATTAATGCAAAAACGTCAATACATATACGTATAGTTTATTTTCTCATAATATGCATAATATGTTTTTGTTGAAAAACAGTTTTTGACAAATAACGTCATTACCGGTTAAATTCGTTAGCATAGGTCTAGACCTAGTCAAAAATGTTTGTCGCTATAGTTCCCGCCGTTTAGTATAATCGGAAAACTCGGAAAACCCGATATCTCTTTAAATATATGGTAATGTCTTCAAATATCCTTAATCCTAACTACCAGAAGCCCTACTCTTTGAAAATTTTATTTGATTTTCCATTAGCATAGGTCTAGACCTACTCAAAAATATTTGTCGCTATAGTTCCCGCCGTTTAGTATAATCGGAAAACTCGGAAAACCCGATGTCTCTTTAAATATATGGTAATGTCTTCAAATATCCTTAATCCTAACTACCAGAAGCCCTACTTTTTGAAAAGTTTATTTGATTTTCCGGTTGCATAGGTCTAGACCTACTCAAAAATATTTGTCGCTATAGTTCCCGCCGTTTAGTATAATCGGAAAACTCGGAAAACCCGATATCTCTTTAAATATATGGTAATGTCTTCAAATATCCTTAATCCTTACTACCAGAAGCCCTACTTTTTGAAAATTTTATTTGATTTTCCGTTAGCATAGGTCTAGACCTACTCATAAATGTTTGTCGCTATAGTTCCCGCCGTTTAGTATAATCGGAAAACTCGGAAAACCCGATATCTCTTTAAATATATGGTAATGTCTTCAAATATCCTTAATCCTTACTACCAGAAGCCCTACTTTTTGAAAATTTTATTTGATTTTCCGTTAGCATAGGTCTAGACCTACTCAAAAATGTTTGTCGCTATAGTTCCCGCCGTTTAGTATAATCGGAAAACTCGGAAAACCCGATCTCTCTTTAAATATATGGTAATTTCTTCAAATATCCTTAATCCTAACTACCAGAAGCCCTACTTTTTGAAAAGTTTATTTGATTTTCCGTTAGCATAGGTCTAGACCTACTCAAAAATATTTGTCGCTATAGTTCCTGCCGTTTAGTATAATCGGAAAACTCGGAAAACCCGATATCTCTTTAAATATATGGTAATGTCTTCAAATATCCTTAATCCTTACTACCAGAAGCCCTACTTTTTGAAAAGTTTATTTGATTTTCCGTTTGCATAGGTCTAGACCTACTCAAAAATGTTTGTCGCTATAGTTCCCGCCGTTTAGTATAATCGGAAAACTCGGAAAACCCGATGTCTCTTTAAATATATGGTAATGTCTTCAAATATCCTTAATCCTTACTACCAGAAGCCCTACTTTTTGAAAATTTTATTTGATTTTCCGTTTGCATAGGTCTAGACCTACTCAAAAATGTTTGTCGCTATAGTTCCCGCCGTTTAGTATAATCGGAAAACTCGGAAAACCCGATATCTCTTTAAGTATATGGTAATGTCTTCAAATATCCTTAATCCTTACTACCAGAAGCCCTACTTTTTGAAAATTTTATTTGATTTTCCATTAGCATAGGTCTAGGCCTACTCAAAAATGTTTGTCGCTATAGTTCCCGCCGTTTAGTATAATCGGAAAACTCGGAAAACCCGATGTCTCTTTAAATATATGGTAATTTCTTCAAATATCCTTAATCCTAACTACCAGAAGCCCTACTTTTTGAAAAGTTTATTTGATTTTCCGGTTGCATAGGTCTAGACCTACTCAAAAATATTTGTCGCTATAGTTCCCGCCGTTTAGTATAATCGGAAAACTCGGAAAACCCGATGTCTCTTTAAATATATGGTAATGTCTTCAAATATCCTTAATCCTTACTACCAGAAGCCCTACTTTTTGAAAAGTTTATTTGATTTTCCGTTTGCATAGGTCTAGACCTACTCAAAAATGTTTTTCGCTATAGTTCCCGCCGTTTAGTATAATCGGAAAACTCGGAGAAACCAATTATTTTAAATACACGTTTTTTTGTTTGAATATTATTATTCCGTTATCTTTATAAATTGTGATAATTTTTCCAATGTGCAGTGGCCCAATTCTGGTAATTCCCCGGGAATAGGGAATTGGGGAACGATTTTATATGTAATTTGAGTTAAAATTTTTTTTTCTGGCATACTAAGGTGAAAAGCTAATGTGATATTAGGAATAATTTTCCCTTCCAATTTTGCTATGCAAAATTTATTTCCAATTTATAAATATTTAGATCGAAATTTTCGTTTGGTATGGAAAAATTATTCCCAATTTATAAATATTTACATCGAACTTTTTTCGTCAGCAGGCCGGAAAAAATATATTTGAACAGAAATTACATATAAAATCTTTCCCCAATTCCCTATTCCCGGGGAATTACCAGAATTGGGCCACTGTTGTCAAAAATTTTCCAATGGGATAACAATTACCCGTTTTTATGTAGTTTTCGAATTTGATTTGTATTACGTATTTTCAAATACATATATACATTTTTATTATTGTTTTTGTTTTTAGGAATAACTTTTTTTTTAGGAAATACTTCACAACCGTCAATATATTGATAATCTGAGCATATTAATCTGAAAACCAACCAATCATATATGAATGAAACGAGCCTTTCATAACACGAAGAAAAGGACTACCCAAAAAAGCAAGCTGTTGTTGATATATTGTAGCTGGCTGCCATGATGCTAATGTTCATATGATAAGATACATATAATGTGAGGTTTATTCACCACGAAGTAATATGAGGAGCACTTAAAACCCCGCAAGCGAATGAATTCATATGCAATTATCTGTTATACGCGAATGAATTCATATGCAATTATTTATTATATGCGAATGAATTCTACGCAATGCTATAACCAAATATCAATCACCAGTTGTAATGTTAATTGATAATGCTCCATGTTATTCGCCTATTAAAGCTGTGTTTTTCAAAAGCGAATTAATCAATCGTCGGTAATTAAGATTAGGCCCGTACAGTCAAAGTTAAATTGGAATAGAATTTGTTTGATCGGCTCTTAAAGTCTCTATTAAACGAGATTTAATTACTGAAACGCCACAGATTTTAGCAGGTTAAAAAGCATAGATTTGATCCAAATCAAACATGTCTTACAAAAGCTTTAAAATATTATACAACGGAATTTGCCAATCTGTTGCAAATCGTGCTAAATATGTTGGATATATTCGAAAATTGATACCAGATGTTAAGTTTTGATCATAAATATTGTTGTACCCTGTGAGTTTTTTGTTTTTAAATTTAAAAATGATAAAATTTAAAAACAGAACTGGTTGAACTTTTAAGAATGAGAATCGCATATTGTTTGATTATATGCTCAATCTATCTTATTGTGTATATTCTATCTTGTTGTATACAATATATGGAGAAACTTCGATTTTTACTAGTGCAGATTATTTATAAACTGAGCAAAAAAAGTATTTTTACTTTAGTTTATTTTTCAAATTTATTATGAATTTCCCAAAAAATCTAAATTGGTATATACATAAATACACAGAAAAGGGGTGAATTTTTTTAAAGCTTGATTCTTCCAGATAGTTAATTTTTGTAATATATTTGTAGATAATGATATATATATATATATATATATATATATATATATATATATATATATATATGTATATTATATATATATATATATATATATATATATATATATATATATATATATATATATATATATATATATATATATATATATATATATATATATATATATATATATATGTATATATATACATATATAGTTAGGGTGTTCCTATCTTGACTGACACGAATGATACGATGAGCTCCCTTGACGAAAGCGAAGGTGACATTTTTTCGTTTTCTTAGCTTTCAGTCAACCTCAATATTTATCATTTGCAATATTAAGTGCTCTAAAAAAACGAAAATTAATAATCAAAATATCGTATTTGCCTTAACACTTGCCTTAACCTCAAGCTTGAATAAACTTTAGTAATTTAAAAATTTGCACATGTTGTGTCTAATACGAGAAATATGAAATTTTGATTGTAAATTTGCATATTTTTAGACAAATTTATATTGCAACAATGACAAGTATTAAGGTATTCTGAAAGGTTAGAGGGGTTTTGTTTAGCTTTTTTGAAACGGGGTTATCCATTGCGATTCATTTACTATCGTTGTGCAGTTTTATAATTATTTGTTTAACTATTAATTATTATATTAAATAATAATCAAATATTATATTTTAATTTATCAGTTGTTTAATTAATGTCAACTTAAAAAGTTGGTAGAAATTTATAAAAATCTAAAGAAGTGGAGCCGTCTTAGAAGTGGAGCCGTCTTAACAAGTCTGGGTTTAAAAAAATTGACCGCTTAAAGTCCTTAGCTCTAATACTATATATTTTATCAAACCATAATACTATTTATTTTATGTTTTATCATAACAATCCAATAGTGTTATTTGTGCCCATGGTTGAGCTGTCTTTGCCCAATGGATAAGGATACCCTGTTGAAAAGTCCAAACCGTGATAGGGAGGCTTCAACAGAAGTGATACAAATAAGTTCACCTGTGTTTTTATCAAGAAATTTCATCGTATCATTTGTGTCAGTCACTTAAGGGCCACTCTGTAAATATAATCTATTTGATAGTTATTCGTTTTCTTTTATTCAACATTGTTCTATTCTATACAATATATGATACATATTTTTTTATTTTATTAAATGATGCAATATTTTTTATCAAGACAACACAAAGGAGAATAGCTCAACATGAAATTTACATTTTTTCACAACGATAAGACCCTTTTAAGTTGATTGATGTGTGTATGAATTTCAGAAAAAATATAAGTATTTTTTTTAAGATGTTACGAAAAAAACATCAATTTTTCATATTTCTCTCTCATACAAGTTTTAAACATTTATGAAACGTATGTTTAGTCTAGTTTCAAGGAAATAACAACTTACTAAGCTAGTTAGAGTATTGACAAATTATCAAAATAGTATACACGTATGTTTAGTCGAGTTTCGAGGAAATAACAACTTATTAAGCTAGTTAAAAAATTATATAATAATTATATATATAAAAATTATCAAAATAGTAGATTAGTGAGAAGATTTTTATCAAATCAAAACAATAATACTATATCATTTTGTGCTCTGGGAAAATTCAAAATACTTATCACTTACTATAGCCTAAGTTTTATCTATAATAATACGAATACGCGCCCCAAAATGTTGTTGACGAGAAAAGTTCAAACTACTTTAACGATTCATGACAAAACATGCGTGTTTGTTTGTCATTATAATATATATATATATATATATATATATATATATATATATATATATATATATATATATATATTTATATATATATATATATATATATATATATATATATATATATATATACATATATATATATATATATATATATATATATATATATATATATATGATATGATATGATATGATATGATAGGGGAAGTACAAGCCAACCAGTTACGGTGATTCTGAGATTGTTACCATAATCCTGGAGTATATTCAGCAGAGTTCCAAATAGATATCTGAGAATTTTTACTCCAAAATTATGCGGGCCCAGTCCCTGCTTGCATCCCAACATATAAGGTTTAGGAAAAGGAAACAATCACAGAAACGACTAAGGTGATAATGCACTGCACTAGTCATTACTAACTACATTATGTATTAGTGAATTATAATATATTGTTAGTATAATCATTTTCACATAGGGATTGAGTTTGTTATTATTGTTAGTTGGATAGGTAAGGACCATTCTATATTCATCATACGTATTCGTATCTCCTCTACAGTTAAAACTGGAGTACTTTAAAAAACATCTTTGGGTCATCTCATCATATGCTGTATTTAAAGATGTGTCCCTATAATTCCCAATCCATCACCATCTAACGCGTGGGGAGTATAATTCCACGATGACCCGACAGCATTCTATATACAATATGATGATCTAATACATTGTCAATTCGTTTGTAAGGGAAACTATTTAAATAAATAAATAGTTTAGTGCAGTCATATTTAGCTAACCTGATCGATCATTCCATTCCACACATTCTATCTTTATGTCCGTTTTAAGATTTTACAACAAACATTTATACAATACACCAAAGTAGAATTCTTGTATAACACACTACAATCCAATGAAAGAAATCACCAAAGCGGCCGTCCGATTTAGAAAGTTTAATAGTTTGTAATAGAATTATTATACAGCACAAAGAAGCTGCTTATTAAAGTAAAATAAACTTTCTGGTCAATACCACCGGTCAAGTGATCCCCATCCAATGTTAAGAATGTCACTCAAGAAATCTTATCCATTTACACTTATATGAATAAAGAAAACAAAATTATTTAAATAATTTAGTATTTTCCATGGAAATAAAGACAAAAGTTATTTAAGACATACCATGTCTATTATTTAAGACATACCATGTACAACATACCATGGTACATATATATACCCAAGAGCAAAACTGTGGACTTTATTGACAAAATAAAATCAAGAGGAATATTAACCGTTCCTTTAAAACACGATTATCCTAATATATGAACAAGCATCTGCTAAATCGAACTTCAACATTTTAGCCAATTCAAATCTCGCCAAAAATAGGTAATTTTACTGACCATATATATTATCGTCAATATAATGATCGTATAGTGGTAGTGATCGTATTAAAACAATCTTCAGTCTTTTCTACCATTAATATACATGGCACTACATTAAAACCTATAGTCTTATAGATATAATCTTAGTTCAAATTTGATATAAGATACAAATATGACAGCATCATTTCAAAACTTTTGAATAGCAAATTCATCAATATGGAAGGTTTTGCTGTATGTACCGATATGTATGTACATACTAACATGTGTATTATAATATTTAAAAACAAACTGAAAAACTTAAAAGTTAATTAACAAACTTCATTTTGTTGTTCTTTTGTTCAGGATCAGGACTGATCTGTTTCACTGTCTTCAAACATTATATCTCATGAAAAGTGGTTTGGGCGTTAAATAGATTCGCGCTATAAAAGAAGAAATTTCGCTTTGTACTGAAACAGATTTTTATTTCAAATCGCGTTTTATCGAAAACGCGTTGTATAAGTACCGCGTTAAACGAGGGATACTTGTATATATATATTTAAAACAATTTTTTTGTTTTTTTTTCCCGTGCAAGTGAACACCTGCACAAAATAGAAAATAAAACAAACAAAATTCTCTAACCAACATAGGAAAGAGAAGGATAGGAATTTTGATAGACGAAACGAAAAATATGTTATATACATACTATTAATACATAGGACGTTCAAATGTAGACTGTAAAGTATGTATTTGCGTTTTCAACATCAAATAATGATGTATATACAACACACACCATACACAATACCAACGTATATAAAAATAAAATGTAAGTCGTCAGTTACATTGAATGTTTATATAGCCATTGACAACGATCGCACAATGGCAGTGATCGCGTTAAATTTAAATCTCCAAAATCTCTTTTACTGTATGCTTTGATACAGACATAAAACAAAATATTAAAAATTGTTTAAAGGAAAGGGGAATATATAGCGTTCTATATGAAGAGCGAATTATGGGATGGGGAATGAGGTAACTAAACGAGACAGAACGAAAGATATATCGCATGCGATCGTTTCCAACGGAATATTGTGATGTGGATATGAAAATGATGTATATAGAATACAAAAACAAAACGTTATATACTATAATATATAACGGAGAAAAAAGAATAGACTATGTATATAATAAAATAAAATAAAATATAATATTATGTAATAATATATAATGAAATTTAATATAATAATATAATATAATAACGATACTCATCTGTAATTAGATTTTCAACTACACACAACGCATTTATTTTATTTTATTTAATTAAAGAAACACCGAGCAGACAAAAACACGTCTACTCGGTATGAAGATCCACACAATACTCATATATATATATATATATATATATATATATATATATATATATATATATATATATATATATATATATATTTATATATAAGGGGTCTTTCAAAAGGTAAGCCTAGATGTCAGCAGTAAATCTTTTCTAAAAGAAATCGTTGTTGTCATCTTTGAAATTTGTGAAGTAGACAGGTTTACAGTTTGAACGATGAATACTTACACACTACAAGAATGAATTAAAGTTATTCAAACTTATTATGTTATATAAAGTAATTCAAATTTAAACCATTGGCCCGAGTGGACAATAAATGTCTTAATATTTATTCTGTTGAACACTTAACCTATCTACCTATATACGAAATGTATTTTGTACATAATTACAAATTATTTATAATATTTTGTCTTTCATGATACATATATCATGTATGAGATCAGTGAAGAGAAACGAGTAAACCGATAACGGATTAGAACTTCGATTATCGTACTACTGCAAAATCAAGTTAATCTAATTCTATTTCCTTCAGTTACACGCGCGTTACACATTTTTAAAGGTATACACTATAGTACTATACTATAGTAATCTACTTTCGTAATTCGTACCTTCATAAGAAGGTGTAAGTCCTGTGCGAACTTAATCTACACGAACAAATACATCGTCTCAAGTTTCAAGTGATTTTGGATTGAAGATGTTACTTTCATTCACCCTGGGTGGAGTTGGCATTATATCGTGCAAATTTGATATTAAACGTTGAATCACTGTGTCTTATATGCATAACACAGATATCGGAGTATTATCCGTTAGAAACTCACCAGGTAACTTCAAACTTTGTGTTTTGGACCTGCTCGGCCAGCGAGCACTAGATATCCTCTTCAACTGTTGCTCTTTCGCCAAAAGCATTATCACCACTTCCAAGTTCCAATTATACGTATTTTCACGGGCCATTAATGCGACTTTCAATTGTTGATGAAAACGTTCTACCATGCCGTTAGTTTGCAGATGGTATGCAGTTGTGCGAATTCGATGCGAGCCTAACAATTTTCTTAGCTCGGTAAATAATTTGGACTCAACTTGAGTACCTTGGACCGTTGTTACAATTGACGGTACCCCGAATCGCGATATATAATTACTAACGAAAGTTAAAGCTATAGTGGGAGTAGCCATTTCTACCTTAGGGTAGCAAATACATGTTTTCATTAGAATAAGGTATAGGTCCTATTATATCTAAATGAATATGTTCAAATTTACCTGCAGCTATCTCAAGTTGACTTTGTATGTCTTTGAACCTTAGACCTTCGGCACGATAAACATGTGGCTCCTGTTGAGGCCTATCTACAACAAATAGAGTGCCTGCTCTAATCTATTACAAATTTAGTTCGTTAAATGATGAACTAAATTTGTTAGAGGTGTCGCAGTGGTTAAAGCGGCAGTTGTAGCGGTAGGTACCAGGTTCGAATCCCGATTCGGGGCAGGATGCGAATGGGTTTTTCACCTTCGATCGTTTGGGCCGTGCGATCGGTGAGAAAAATGAACATATATCTGGATCCCCGGTCGTGTTTAGAATTCATGGGCCGACACATCTTTCATGTCATTACTATAGGCTGACATGGAGCTATGCAATGCGCAGATGGTACTATGAAAAAAACTCGGACCTATAGCCGTACATAGAGTGGTATCACAAAGGAACGGTCGCTGGTCTAAGTGTGCGATATAAGCAGCCACAAAATGGTATGGTCAAAGCTTCGGCAAAACCTAATGTGATTCTGAGATTTGGTTTATGGTATGTCGAGGATGTCGTATGTTTTGAATGCCCACTGTTGAATTTAATTTTCAGTGTAATGAAAATTAAGTTTTTCGGCCGAAAATGCTGTGTAGGATTTTTTGTTTGAAAACCAATGCAATTGTTAGTTCGTAGATATCTTTGGATTGGCTTGGTGGTGGGTATTACTTTTATTTTCAACTAATGTGTTGTGATGTTAAATAAATATTATTTGTATATAAAAATGAAAAATCTCAGAATAATTTTTGTTATCGAGCAAAATATTTTTTCATAGAAGTTTTAGAATCAAAATAAGTTTTTAAATCCACTGTCTTAACACATTGGATTTTAAAACTTATTTTGATTCTTTATCATTAGAATTATTATTTTTTCCGCCCAAAACTCTGTCGGGCGTATACATGTGCACATAGCAATAAAAACAGAATTTATTGAGACAGTAAGTGTGAGACAAAATCACATATAAATGTTTCATATCCTACTGAAATGGAAAGTGTACAAAGTCCTGAAGGGTATTTAAATTAGAAAATAAAAATTATTTAAACTAGAAAATAAAAATTATTTAAAATTATAGGAAACGCTCCTTTTTAAACGAAGACAGTCTTGCAAGTGTGGAACTGTCGCTAATAATTATTTTCAGGCAAAAATCGGTTTGACGTTTAGATGTGTTCATGAAAATGTCTTAAAACAGAACTTAGACAACACAATAAATTAATTTGTGGAACAAAACCATCTTCACATCCATCTGAGGTGAATCGTTTTCATAGTCATGATGATAATTTTCATTTTAACAAACTTTTTCGGTAATGCATCTGTGGCCCTATTCTGGTTTTCCCTGGGAATTGGGAATGGGGAAAAAAGTTTCCCAATTCCCAACTAAAATAATTCCCAATAGTTTATTCCCCAATTCTCAAAAGTTTATTCTGGCGTGCTGGGAATTATTTTCCCTCTGTGAAACACATAGTTTTAAATGTTCGCCACTAGAGTACCTTTTTCATGGTTTTTTTTCATGGTGAGCTATGTTATTATATTTGAATGTGATTTAAATATTGACGAGTGAATAACAAATTTAAAATGAATAACAAATTTAAAAGAAAAATAGGTGTTTTCGCTTTTGAAAAACAATTAAAAATTTTTTAGGGTCGGAATTATTTTCGATATTCACTTTTTATTTTGATTATTGAATGAGCTAATTTTTTTATATTTTAGGGCAGATAATTTAAAAAATAGGTGTTTTTAAGAAATAATAGAAAAAAAAATAAATGTATTCTCTGGTATTATGATTATGAGTATTTTACTATAAGAAATTTGAGTTCCGAACAATTGTAATAGGGAAAAATAAACATAAAAACTGTTATAATTGGTAATTATTTTTTCCAATATTTTTCCCAATTGCCAGAATACACTTTTGGGAAAAATAAAACACAAGTGTTATAAAAACGTCAAAAATTCCCAATTCCCCGGGAAAACCAGAAGAGGGCCACTGATGAAACAAAATTGAAATATTAATCTTTGTAGGCGAAGCTATAGGTACCGTTTTGTTGTTAAATGCAATTTGTATCTAAATAAATTTATTTTATTATAAAAACAATTCAAATACATAATTTTTTTTTTTAAAATTTCAACTTAACGACTTTTATGATTCCATCGTGTATGTGGCATATAAAGTATAACAAATAAATGGAAATAAAAAAAAATTCAAATAATTATTCAAGTACTCTGTTTCATTTACATGTTTCGGTATTTTAATTGTGTATTTCCAAAGCATCCTAAATATATAAAGCCAGAATGAATACTCAGTTTTTGAAATGAGCTTTATTTAGTGTATCAATAATGTACGTTTTATCAAGAAACTCATACGAAACGTGCAAATTTCTTTTCAAGTTTTTAGCTATTGCAACTTAGAGCTTTTAAAATTTTATTTCATAAAATGACTAAGAAAGGGTGAAATTAGATGTGAATATATATCATTTTTTTCAAAACAAAATAAATCACGATCAAATTTAATTATAAATTGATCTATATTTTTATAAATTTTGTGCTTTTCATTTCAATGTAAACGATATCCTCTAAAATATATTTTCCTCGCTCTAATTCTCTATCGGTTGTACCACGAAAGTCAAACTCATTTCTTAATAAATTTAGAAAAATAATATTGACGAAAATACACATAATTGAACGCGAAAACTCAAAAAATAAATAATTAATTTATTTAAATGAAATTATGTATTCGAAAAAATTAACTAAAACCGAATTTTTAAACATAAATCAGTTAAAAAGATATTTTCAACATGCAGTTGTTAATAAATAATATTATCAGCTGATTAATGTTTACACTTCAGAATGAACACATAACCTAATCACAATTTCTATTTTGCTACACATTTATTCACAATCACAGCACAACACTACACTATATTCTTAATCCTGAAATACATCGAATCATTAAAAATGGTTTATTAATGCTGTATCAACATAAAAATAATATTTAATTGCATAATTATGCGTTAAATACAAAACCAATTTTCATAATGACATAAATGTCATAACAATGGGAGAGAGAGAATATTTTTTTATATTGAATGATAGTTCGATGAAATGCCATTACTAGCGTCGCTGTTGTATAAAAATTTTGCAAGCCATTCATGTTAAAATCATACATGTGTGCATGTAATCATTAAATCTAGTTAAATGTGTATAGTGTATATGAGATTTTGTACATTGGTATTGTTCATTTTATACATGAAAGCAAAACAAAAATTACAATACAACTTAACATTTAATGAAATTGATTTGTTTGGTGTAAAGTGCCATTTTGATTTATTCTCTTTGTGAGCATACTTAAAATAAAATATAGTTCTCGTAACCTAACTATGTATCTGTCTCTGTTTTCATTTTAAGTTATTAAAATACCATATTTTCATTTAATGAATAAAGGAAAATGGAAAAATAAATTGAAAAATGATCAATTTCAGGATGAAATTTGAAATTTCTGTTTTCAATTGAATATAACCTAAGTTAAATTTGAACTACTTTTCATTCAAATATTTACTATATAGTAAAGCCTTACCTTTCATACATTTTGTATGAAACTGACGTTGATTTTTGTATTTTTTGTTACACTAAATAAAGCTCATTTTGATCATTCTTGCTTCGTTTAATCGAGACTGCTTTGGTATTTCGTATTATAGCATTAAAATGTGCTTTAAAATATCAATAAATACGATTTATATTATTAAAGTTATTAAGTGCCATCTGTTATCCAACATTTGAAGTATTGGTTTCTTTTTCGTAGTTCATACGTCATCATACGATCTCGTTTTATATATGTTTATAGGGCGTTAAGAACCAATTATAACATATACATGTATAAAAGTTGAATAAATCAAACCGTTTTTATTTTTATCATAACTATTAAAATAATTCGTATTTTCACTTGATTTCCATATATGTTATATGAAAATGTTTTATTTAAATATTGATATAAAAATAATTTTTGTTGACAGTATAATCTTCAATTTTACATTAGTTCTTATGGTGTATCAAAATATATAACTCTTAAAAAAGCTCGATAAATTTAACGGGTCTTTGAGTTCTGCTTTATTATTTAGGATGCTTTGATATTAGTCTTAACTTATCAGTTAAATATTTTCTTATTATTGAAGTTCAATTAAGTTTTGTGTGAATATTCTACTTTTAATTAAATAAAATAAAATGATTTATAATTTTTAAAGAAATTTAGTTTTAACTTTTGTATGAATTGAATAAAATAAATTATAAGGATAACTTCAAGAAAAATTTATAGGGAAATAAAATTTATTTTTTTTTAAATTTATTTCATTTTATTTTATTTCATTTAAATTTTTTTCGCACAAATTATTTTAATTTTTTAATGTACGAATTTGATCGAATATAAATTTTTTTACGTTTTTTTCACATTTAACGAAGGAGACTATAAAAGCTTCATGTTATAATTACATATATTTTTTAAAAAAATATTCACATTTTTTACACTTCTTTTAGTGTGGAGTTTATTAATGTATTTAATAATTGCATGTGTTATGTATAGTAATTTGGCGGTCCGTAATGAATGCATAATTATTTATTATATAATTAATAGTTATAAATTATTTTAATTTATCTGAGAATAATATCTCATATTTTTTTAGAAAGTTTGGTATACCAAACTTTCGATTTTATCAATATTCTGTTTGTTGGTTTTTTCTATCTTTGCAATCTGTCTTTTTGGTTCAACTAAAGACTCTTCTAACTCTTTCGCGGTTTGCTTATTTACGTCCATAACACGTAGTCAAATCGAGGACGTACGGCTATTGGTCCGATTTATGTAGAACTGCACATTGCAAAGTTCCATGTCAGCCTATTTTAGTACAGACATAGAATATCGGGATTCGAAGTTTAAGGATTTCTTTACTCATTATTACTTCAACCGTTTGATTTTCATATCCCGTCAATTCAAAATTCAATTCAAAGTAAGTTCGGTTATAAATTTCATAAAAACAATTTATTCAAAAACACCGACTAAACAATATATGTACTCAATTACTCATATTAACCGATCTACTTCTAAACATCGACGTACACAAATTAACCGGGATACTCATAAACACCGACATACTCAAATTAACCGATCTACTCATAAACACCGAAATACAAAAAACTAACACATCAGGCTTAGCATTTCCATTATGAAAAAATACTGACAAAATAGTCAAGGCGGGATAAAAAATATAATTTTTCTTAAAGTGCGAGTGAAATAAAAAATATTTCCAGTACAAAAAATTTATTCAGTACTGAGTAAATTTTTATGGTTACTGAGAAAATAATTATAGCCGTACTGACAAAATATATCAAGAGAAGTATTTTTATTCAGTACTGGAGAAATATTTTATAGGAAAATAAAAATGGACGATTTTTTACGGTCAGTTAATAATTTTAATATTTCGTTTTGTGCCATTCATCTTAATTCATTGTGAAAATAATTGAAATAATGAATAATTATGTAAAGTTTATTTTTTTTTTAATTTATTGTTGTAGATTTAAAGTGTATTTTGTCTTTTTTTCAAAAACAAAAAAAATTGAAATTTATTGGTTATGTTATACGCATCTGTCAAAATATATCCACTATAAAAAAAGGAAAAAACGATCTCTGTCACTAATGGCATTTTAAATTTTTTTCTTGCTTTGGTTTTTTCAGTAAAAAATACTGACAAAATTTTTTTCATAATGGAAATCAGACTTAATACAATAAACATTCAATTTTATCTAGACTCTTGCTCTATCCGCAATTACAAATTTTCCTTTAAAATAGTTTTTTGTATACTCCTTTTGCTCTTTTAGCATACACATAATATGTATTGGTGAATATGAATGTTAAAAAAACAACGAAGAGAATAAGACAACAAAATTAAAAGTAAAAACCTCATTTCAATATGTTTGGTTTGATACGAATACACAATAAAAGTATCGGGTTAGAGTAAGTCCGAACATCACTAATCGATAGGCAATTACGTGTAGAGGAAAGTTTTATTTTTGATATTGATGCCTTGGTTCGAGAGTTAGTGGAATGTTTAAGGTTCTTGTTGAAGGTTCAACACAGTAGATTTTTCCATCACAATTTCGTCCGTGAGGGTACCATATTTGAGTTATAACATTTTTTCATATAGGATTATATTTTTTACCTTTTTAATATTAGTTGTAAAATGAAGAATATATAAAATAATTTATCTTACAAACAAAGAAAATGATTGCATCTTTTATGTTTGAGATCGAATATAATTACATAGTTCAATATAGATTTTTAAAAGTTTTGATACTGTAAGAAGCGACAAGTTTGAGTTTAGTGGTTTTTATTATTGTTCGCCTACCACCAATGATAGTTTCATTTCCATAAATAAATTAACTTCACAAGTTTCTACATTAGTAGACGTTTAGGAAAATGGATGGTTATTGCTATGTTTAATAAATGTATGTATTTTTTAATTATGATATTTAGACTTTTTGTCAAGATTTCAACTTTATCACTGTTTAACATATTGTTTTTTTGAGGCTGATTTAAAGTCATTAAGGCTGAAGTATGACACTCGTGTTTGTAAATTAAAAAACAGAAATATTGATTTATAACATTTGTCACTTTGATTTTATTAATTTATTATTTTATTTTTGTGCAAAAATACGCTAAAATCTAACAACTTATATAAATTCATCATGTATTTGATAATTATCTTTAGGTGTTTCGTTTTTCATGTTTTTGTGGTTTTTAAGTTCATAGATCATTGAAAGTAGTGAAATCATTCGAAAACATTTTTTGTGCTGATAGCCACTACTTCTATAGTTAAGCTATGAATAGCTTTAGATTATTTATTATTGTTAATACTTTCCGATGATAGTTTAAACCTTATTTTGCATTCGTTTATGTTCAAACTAATTTCTTACTTCTAATCTAAATTCTTCAGTCTTATCTGTTTATTTTTTCTCTTAAAAAATGGTTCTTCATACCTGAGATATGTGTAGATAAATAAATGCGTATGAGTAAACCGAATCCAAACATAAGTAGTTTGTTAACGGCTTCAAGCGGTTATCTGTTTGTCTATGTACTTTATAAATCTTTATGTTAACGTTTGGCTCGCCTAATTTTGAAATATTTATGCATTTGACATTTTACTGAACATATTTTACTAATATGCGTATTCGTATGTATTGAATTCCAAAATGGACGAATGTTAATATCAATCATCTCATAAATAATATCAAATATAATAACGAATTCAAACTCAAATCTCTTCTTAACGGTTTTCAATGGGATATGTTATAATGATTTGAATCACGTCAATATATGTTAGTAATATACCAACAATAGTTTATCGATGAATTTATCCTCCAAATTTTTAATATAAATTTTGCCGTTTGTATTATTAAGCAAAATCACGCTAAGTAGCAAAATAACCAATTTTAATTTGTTTCTTTGTATACCAAATTCCTGTACATGTAGTTTATTCTGTTAAGTAACTATTAACAAGAATGCTATATATCTGACTAATACACACACATATATATATATATATATATATATATATATATATATATATATATATATATATATATATATATATATATATATATATAGAGTGCCCCAATAACCGGTTCAGATTTAACGTATCGGTTATTTTGGCTATTGCAACGCTCATGTCATTCTTTCTTTGACATCAGAAACTCACTATATATTATTTCTAGTTGACAAAATAATTCGCTTATACTTCAACAAAAGTGAGAATTAATTTCCATAAGAAAGCCAATTGGTTCGAAGTTGCAAGAAAATATCGAAATGAACACGGGATTCACACTCAACAGTATGAAGAAGTTTCCGCCTAAAGTTCATCATAAAATTTCACCACGGTGGCCAAAAATGTGTGCCAACGGCCGAGAACATCAATTAATCATCGTGCATTGGGAATGAGCATCAGCTGGTCTTCCATGCAACAAATTCTGCGTAAAGATCTTGATTTGTGGTCTTATATAATTCAATTGGTTCATCAATTGAAGCCCCATGACCATCCACTTCGATAACGATCCGCTGTATGGGTCTGCGACAAATTGGAAATTAATGAGGCGCATTTCCACCACAATGGGTTAGTAATTAAACAAAATTGTCTCATTTAGGGATCGCAAAATCCACAAAGATATGTGGACAAGGCAATGCAATTGCGTGTTACTGTTTGGTGCGGGTTGTGGCGTGGCGGCATTATAGGGCCGTATTTTTTGAAGATTAGGCGGGTGTTAAGGTCAACGGAATCAACTACCGCCACATGTGAACATATTTTTTTGTGGCCATATCTTGATGATATTGATTTGGATGTGTAAACACATACAATAGTTATAATAGTGAAATTGTGTCAAAAATTCAATGGCCGCATTATCAGACTTAATTTTTTTTTATATTTTCTATTCCGTCTGAGTCGACCGCTCAGATAGCGCAGTGGTGGTTAAAGCTGGATAGGGGCAGGATTCAGAAAGGGAGTTTTCACCATCGGTTGTTTGGGCGGTGCAATGAATGAACACATCTGGATCCATTGTTGGGTTGAGAATCCATGGACCATCCAATCCATGTCAGTACTATATAGTCTGGCATGGAGCTTTGCAATGCGTAGATGGTTCTACGTAAATCGGACTTATAGTCGTTCATATAGTGATATCACAACAGCCCGTCACCGGTCTAAGGGTGCGGTAGCAGCCACCGAACAAAAAAAACTGAGTCTTATCTATTTAGTAATTTAAATATTTAATTATGCTAAGTAATCACATGATTTTCCCTAGTTTCATATAACTCCTACTCAGATTTTTTGCCACAATAGGTCTACTGATCTCGTGGCCGCGATAAATCCAGTGGTTCGGTGCTATGCAGTTTTTTGGTTGGAGTGGTGTCAGCATACAGCGTATGTCCAGATTTTCATGCTGGTGCAGACAGTTAATTTTAAACTGTTTGTATGATTTTGATATTTGTCTTTTTGGTAACCTCAGAGTTGGCTGCCATATGTTCATACAGGTTTTAGAATTTGTTTGTATAACAGCAGTCTGTTGTGGATCACTAGTTCAGATTGTCTCCCTAAGAGCCAATAAATTTTTTTGAAATTAATATTTATGAACTAAACTTTTCTTTTTTATGTGTTCCTTCTATCTAAGTTTATCATCTCAAGTCATGTCTAGATGTTTAGCAGTGTTTGCATGCGGTACAGCTATCGAGTTTCTCGTTATTGGTATATGATTAACTTTAAGATTTGTTAAGTTCTTTTGGATTGATTTTGCTTCATTTAATTTAACTCGCCATTTTTTGTCCAGTTACATATCAGGATAGTTGCCCTCTGTAATTTAATAGTGGAGTCATTGATGTTATTTGCTTTTGCAAATACTGCTGTGTCATCGGCGAAAGTCGGCAATGTTGTTTCTGTAATTATGGTATATCTCTTTTATATACGAACCAAAGGATTGGTTTAAGAACGAAATGATGACGTGAATTGATCGGCAAGGAGCTGTGTGTTGACACCTTTAGATTTTTATTTGTAGAGTGCCATGAAGGACAGGTGTTATACGGACAATACAAAAACAATTGAAAATTTGTAAGCCAATATTGAGGCAATCACTGTCGAAATTATTCGCACTTAATCTAAAATGTGCTTAGAAATTGGACAAACCAAATAGATTATGCTAATGTCAGCCACGGCTCCCATTTGAATGAAATCATTTTCCACAAATAACCAAAAGAATTGTACTTTCAAAAAATCAATAAATACGAAAATATATTAAGTCGTTTCTGTATTATTAAATTTTTAAATCGTAACTTCTTACTGGGACACCATTTATATATATATATATATATATATATATATATATATATATATATATATATATATATATATATATATATATATATATATGTATATATAAATATATATATATATATATATATATATATATATATATATATATATATATATATATATATTTACATATATACATTTCATATAAAGGGAGGACGATTGATTATTTTAAAATGTATAATGAAACCGCAAAAATTAATCTTAACTCTTATTGAAGAAAATTGTGTGTAAAATTTATTATATGTATATAAAACTTTAAATAAACATTTATTAATTCAAATAGCAATGGCAATTGGCAATAATAATCTCCAGTGGTTCATGTTTGTTGTATGGCAATATAAGTATGTATAACAAATTTAAATAATTTTAAATTTGGAAAATTTAAATTTCAAAATTAAAAATTATTTAAATTTGAATATATTGCCATGCCCTGAAGCAAATCCTAAAGCATAGCAACCAGTTAAGCTTTTAATTAAATTAAAATAATTTATAAAATTACATAAATAATATTTTTCTTTAGTTTTTATAAATTTTTAATTTTTTTGATTTGCCCTGATACAGTTGACAACATTAGCATGATTTAAGGTTCTTAAAATATGATTAAAGATATTAAGTTTTTTTGTTGTACGACTTATAAAAGTTATATGCTGATTTTCCTTACTTTATACACGTTGGTCTAACCCTACACACACATACAAAATAAAATAGAAAAACGAAAACTTCGTAAAAAGTATTTTTTATTTATGATGATTTGATGCTTATATCCTTTTGGCATGAAACTAGATGTATAGTTTTGAAAAAGGTATGTTTCCTAATTATTTTCTTTTTGATATGGAGAATTATGTTATTATTTATACATTATTTTTTAGGGGGGAAGTTAGTGACATACATTGTTGGGTTATAATTTAGAAACAAAAATATAATGTTGTTAGAATATATTTAGTGCAATGAAGCTATAGAAACCAAATATTAAATGTAGATACAGAATTTCAGAAAATATTTATCAGAATTCAAGCGTGGTAAATTTGATATATGGCAAATATTTTATTTTGAGTACAATTGCAATACAGCTACCGTAACTGATTTACAAATTATCTTTTAATGATACTAGAAGTAGTCTATAAAAAATTGTTTATTCAAGTATCTTCTAAGCATAATAACTTTAATTTTTATTTTCAAAGTAAGAAAAATTATAATAAACAATATCATCATTTTTTTAAATAATAAAAATATTTTTTTTCTATGGCTTCTAGGTCATAAACGACCTTACGAACCTATTTTAACGATTGGTGCACATTGTAGGTGGTCAGCCCAACGAATGTTTTTACACACAAACGCGTTTTTATGTCATCCGGTTGCATGTTAATCTTTTGGTCAACGGTGGGAATCGAACTCGGGACCGCGGCGTAATGAGAAGCTATCTTAACCATTAAGCTTCAACCGGCGACTAATAATATTTAAAGAACTTAATACAAACTATTCAATTAAAGTTGTTGAAAACACGGTTGATAATATAGAAATAATGAATGGAACTGAATCACAAACCGAATTTACAACTAGAATTTTTATATGTTCTTAGCAAAGAAAATTCAATTTGCGAATGAATAAATCCAACTCTTATTATATGTATGTATTGTATATCCTTCTGTTGTTTCAACACTTATTAATCTTATGCACAATCGAGCAATCGTTGTCTCATACTTAATAAAAAAAAATTTATTGAAATACTTAAAAAACTTAATTGACTACACGTTTAAAAATTGAATAATATAAAAGGAAACTATAGTTAACTTATTCAAATCGTTGATAAAATCTGAACGTGCAAACTGCATAGAGTGAAGGGACAAATATTTATGCAAACACATACTGGAAACAATGATAAGTATAATGAATAATTTTCACTCGTCCTGTTGATAAGTTAAGCGTCCTACTTTTATCATAAAATCCGGGTCAGATTGAAATAGTTTCATACATAAATTTGCGAGAATCTCATTGGTTATTAAAAATAAAATGAGTATGTGTATCGAATTTATAATTAGAGCTTTCTACAGATGTATTACATATTATTATGTGTGAGCATAAAAAAACTAAAAGCCGTAAATCATCGTCAACTAAAATTTGTTTTATGCTATGTTTAGTTTCAGACTTTTAATGAATGCAATCCTCGCCGATGTTGACATTATCTATGATGATGGAGTCTTCGAGAAAACTGACACAAGACATGTCCCTCAGATTCATTTCTTAATCGCAAAAATGACAACTGTCGGACGCATTCAACCTCAATTTATTAAAGTGGTATCTTAAGGGATTCTGATAGTAATTCTTTCACTCAGGTTTCTTTAGAAGCTCCATGAAACCACTATGTTATCTATTTTAAATCTACCAAGCGATCCTCTTATGACTCCACAGAGCTTGACATTCCAGGACGAGCCAGGCCATCAGTTTGAAACTATTAACTCGTTGAAACTATTAACTCGTTGGTTTGAAACTATTAACTCGTTGAAATAACTAGGAACCATACACAAGATATTTTTTCTTGTGTATGGTTCCTAGTTATTTCAACGAGTTAATAGTTTCAAACCAGCTTTGATCTATTAGTGTTTAATCAAAGTGCCTTTAAAACTGTCTGACTGTAAATAGTTTCCATCGCTCTGAGAGTGATATACTGTCAGCTCAAGTTTTTCCAAGAGCCACATGCGATGCTACGAAGGTATTAATTTTTTAGTTAGGGAGATCTAGTTGTCGATAACATACATCATTAGTATTGGTTTATTTGATACTTTTCAGTTTCTTAATCAATTGATATACATTGGAACTATTAAAACGATAGTTTCAACCTAGTTCCGGACCATGCTTTAAGCACAGACTCATATCAATATAAAACTAATTTAAATTAGAAATTTAGGAATACCAAACCAATACGTGCAGAATGTCAGTAATGCACTCACAATGCTGTGTCAAATTTGAGAACAGGCTATCGAGAACTTTTGCTGTAAATGATGTTCGACAACGAGATGTGCTGTCACCAATTCTTTTTCATCTCATGTTGGAATACATCATTTGCAAAAGTGCAACACCTCAAGACGATATCTTATTCCGACAATCCAATCAACTTTTGCATATGTATAGATGATATCTGTGTGATTGGATTAAAAAGCAACGGACTGAAAGAGATACTTGATCCATTGGAACAGTGTTCAGCTTCCGTTGGTCTCAGTGAAATCAACGAATCCAAACCTAAATTCAATCGAGATCAAGTGCAATTGATTTCAGTAATGGTGACTACAAGTTTGAAGGAGTGATGAAATTCAAGTATTTTGGATCTCTCGTTACTCACGATAATAGTGTGGAAGAGGATATCAAGGTTCATCTTCCCACTAGCAATCAGGCTTTATATCATCTACATGGACTGCTGAAATCAAAATCTTGTGCAAATGCGAATAAGCTGAAATTCTACAAAGTGCTGATCAGTGGCCGTGAAGAATGGCCTAATGCGAGACGTTAATGGCATATACCGAGTTCTGTTCAATCATGAGATCAGGATTTTAATGCTGATTTCTGATATCGTGCTAGGAATCAAAGGACAGCGTATACGCTGGCTCAGTCACGTACTGCGTGCTGATCTGAGTCGAATGATTCGGTAAGCAGCGAAGAGGTCACTGCCGGCGATCTGGCATCTTCTTATTATTTACAACAGTATGAAGAGCTAGCCCGTGATCGAAAACGATGTAGTCAGATTGTTGAAACAGTACGGGCCAACAATGATCTTTAAAAACGGATAAAAAAAATAATAATAATCTAAATAGGTTTGATAAATTTCTGTTAAATTTATTATCGTAAAAATAAAATTCTATGGACAACAACGAGCTCGTGCTCACGTCTTAAATGCTGGTAATGAATTAAAATAATGAAACAAAATCAAGAATAAAGTATTACAGGCCTATGGCTAAAAGTTATGATAAAAAATTATCTCTTTCTCTTCTTGTTGTTCTCAGTTTTTATAACTGGCATAATTCTAGATGACAATGAATAAATTCAAAATAAAACGAAATGTACTAAAACACAACGAGTTGCTCCAAAAATGTTGAAACACTGAAAAAACACGAACGATACAAAATAATATCATTATACAAGTTATGTACCAAAAACTTGGTTACTGAAACCCGATAAATAAATTCATTTCGTTTTATTTGTTTATTCATGATTCAAAAAATAAAAATCTAGATTAATAAATCTTCAAGAACATGAATAAAAATTTTAGTTAAAATGAAAAATAATAAAACAGAAATTATGATAAATAATAATATTCCAAATTCCGAGAAATGAGTAATTAGGCTTCGTCTTGTTTGCACAATATAAAATCACAAGTTTAAAGATAAAAATCTCCTAAAATTCATCTTTTTCGTAGGAGTGTTGATATATTTCAAGTATTGCCTTCTAAAATTATAAGGGCTATGCTGAATGTTTTGTAAACTAGTAAAATTACGTCTTCAAAAACATATGGCGATATTTTTTTTCAAAATATATAAAACACAGATATATAATTTGTATTGACTAACCTGTTAAATTTTAAAAGCCAATGATTTCTTGAGATACTTCAATGTTTGATTATAGAAATACGACTGTATGTTTGATTGTATGTTTGATTACTTCAATGTTTGATTATAGATATTCTCTCGTTGTAATGTCTCTTTCATCATCTCGCGATTAATTGTAGGACTATTATTACTGCTTGAGGAGTTGATAAATACATCTCTCGCTCTCCAAAATTGAACTCCAACTAAATAAAATTACCTTGTTTCTGTTTGCGCCTGCTTGTTTGTTCGACCAGTACTATAAAGTACTACGTACTGTTATAACTCGACCATTGTTACTCACGGTTTTAAGTCTGCCATACTCAATCTGTCTGTCATATTCTGGCATATTCAACACATTAATTTAAATATAATTTTGTCGTTTCTTCTCATTATGATCTTTTTTTTTTATTAATAATTTTGTCTTTTCTTTTTTATTAACAATTATTAAACACCTGAGATTGATTTTCAGATATTGTTAATAAATATTTGGCATTCAATTTTATAGTCTAATGAGTCTAATTTTGAACTGTTTGGTTCTAATAGGCATGAAAGAATTTGGTGTAATCAGAAGGGCTTAAATATAGATTTTTAAATAATACTATGAAATACGGAGATGGTAGCATTATGGTATGAGAGTGTTGCTCAGTTTCTAATCAATGGTAGCTAATATTCTAATCAATGGTAGTCTTAATTTCTAATCAATGGTAGCTAATATTCTACTGTCAAACTAGAATAGTATTTCAGTTAAAACATTTATTTAATTTAAATTCCTTGTATTATATTTTTAAATATGAAAGCATTACTGTATGTTTTGATACATAAAATACATAAAACAAAATATCAAAAATGGTGAAAAAACTCATCGTAAGAAGAACCAAATATGTACTTTTTATTTTAAATGTATTTGTGAGCTATGAGATGGGCTAGTTGAATCAATCCAAACCCGTACTATGTATATCCAAAATCCTCTTTACTACAAGCCAAACTTAACCGTATGCTGTAACAAAACATCAACCTTAAATATTCTTCAAGTCGTACACGATTGCGAGTATAGAGAAAATAAACAAACGCATTAAACTGATAAAAAAGTATGAATTTTGTTGATTTCGTTATAATTCTTTTTTCTTTACATTAGCTATAAAAACAAAATATAAAGAATCTGTATATCATTGTAATGACATTTGTCGTGTTCTGGTTTGCGAGTAAATTATTCAAAGTAAATTTTTCATCGTGGAAAAAGCGGTTTTATTCAATACATTATAATCTCATTATGCATGTGACTTAGTTGTTCTTTGTATTTTTCCATTTCCATATTTTTATAAATCTTAATATATTTTAAGTATGGTTATGTACTTGTATCTCTTTTTTCTTACATTCATTTCATTTATGAATGTTGAAGTATTTTTGTACATAATATTTAAAAAAAACTATTTAAAGAATTAAAAACCTAAAACAAAATTTGTTAGGCCTCTTTTCTATTCCTTTTCTGACAATGGGTTAAACTACAATATCCTAGTACATAAATAATTATCTACTTATTTTCGTGTATGCTAGTGTGTTCATGTATATAACTCCATATATGTGTTTGTCTCAATCATATTATTAAACAACCATATATTAATACCGTTTCTGGTACAGATTAAATGTTAAAATAATTATTAGTATTTGATATTTAATTATATTAATTTAATTAAATTAGATTAATGAAGTTTCTTTTTAAAATTAAGCAGACAATTAACTTACAACTCTAAATTACAATTATTATTTTTCCAAAAACTGTTTGAGTGTTGTATTTTGCATAACGTCGTATTAAATATTGATAAAGAATTGTTACATTAAAACTGTATGTTGGGTTAGATAATTACTTAACTGAAGTTTATTTAATAAATGGTGATGAATATTTTCGGTAGTTTTGTGCTAGTAAATGACATCTTTACAGGGGTTTCAGACAGGTGTGAAGATTCCGACAAATCGACAAAAATATGAATGTATTGGTATAACAACTGTACAGTAGATAATTAAATTGTTATATTATTTTAAAATACTATCACATAAAACCACAGTTTAAAAATGATATATTAAAATGATTTCAAGATTAAAAGTATTAAATTGTTTAAATGTACAAATATCTTTTAAAAGTTATATTTTATCTCTTTTTTATTATTTTCAAAAAACCTAAAAACAAATTTTATAATATGTATATACAAATTTAATTTTGTATAAACATATTATAAAATTTGTTTTTAGGTATTGAATTTTGACCAAATCTCAGAGATGTTCCCGGGGTATGGCATATATCTGAATATAGTTTAAGGTACACTCTATCAAGCCATTATAGTTCGACAAAAAAACAACGAAAAATTTTATCTAATTATTGAGTTGGAAAAGTCGTAACTTATATGCTTTTTAGATTTTAGTGGTTCACTATATTGAATTTTGGCCAAATCTCAGAGATGTTTCCGGGGTATGGCAAATATCTGAATATAGTTTAAGATACACTCTATCAAGCCATTATAGTTCGACCAAAAAACTACGATAGGTTTTATCCAATTATTTAGTTGGAAAAGTCGTAACTTATATAATTTTTAGATTTTAGTGATTCACTGTATTGCATTTTGGCCAACTTAGCTGGTAAATATTAATATTTGGGAAAATAGTCTTATCTAGTAAAGCGAATGATTACAGGAATTGGGGCCGAAACGACATCAACCTATTCTCAAACTTTAAATGGGTTAGATCCTCTTCTTGGGGTGCTCCTTGGATGATATCAATGAGACAGGTCACTGATATCAATGAGAGAGGTGAGTTACTTTTTGATTACATTTTAAATAACAACCTCATGGTGTGTCATATTGGGCAAGAATCCACTTTTATTACTAAAAATCGGGAGGAGGTTCTAGACGTAACCTTTGCCTAAAAACTGTACCCTATGGTCAGAAAATGGAGAGTGGCGAAGGAACACTCCTTCTCTGACCATCGTTACATAACATAGAGTCTTGACGTTTCCCCTGCCACCCGGAAACCTTTCAGGAATCCCAGAAAGATAAACCGGAACAAGTATGGGGAAACGCTTATAAGACTACTATTACTAAGGAACTGGGGACTTACCGGAAGGCGTGTAGGACAGCATTTAATAGAGCCAAAAGTACGAGAGAGGCTCAGGACTGGAACTCCTACAAGGAGGACCTCAAAGTATACAAAAAAGAATTAAGGAAGGCACAGAGGAAATCATGGAGACTCTTCTGCGACAAAATGGAAGAAGTTTTCGAGACCTCTCGTCTAAGGAAGATTTTGTCTACCAATCCTACCAGTCCCAGTTATTTAATTAAACCGGATGGATCCTGGACTTCTAGTAAGGAATCCTTGAAACTTCTCATCGAAACCCACTTTCCAGGAAGCTTCGATGAATCGATAGGGACTATTACTCAACAAGAAGCACACTCACTGCGCATAGAAGATATCGTAACCAAAGAACGAATCCTATGGGCAATTGAAGGGTTTAAACCCTATAAATCGGCTGGTCCTGACCGAATTATTCCCGCGGAGCTTCAGAAAAACTCGAGGATTTTGCTCCACTGGTTGGAGGTAATCTTCAAAGGGTGTTTAAAACTGGTCTGTACTCCGCGGGAGTGGATGGAGGTCAGAGTGATTTTTATTCCGAAAGCGAGTAAGGGCTCGCAGGGCTACCCAAAAGACTTAAGACCAATAACTCTATCATCCTTTCTATTAAAACTCTTGGAAAGGCTGATAGATATCTACATACGCTCAAAAATAAGACCTAGTGACTGGGCTCAGACTCAGCACGCTTACTGTAAAGGGAAGTCTGTGGTCACAGCTCTGCATGCCCTGGTAAGTACAATTGAGAAATCATTATTCTCGCAAGAGTTTTGTATGGTGGCGTTTCTTGACATTGAGGGCGCCTTTAACAATGTTAAGAAGGAGGCAATTCTGGAGGGATTGTCGCTACTAGGTGTGGATTACCCAATAAGTGGGTTAATCAATCACATGCTTGGGTGCAGGTTGATTAACTAACTCAGAGCTGGGGGAATCCAACATAAGGAGACGGGCGACTAGGGGAACCCCGCAGGCACGTGTCCTGTCTCTTCTCCTCTGGAACATAGCAATCATTTAATGATATTAAAGCTGGAGAGAGAAGGGATCGGAGTGATCGCTTATGCAGATGATGTAGCGATAGCTGTCTCTGGGAAATACATAAAACATTGGCGGAGGTAATCCAATCATCCAATGTGTACTGGCAATTAGCGCGTCTAAAACTGAATTGGTACTATTTACTAGGAAATATAAAATCCCTGTAGTAGATCCACCTCTACTAAATGGCAACAGACTAGCTTTTACAGACAAGGCAAGATTTCTAGGTGAAATCTTGGACAGAAAGCTTAGCTAGAAGCCCAACATTCTGGAAAGAGTAAACAAGGACAATATAGCATTGTACTCGAGTAGGAACGCCATCGAAAAGAGATGGGGCCTGACGCTGGAGCTAGAACACTGGCTATTCACTTCCGAAGTAAGACCTGTACTTATGTATGGAGTGAGCGTGTGGTGGCCAGTTCTTGATAAAGTAACATATAGGAAAAGGATTGAAAAGGTGCAAAGAACGGCCTGCATGCTTATAAACGGGACACTGAGGACAACAACTACAAGTGCCTTAGAGGTCTTGTTTCACCTTCTCCCCGTGGACATTTATGGTAAGCAGATGGCGGTGATTACGGCCACTCGACTATCAGCCATATCTCAAAGAACTGGCGAATCTAGACTATGTTACACGGACTCTGTGCTTCGAGAAAAAGTTCAGAACTACCTCTCCCTGAAATGAATCTTGGGCGAGCTTGGGATTGGTAGCTGAAACGAAAGCATTGCAGTTCTTTACGGATGGCTCCAAGCTACACGGTAAAGTAGGAGCTGGAGTCTTTTGTGATAAATTAGAGGTTGATATAGCAGTTCACCTCCCCCAATCACTGCAGTGTGTACCAGGCAGAAGTGATAGCGATTGAGGAGGTCCTGAACTGGTTGAGATATAATGTGGTATCCTCGACTGATATCACAATTAATGTGGACAGTCAGGCGGCAATGTAGTCACTGGTTTCAGTTTCTCTGACGTCTAGAGTGGTGATGGGTTGCCGCTTGACTCTAAATGAGATGAGTGAGCATTTCAACATTCAGGTAGTCTGAGCCTCCGGCCACTCAGACGTCATGAGAAACTGCAGGACGGACAAACTAGCGAGGCGTGGTGTAACTCTCCAATTGCTACCGGAAAGGGCACAGTTGGGAAGACCCATTTACGCACTCAAGACTGTGCTTGACTGTGAACAATAGGTGGACGAACACTCTCTCATGTAGAGTTGCAAGACAAGTCTGGCCAAAGCTGAACTTGAAGCGCTCAAAGGGACTTATCTCCCTACGAAGACGTGAACTTAAAACGATCGTGGGGATACTCACAGGACACTGCTTTCTTGAAAAAGGCTGGGTCTGGAAGTAAATGACTTTTGCAGAAGCTGTAGAGATGAGGAGGAGGAAGAGACGGTAGTCCGCTTCCTATGCTCGTGCCTGGCTTTGGCACACAAAAGACATGAATATTTGGGTAAGTTTTTAATGGACTGCCTTTCTGATCTCGAAAACTGTAATGTACGAGACTTATTACGCTACGTAAGCAGCTCAAACTGAATCTCATAGGGGTAAAAGGGGAGTAAGATCCTGTGGTATCACAAAGGACCGTCGCCGGTCTAAGTGTGCTGTAGCAGCCACTCAACCTAACCTAACCTAACCTAGATTCTCGTCTTGATTGAAGTCATTAGAGGTTCTTTAATGATATATTGTGCCTAGTCGGCGACTTTTGGTAAGCAGAACTGGCACTGTGGGATGTATCAAACGTTATATTATGGCGCCAAAATTAAGGACTCATTCAGATACCATGAAAACTATATTCAGATATATGCCATACCCCAGGAACATCTCTGAGATTTGGCCAAAATTCAATAAATCTAAATATCATATAAGTTACGACTTTTCCAACTCAATAATTGGATACAATTTATCGTAGTTTTTTATCGAACTATAATGGCTTGATGGATTATGTCTTAAATTATATATATATTTATTTGGCCACTATTTTAGAATTTATTTTAAGTGGTCTTCTCTATAAATTTGAAACAATTTTGAAGCTAAAGTAAAAGTCGTTAGTTTCAATATTGATATCAGAAATGTTGCTTTATTAAAACTTCTTTTGTGTTAGTTTTGTTTTATGTGCTTTTATAAATTAAATCATAACCTTATAGCCAAAATTTTTAACATTGCTTTTACCTACTGTTTCACCAATACATTTACATAGTTTTGTTATTTCGACAAATTTTGTATACATATATTTTTGTCGAATTTTGTCGGAAAATTCACATCCGTGGTTTTAGAGATGCCTACATTTGATTAAACGTTGAATTAACACATGGAGAGAACGTGTTTACCCGCTCAGATTCAAGTTTCTTTGTTTGGTTTGCCTATTTATCTTTTTTACTTATATAACAAATAACAATATTTATCATAAAATGATTAAGTGGTTCCTGGAAAAATAATAATACTTTTTATTTAGTCATTTTTAGTAATTATAATAAAGTTGTCCTTATAATGCATTTTCAACATCGTTCAGCACTCAAATATTGATAATCATTATTATAACTAGGTTATATAGTTCATTTGATGTTATGTAGAACTTTATACTATAATACCATTATATTTTAGTATTCATATATTTTAGTATTCATTTTAGGTTTATTTTGTTTTATTAGGTATTATCCTTTAGATTATAATAAGATACAACTATATTTTTAGTATTAAAATTTAATAATACTATTATTAGTATATTTATAATTATATTGCTTAGTAATTATAAATTTAATATTGCTTAAAATAATTTTATTTATTTCAATAATTTTAAGGAAATATACTTTTTAAACGCATGACCACACTCTTTAAAAGCATGAGCTTTAATAATGAGCAACATAACTTATTCTAATTGTTGCATAAATGCGACAGGATTATCGACCTAGACTTCTGTGTCCCTATATTGTTCAATTTTAAAATGTTGCAAAACTTTAACTACTCCACATTAAAGCTCCATAATAAACACCAGATATTGTAAATATTCATATTAGTTTTGTATTGATCCCCAAAATCATCGGTACAAAATTATAGTTTCATATCAATTTGTCCATTATAAACTCGATTAAACCCAGAGCTCTTGCTATTCGGAGTGTTAACTCGTTCAAACTGTCTCTTCAATAGTTTTAATGTAAGAAACGCAGTCATAATGCTGTGTGTAAGTTGAGAACAGGATATCGAGATGTTTCAACAAGATATTCTTTTGTTCAACATGGTAATGCACTGTCCTCAATACCTTTTAGTTTTATATATTAAAATAAATCCTTTATAAATTAAACTCCTCAACATACACGTATCTCATACCGGCTATTAAAACCAGATTTTACAAATACCTATGTCATTGAAATAAATCGTAATAGAATAAAAGAGAATCTGGTATAGCATTTACTTTAAACCTCTGGATTTAAAGACCAAGTTAGTTGCAGTACCATACTTGTGAATCCATGTTGTCATCTTGTTACAAATGGGCATTAAATTTTCGAAATACAGTTCTGAAATCGATGAATGGATCTGAGTCTTGGACATTGACGGATGTGAACGAGAAATATTTTAAATATAGTTTTAAAGAAGAACTATGTGTGTGAAATATGGTCTTAACCAAGACGTTTGAAATAAAATGAAATTCACCAATAATTTTGACTGTATCAATGACAGTGAGTACACAAGCCTTATTTGGCGCGAACTTACAGTAATCTTCTAAACGAGAGACAAATTTTAATAGACGAAGAGTTAAGTGTCAGCAAAGATACAATGCCTTCAGGATATATAGGTAACTCACCTCTTTTGGTTGCTTACAATATTATGGAGAGATGATAACACGCAGGTCAATCACCAAATATAAGTTAAGTTTTTTTTAATATCTCATTCGTAGTTCTGCACATGATGTTAAGTTCTGCACTGTTCTGGCAAAAACTAATTTCTTCCACAATTGTATATACTGTGAAATATAATGTTTTGAACAACTGTTGAACTTAGTAGATAATTATTAATTGAACTAATTTCAAAATAATTTATTTTTAATTTGATTAATCTTGATTCGGTACCGTTTATAATCAATATATTTACTATTATTACTTTTAATATCAAGAAATATTAAAATGGCGATAATCGATAATGTTAACCAAGAGAATTTACTATACCCACATCTAATCAATAAACTTTCCTCTTCATCTTCATAACATATAAATCGTTACGTGACAACCCAATTTTATTGTGTGATAATAAGTTTTATGACAAAGCACTTTGCATGCTTGTAAAACATGAACGATTTTCTTTCTGATGAACTACAAAATAAGAAGAATCATTTCCCATTTTCCCCATTTGAACTAAATAAAGATAAAAAATACAACAAAAGATCCACACCTAAGGATAAATTCTTAATAAAACTTTTCATATAATTATTTTTCCATTTTCAATTAACTTTTTTATTATCTCTTTTTTCATACAGTTGGTTGTGTGAAACAAAAACTATGACATGTTATAAATGTGTGATAAAAGGTAGAGAAACGACAAAACTGACACAACACGTTTCATCAAAAGTATCATGAGAATTATTCATTCTATGATTAAACTTTAATCGTTCACTTGGTTGCAAGACATAAACTAATAGCAAAAATTATAAATATTTAATACTCGCCCATGAACTTTAATGTGTAGTTATCATTTTCTTTAGGAGATGTCAAGTGGAATCAGTGAATATGGCAGTTGAATTTATATTGAATACTGTCAATGGTGCGCTCACGAAAATGATCGTTACAAGTTGAGGGTTAAACAATTAATCATCTATAATTATAATTTGAGTGCTAACACTCAACTTCACTAATTATGCAAAAGTAGAGGAAATTCTTTATTGTTTGTATTCGAGAAATTGTGTTTTTGCAAAACCTGAAAAAAATTAATATCGGTAGAGCTAGGTTTTTTTTGTTCATTAAGTCTTTTAATCTTGGTGAGTAATGGACAAAAATTTGATTTAAAATTTAATTAAACAAGTTATTTTACTTGTTAATAAAAAGCAATCAGTTTATTGTGTTGTTGCTAAAAAAAAAATTGGTCGTGATATTTATTGATGAAAAGTACTTTCTTCTAAAATTAATTCTGTGCTTACATATAATATATACGGATATTCTAATTATACTTATCTAGTTTAGTGGATAATAACATTTATATTTTGTAATAACATTAATATTGAATGAATCATAATATTACATAATATAAAGCTTTGTGACGTCACATATGTTCGTTTGGTTTTTAGAAAATAAGTATATTTTTTTGAAAATTTAGATTTTAAGTTTCTTTTGATTCATAGTATTAATGACGATTACTTTTATTTTGGTGGGTGGAAATTTCATTTATTTCTAAGTACATTTTTTTTGTTTTTTAGTATAATGGACTAATGTAAATTCAATTTCAATATTTTTGTCTTCATTCATAAATACTTATATCTATATAACTGCAGTATTACTATAAAATTTTCTTTAATTATTAATTTTAATTTGTTGCTTTACGATCAATTTTGCAACTGCTCTTGTTGTTGTTTTCCTATGATTGGATGGATTAATGAATTTGTAGAACGTCGATAAATCGGGTTTTCAAGGCTTGACTATGTTTTAATAAACCTTATGCCGACCCTGAGTAATAACTGGCTCAAACATGACCGAATTTTAACAACTAATCAAGTAATTTCTGCAATGGCATGACCGTAATTATGGCGGTAATTTCGTTACAATGTACCCAACAGATTACAGTAGTATTTTATGCTGAAATTCAGGTTAAGTGTGCGAGGGATATTATCTCTTTGATGCCTTAAGTGATAATGATAGATAAATTTAATTAAATTTGATTCTTTCTTTAAACATATTGGTAGGGAGAGAGTTTTCGCTATTGGTTTAATTGATCTCGTAGCGAGTTTTCAACGAGGTTCAGTGTTGATAGTCACACGGAGCGGACGTGGTTGGTTTATATTTCTGTATTATAAATATATTTAAAGTATTTGAAGCTACATTAAAATATAATCAAATAAATAGTAATATTAATGAGTGTTCATTTTAGTTCAATATTTAATAAAATATTTAAAACTTATAAATTATTTTTGTTCTTTCTCTTTTTATGTATGTGAGTGTGTATTTGAAAAGCAAATAAAAAAAATGAAAAGAAGGTTTCATCATTGCTTACTGGAGTTTAACGCCAGCAACAATTGTGTCTCTCATTTCTATATCTTTTGATTTTTGGTTGTTTCAAGTTTTTATGATTTTATCGATATATATGAATTAAGATCATGTAATTTTACGTTTAAAACATACTTAATTGTAGGCACAGGCCGGCGTGATTTTAGAAGGAGTGAAAATAATACAATAAAGTCAAAATTATAAAGATGAGTATAAAACAGAAATTACTACATTCCTAGTAAAAGAAACCTGAGGAGTGAAGAAAATCTTGAAATTTTGCCTAGTGCTTGGTCCTAAAGTACGATCAATCAATTATCTCGTAGCGATTGTTCAACGACCTCATCGATTAGTATCAACTACATAATCGTTCATAATTTATTAATTCATTGAGTAACTTTATTTATGTTACCATATTGACTGTATAATATATTCATGTGTTTCATTAAAAAATGTTCATGAGATTTTCAAATACAACTTACTCTTAACACAGCAATTTAATTAAATTTATTATAATAAATAGTTTTATATATTATAAATAATAAATATTTTTAATATAAGAATTTTGGAAAACATTTACCTCAATTTTGAAAAATAGTTCAATATACAAAACAACACTGTT
This sequence comes from Tipula lateralis, assembly GCA_963932295.1. Classification (NCBI taxonomy): domain Eukaryota; kingdom Metazoa; phylum Arthropoda; class Insecta; order Diptera; family Tipulidae; genus Tipula; species Tipula lateralis. The sequence goes on along the minus strand of OZ010738.1, from coordinate 126,253,548 downwards.
CCGTATAGAATGAATTCATACCATCGTTTAGAATTCTGAAAAAGAAAATGAAAATATTGGTTTAAATATACGAGTATTTACGTTCGAGTACAATTATACATATATGTTGAAATTAGTTAAACAAAATCAAATTCTTTGAATGTTTCACTCACTCACAAGCATTTTTTTAAAAATCAATTTAGTGAAATATGAAAAGTTAAATCGTTTATTATCGTTTTATATAATAGTAATAATTTAAAAGTGAAATTATTTAGACACATTTATTGTACCGATATTCATAACATTTTCTATTACCAATACATATATTTTATTTTATTCCTTTTTTTTACTATTTGTGGTTAAATGGATTTCCATTATTAACACTTTATGTGTGATTTCGTCACTGAATTAAATAAAAACAATGTTTATTTGTATAAATTCTTCCTTATAGTGGAATACTCTATACTCTAGAGTAAAATGTGAACTGAGGAAGATGAACTATCGAAATCGATCTTCACAAAATAAATAAATAAAAAATCGCCACTATAAGGAAGAATTTATACAAATAAACATTGTTTTTTACTTTTTTTTTGTTATGTTTCGGCTGGACTATTGACGTACACTGTGTATTGTCAAATAACAAACTCTAAAAAAGAAAAAAAATGACGTTTACTCACATTATTTTCCATTTCAATTCGAAATTTCACTATAAAAGCGATTTTCGAAATATAATTTCAAAATATTTTCAAAATATCCTTCGAAATATGCATTTGTTGCATCAAAGATATCGTAATTAGAGCCAAATCTCTTTCCACTGAGCCTTTTCTTCAAGATCAGAAACAGGAAGCAGGGGGGCTAAATTTGGAGAATATGGTGGATGTGGAGGCAATTTGAAGCGAAATTCATGGATTTTGGCCAAAGCAATTACACGCGTACATTGGATTGATGAAAGAGAACTTTTTTCTTCGTCAAATGCGTTCGTTTTTCTTTCAAAACGTGCGTTAAAACGGGCCAATAAGTGTTTGCCGTTGACTGTTCTCCCCTTTTGAAGATAATCGATGTGGATTATGCCGCGTTCAGCCCAAACAATCTTTAGCCATGGCCTTTGCAGGACGATAAAACCTTTAGCCTTCTTTGGTGCAGATTCACCAGTATAAATCCACTGTTAAGATTGTTATTTGGTCTCCGGTGTATAGTGATAGATCCGTGATTGGTTCACAATTATGAAACTCTTTTTTATTTCCCTTGAACATTGCCAAACCTCCTTTTGTAGTTATTATATTAGTTCATATTCAAATGTTCGTTTATTATATTGCGTACACGTTCATCTCAAATATGCTGTCGCCAGTTGTAGATAAGTGGTTTACTGCGGATGACATAAAATGCGATTGTGTGTAAAAACTTCCGTTGGACTGACCACCTACAATGTGCACCAATCGTTAAATTGGTAAGGCCCCAGTTGAAACGCAGTAGGGGCCTTTTAAAGCCATAGATTTTATTATTAGATATGCTAGCAACCTCTGGCAGCCTAATAATTAACTAATGGTGGTAACATTTAACTTGGTGTGATCTATTTAATATATGTAAATGTTCTTGCGAAACCAATACTAATAACACACCAGCATCAACCCATACTTTGAAGTTAATCTCTATAATTTACACAGTTGATGCCGAGAAACCAACTAAAAATAATCTAATGATTTTTTTTAAAGAGGCTCTAGAAGGTGAAAGATTCAAGAAAAATTATTGAAAGTTTTGTAAATAAGACAAAATTAATTTTCTGTGATATCTAAAAATATTTTTAAAAAATCACTATCTGATAGCGTTCCACAGAGAATAATTTACGAAAAATAAATTATCAGATCATTCCAAAAAAAAAAAAGAAAAAACCTAAAATTCGTTTCTTAATTTCTTCAAGTCAGTGAAGTTAGCCCGAACTTTCAGCCCAAACGTTGTTGGTTTGTTTTCTTTACTAAAATGTATGTGTACCCTGAAAAAGGGTAATTATTCAAAAAAAATGTCGAAAAAAATCGAATTTAATACATTAAAAATTTCAACCAAAAAAACTATTTAACTGATCGAATTGCGAAATATACATTTATAAGAAAAATTAATTATCATACAATACAGTTTCATTACGTCATATATTACCCATATTTAGTGTAGTGCCTATCTGTGCACATATGCTACTAGGAAGGTTTATCTCTAGTAAAGCCAGTAAGAATTTTATTAAAAGACCCATTATAATACACTACACTAGTAAGAATAATATATGACGTAATGAAACTGTATTGTATCTTCATGATATAGACCTGGGATTTTTAGAATAACTGGCCAATATAATGGCGTAGCTGTGCATATATGCCACTATGAGGGTTTATCTCTAGTAAATCCAATAGAAATTTAATTATAAGACCCAATATCATACACTACACTAAATAAAGGCCAATATATGATGAATTGAAAATATATTGTATCTCAATGATTTGAACCTGGTGATTTACGGATAATATTTGCGTATTGGCTTTATCTGATCAGAGGTTTTCACTCTTTATCTAAGATACATCTTTGTTTATCAATGATTACATATGTTTAGCGAAGGTTATTTCAAAATTATAAATGAAACGCATTTCTTGTTATTTTCGAATTCTTCTTATAAATTTATATTTCTCAATTCATTCAGTTAAATACTTTTTTGTTTAAAACTTTTAATGTATTAAATTCGATTCGTCGGAATGAGGCTACATTTTTTTAAATAATTACACTTTTTCGGGATAGACATACATTTTGGCAAAGGAACAAACCAAAAACTTTCGGACTGAAAGTTCGGGCTAACTTCACTGACTTATTTCTTTGATATTTTAGATCGAATAAAAAAGGACAATTATGACGGTGGGAAGTGATTGTGACGAATTATATGACCAAACAATTACTTTTGAGAAGAAATTATGATTATGAAACAGTATTCCTGATAATAATATGTTAGTTGATCATCAAATTTCATTATCTATTGCTCATCTGGACCACTAAAAGAATCAAAACAATAAGACTTTGAAAAAAGATTTAAAGGTAGTTTTCAATGCAGAAAATAATAATATTTTAGAAAATAATTGTTGTTTGATACTTGTCTCATAATTGTCTCCGAATTCCATTTTGTTATTACAATTGATTGATTGATAGGACTGTAGGACCAAACTCTAGGCAAGCTTCCCGGATAACGCCGAGCCTATTCCTACGGCCGTTTACATAAAACGATGGGTAAAAAAGTATGTTAGTAAGGAGAGATCGACCCGGTTAAAGATACCTGGCAAATCGTTTCTAAACTACTGTAAGCAAACAATACAAGACAATCACAATTCTAATCTGCAATCGCCAATTATAGCATTCTCCAATACGCAACACCTATCTGCTCTGCTGTATTTTGAATAAAATTAAAACTTAATTAAAATTCTAAAATAAATTTATTAGTCAGTCGCACAGGAATCTGTAACTTAATTAATTTTACGATTTATTTCAACTCCAGTCCGTACAACTAACCTAATTAAAACATAAGTACAAAACCCTGAACGAAAATTGATAAATTTATGGTTCAGGTATCTGAAACAATTTAATTAATATGGTATGATAGTTTAAGCCATCCATTACGATAATGACCATAATTCTGGAACATGCAATCAAAATAGACATATGAAAGCTTACGTTTCAAAAATATGCCACAATTATGGAAATTACATCACAACACTGAGGGTTTTAAGCAAAGAAATATTAGTCACAGAATAGACTAGGGTGACAATCCGCAGCAGAACCATTTTCCTGTTACATAATTAGTAAATTAATATAATTTGTCTGTGAACGCTATATCATTTTTACATTAACGATCTAAGACCTTAACATTGGTTATTATTTTTATTTGAATAGGTAAGGATATTTTTAGTTTCATCATATGTATTTGTGTTACGTCAACAGTTGAAACTGGAGTATTTACGTTAATTATTCTGGGGTTTTCTCATGATATGATGTATATAAAGTTGCGTCCCTATATTTCCAGATCCATCACCATCTAACACCAACAAAGGATTTTTGTTATTACAATGGGGTAAAAATATATAACTTATTAAACAAATATTGTCAACTAGATGTCATTTATGACGGTTGTGAAGTTTTCGACAAAATCAAAAAAGTAACAAAAAACCTTATAACAGCTCGAATATGAAATTTTCGACAAAAAACAAACTTGTTATATGTTTTGGTAACGAAATACTAACATGTAGGTCAAAAAGCTGTTGTATTAACATTAATTTTACTTATCCCAACTCGAATATTCATTAAAAACAAAACGAATGTTTAATAAGGCAAGAAGTGTTTACAAGAAATAATCTTATTTCAATTGAAATGGTATTCAACTATAATATTTGATCAGAGATTTATTGAATATTATCCGATTCAAAGAGATGTTCCCGGGTCATGCCATAGCTTGCTAGATAGCTTAATAGATGTTCTTTCAAGTTTAATTCACGTCATAAGCGTACGGAGAGAATAAACTATTTGTTATTGTACATATGTCAATATTGATTATTTACATGGAAATTATTAAATTTTTTTAATAAAAACAGTTTTTATAAAAACTTAACCCTACGCCTGCTTTTGGACATTCTTTTTTACTGATAACATATTGCTCGTTTTGATATACATACCACCACTGCTTTTTATTCTGGACATCTTTTTAAACAGATTCGTTGTTTGCAAACTATTTGCTTCTAAGCATTGTATTTTACATAACTTTGGGTATCGCTTATTTTAATTTTGACCTTTGCTTCGAATTAGTTTGAACTTGTCTTGGTTTTGATTTAAATCGTTAACTATATATTTATTTATTAGTTTAATTCGTTTTGTTAATAGTGACTAATTTAACACGGAAAAAATAAAAAAAAATATAACTTCAAAAAATTCCCAAAGAGAATTAATGCTGAGGCTATTTTAATTGCTCTAAATAACATACTTCAGATTATTCAATTTTCTAGAAACGCCTGACATGGAAAGGTTATGTAAAATAATGCACGTCAAAAGTACGGGTAAAAATATATTTAAACTCTATTACCTATGGCAAAAGCTTAGTCTACATTTAGAAAATAAGGTATCGTATCAAAATGTGGATGAATTCAATTGTATTTTAGTTTCCAGCGTTACAGAAGAAACCAAGCCAACCATTATTCCGGCGATCGATATAAATTTCGATGTGCTTGTTAAAGAAAATGCATCGAATGTTTCCGATGGTATTTTATTGGAGTTTATTGACCAAAACATTTAGACTAGGTACCCAAATGTACATTCAAATTTATAAAGGCACATAATTTTTAGGCACATAAAAGAGGAAATTCGAGAGTTAATTCACAGCACTTAAATGAAAAATAAAAATGAATGTGTTATAACAATTATCACAATACATCCAATTTCTAAGATGTAAGGAAATGTTGTCTATATGAGTCTTGTAAAGATAAATTATAAATAATAAAGCGAAAATTATTCCAGAACTTAATACCACTAGGGCGTACGATTCTCCCCACAAACGCATACAGATTAAAAACACCCAATCGTGATTGATGTTTCGTCACCACCCCGGGAATCAAACCCGAGACCCTCGAATGACAGTGCAAGCACGCTTCTTTCTTTGCCACGAGAGCGACAAAAAAAATAAATTACATTACCAAAAATATAAATTTGAATTATATGATTCAAATGAAATGCGAGTGTTTACTTTAGGTGGAGAATCTAAAATAATTAATTCGAGTGAACATTTTTTTCGTCAATATCGAGAATTACGGCGCGAAGAAATGAAGCGTTTATCGAAAAACCAAAGCGCACAAAATACATATTTGGACCTGGTAAGTGAAACTAACGTAGATCTGTACACATTTCTATATATAAATAGCAAATATTGACATACAATAACAAATAGTTTATTCTCTCCGCACACTTATGACCTGAATTAAACTTAAAAGAACATCTATTAAGCTATCTAACAAGGTATGACATGACCCGGGAACATCTCTTTGAATCGGATAATATTCAATAAATCTCTGATCAGATATTATAGTTGAATACCATTTCAATTGAAATAAGATTATTTCTTGTAAACATTTCTTGCCTTATTAAACATTCGTTTTGTTCTTAATAAATATTCGAGTTGGGGTAAGTAAAATAAATGTTAATACAACAGCTTTTTGATCCACTTTTTAATGTTAGTATTTCGTTACCAAAACATATAACAAGTTTGTTTTTTGTCGAAAATTTCATATTCTAGCTGTTTTAAGATTTTTTGTTACTTTTTTGATTTTGTCGAAAACTTCACAACCATCATTTATGATAAATAAATAAAATTAAACAAATTACGATAGAAAAAGCATAATAATATTCTTCAAAGATCAAATCAATAATCTAAGGTTATTAATTTCGTGTTTTTAAAACGATAAATAAATATTTTTAAATCTATTAAAGCAGTAACCCAGTATGTTGTTTATAGCAGTATGTATAAACAACATAAAATGAAATTGAGCATCACATTAGGTTCCGCTTTCTGATATATTATCATCAATTTACCGAATTGAATCATACTAAATAATAATGATGTTCTTCTTTACTTATATAGTATCAGTTTTTTCTCCACATATCCACACAACGTACATTTTTCGACATTTTGATTCAATCAATCATAAACAATGATAAAGTTGCGAAAGCTTTCGTAAAATTCATGAAAATTGATTTACGAATTCAAATAATAAAATATTTTGTAGATAAATTGTATGTCACAAGTTAAAATTACATTTGAAAAATATATTATTATCACTAACAACCGAAAAATGATTAATGATCGTTGATTGAAAGATGGGATTTAATATTTTTAAATGTATCAGTTTATTTATCTTATATGTATTTCTTTAAACTAATTGTTCCAATGAATGGTTGATAACAATTGATTATACCTGTAATAGTGGAATCAATATACATTCAAATGCCAATTAGTTTAATTATGACTCTTTTTGAAACAGAACATGTTTTTTCATTAACCTTAAACGTCAATACATAATTTATAATTTATCTTGCATATCTAAAATATAAACGATATGCGTACATACCATATATGAATAAGATTTAGCCTATACATTTTTCGAATTGTATTTATTTTATGTGTCTGCCATATTAATGCTAACATCGATTGCCTCAAGTACAACCAATTGGATTTTTAATTTTAATGCTTGTTATAATATGTTATCATCCAAATTTTATTGTGTTTATTAATATTATTATTGCTATAAAAATACATGTAAAACCCTTCTACATTATACTTTTCTAACTTGTTTTGTATGAGAACCAGTGAACATGTTGTACAATAAAAAATTAATCAGAGAAACGATAATTCAAAATCCAAGAAAAATATTGTTTTAAAATACACACTTATATTAAATGGATCAAAAATACCACGCATGTAAGAAGCAAACAAATTTAAAAATACTATCTACATAGTTGAGTTGAACAAAGTGTTTACAAGTTATTAACTAAATTATATATATATATATATATATATATATATATATATATATATATATATATATATATATATATACATATTACATATATATATATATATATATATATATATATATATATATATACATATATATATATATATATATATATATATATATATATATATATATATATATACATACATATATATATACACATATTATATATGTATATATATAAATATATATATATATATATATATATATATATATATATATATATATATATATATATATATATATATATATATATATATATATATATATATATATATATATATATATATATATATATATATATATATATATATATATATATATACATGATATGATATGATATGATAGGAGAAGTACAAGCCAACCAGTTACGGTGATCCTAGGTATTTTACCATAATCCTGGAGTAAATTCAGTAGAGTTCCAAATGGCTGTCTGAGAATTATTTATTCCAAAATTATGCAGACCCAGGCCCTGCCTGCATCTCAACATATAAGTTTTAGGAAAAGGAAATAATCACAGAAACGACTAAGGTGATAATACACATGTATTTGTGAATTATAATATGTTGTAAGTATAATCATTTTCACATAGGGATTTGAGTATGTTATTATTGTTAGTTGGATAGGTAGGGACCATTCTAAATTCATCATATGTATTATAATCGCCTCAACTGTTAAAACTGGAGTATTTTAAAAAAACATCTTTGGATCATCTCATCATATGCTGTATTTAAAGATGTGTCCCTTTAATTCCCAATCCATCATCATCTAACGCGTGGGGAGTATAAATTTACGTAATGACCCGACAGCATTTCTATATACAATATGATGATCAAATACATTGTCAATTCGTTTGTAAGGGAAACTATTTAAATAAATAAATACATAGTTTAGTGCGGTCATATTTAGCTAACCTGATCGATCATTCCATTCCACACATTCTATCTTTATGTCCGTTTTAAGATTTTACTACAAACATGCACACAATACACAAAAGTAGAATTCTTGAATAAAACACTACAATCCAATGGAAGAAATCGCCAAAGTGGCCTTTCGTTTCAGAAAGTTAAATAGTTTGTGATAGAAATATTATACAGCAAGAAGAAGCTGCTTATTAAAGTAAAATAAACTTTCTGGTCAAGACCAGCGATCAAGTGATCCCCATCCAATGTTAAGAATGTCACTCAAGAAATCATATCCATTTACATTTATATGAATAAAGAAAACAAAATTATTTAAATAAATTATTTTTTTCCATGGAAATAAAGACAAGTTATTTAAGAGTACTACATATCATGGTACATGTCAACTATATACCCATACACTTTATTGGCAAAATAAAATCAAGAGGAATATTAACCGTTCCCTTAAAACAAGACTTTCCTAATATATGAACAAGCATCTGCTAAATCGAACTTCAACATTTTAGCCAATTCAAATCTCGCCAACAAATAGGTAATTTTACTGATCATATATATTATCATCAATATAATGATCGTATAGTGGTAGTGATCGTATTAAAACAATCTTCAGTCCCTTCTACCATCAATATTCATGGCACTACATTAAAACCTCAATAGTCATAAAGATATAATCTTAATTCAAATTTGATATAAGATACAAATATGAAAGCATAATTTTCCAAACTTTTGAATAGCAAATCCATCAATATGGAAGGTTTTGCTGTATGTACCGATGTATATGTATGTAAATATATTTTTAAAATTTTGTTTTTTTCCCCGTGCATGTGAACACCTACAAAAAATATAAAATAAAACAAACAAAATTTCTCTAACCAACCTATGAAAGGATAGGAATTTTGCTCGACGAAACGAAAAATATGTGGACGAAACGAAAATATGTTATACTATTATACATAATATTAATACCTAGGACATTCAAATGTAGACTGTAATGTATGTATTTGCGTTTTGACCATCAAATAATAATGTATATACAACACACACAATACACAATACCAACGTTTATAAAAATTAAATGTAAGGCCCTGTCCGATTTCTGTAATAATGAAATAATTTTGACATAAGCGAAATAAATATATGTATGCAACCAAATTATTACACCAACTGCGTGTTATGATTTTGACATCTCTGTAATAATTTTAACACAACAACAATGTCGGGCAATAAGAATATTTTAAATTCTTGAAAGTAATTTTATATATTATATACTCGCATGTATGTTAATAATTTTTATATGCAATAATTTTTATATGCATATAGTATGTTATTAAGATAAATAACACTATATTAGGGTCAAACTCTACTTCAATCAAAATTATGACTTATTAGAGTTATAAACTATTTTAATATTCACTTTAATATTAATTTGTACACACTTTTTAAAACGTTTTGTAGTTTGAAATTTCAAAATTACTTGTCAATATTATTACAGAATTCGGACAGCAAACGAACTTACATCAAAATATGGAAGAGCAAATTATTTCGCTTATGTCAAAATTATTTCATTATTACTGAAATCGGACAGGGCCAAAGACAAAAACGTTATATGTATATTATATAATATATAGAGAAGAAACAAGAACAAACTGAATATACAAATAAAATATAATAGCATGTAATAATATATAAGGTAATGTAATATGATAATCTAATACAATAACGATACTCATCTGTAATCAGATTTTCAACCACACACACACACACACACACACACACACACACACACACACACACACACACACACACACACACACACACACACACACACACACACACACACACACACACACACACACACACACACACACACACACACACACACACACACACACACATACACACACACATACATACACATACACACACACACACACACACACACACACACATATATACATACATACATACATACATACATACATACATACATACATACATACATACATACACACACACACACACACACACACACACACACACACACACACACACACACACACACACACACACACATACACACACACACACACACACACATACACACATACACATACACATACACACACACACACACACCGGGCAGTAGGTATAAAATGCTAGGGGAAGGATACCCCGATCAAAAAACCAAGATGGAAGAAAAAGGAAAGAAAACTTTTACGGTGCAGGGAGTCGGAAACCCAGTACCGGCGGAATTGTTGAGTGAGCAAGCGGGCTCAACACCGTCGAGATCAAACAACCGCAATTCACCAGTGAAGGTGCCATTGACTCCCACGTTAGTCGCAGTCATGGCCGAGGCAAGCGTAGCTGCAATGAAGAATAGCACGCTTACTGACAATGGGAAAGCCACCGTAGGCGTTAGTGCAAGTGGGGGAGTAATGTTAAGTCCGTTTGAAAGGAGCAATATTATGCAGAGGTCGCCAATTAAAGGAATGCCTGACAGCAGCAAAAGAGCGAGGTCGTCACCACCAAACTTTAATGGAGCAAACGAGCACCAAAGTGAAATTCAAGTGCACAAACGGCAGTGTGACAACGATAGGAGAAATAACTATACGGGAGGGCCATCTTCAGTACCAAGTACTCTAACAAATTTTCAAAAGCTAGGGGCGCAAATAAGGAGCCTAGCTGACATGTTAGAAGATGGCAAACGGCGTTCTATACACCAGCCAATGAGGGATGCAATCGAAAGCATCAAAAATTTCTACAAACTTGTAGAAATGGAAGCGCATGTTGGAGCCACTTCGGTGGAACGGAAAACTAGTTTCTCCCAAACATCTCCCTTGCAAAAACAATTGCAAGTACTCAAGAAAAAGGAGATAAGTCGTTGTGAGGCTGCCGAGACAGCATTCCATATTCCGAGATATAATCCTGCGTCTCGGGTAAGAAAAGCATTACCAGGGGAGGTTGGGAGACTTAAGGTACCAACGCCGGAAAAAGCTAAACCGACGGAGACAAATGATGTTCAGGCGAATCCTCACGATAGTGAAACTAAGAAAGCTCCCCAGACATCAAACGTTGAGGGTTGGCAAACAGTCCGGAGGAAAAGGGGGAAAATGAAAAAGATGGTCCGATCGCTGGAAGTACATGCGACTAAACGGCGATGGAAAACACCGCGTCCAGATGCTATTATCATCTCAAAAACTGGTGTTGATTCGTACGCTGACATCCTTAAAAAGATGAAAGCTAACTCGGAGCTGAATGAACTTGGGGAACAAGTTAATAAAATCAGAAAAACCGCAAAAGGAGAACTGCTACTCGAGTTAAAAAGAGGTAATTGTGAAGGGCACGACCAGCTTCGGCAACACGCTGAAAAAGTACTTGCTAACTTAGCGAACGTCAGATCTGTCAGCCAAGAAATCTTGATTGAATGTCATGATATTGACGAAGTGACCACACAGGAAGAGATTTGTACTGCAATTCAGGACCAATTCACAACAATTGGCCCTGTGAATAGCAGTGCAATCAAATACCTAAGGCCAACGCGATACGGTACCCAAACAGCACTCATCAGTCTTCCCGCTCGGTCGGCCCAAATACTCATTAAAGCCGGACGAATCCGAATTGGTTGGGTGAGATGCAGGCTTCGGGAACGAATTACGTTAACGCGTTGCTTTAGATGTCTTGAATATGGACACGTAGCAAGAGACTGCAAAGGTGAGGTTGACCGAACCGGAGTGTGCTTCAAATGTGGAGAAAAAGGTCATGTAGCCAAAGCGTGCGAAAAACCACCAAAGTGTGTCCTATGCAAACCAGACTGCGCAGGTGGCAACAAGCATCCTTCGGGGAATATGAAGTGCCCGGCGTACAAAAAAGCGCTGGAGGTTGTTACTATTCGCAATGATTAAGTGTATACAAATAAACTTAAATCACTGTGAAGCGGCTCAAGATCTTTTGACGCAAACAGCGAGAGAACAAAAGGCGGATGTGGTACTTATAAGTGAGCAGTACAAGACTCCTACTGGGAATGGAAACTGGGTGGAAGACAAGGCAAGCAAAGCAGCCATCTGGACTTGTGGAACATTGCCGTTTGAACTCAAATCTAACAGACAGCATGAAGGGTTTGTTCATGCCAAAATTAGGGGAATTCATTTTTACAGCTGCTACATTCCACCAAGTGCACAACTGCAAGAGCTTGAGGAAGTGCTCGATCATTTAACGAGAGATGCGATGGGAAAAATGCCCATTATCATAGGCGGTGATTTCAACGCGTGGGCAGTAGAGTGGGCCAGTAAAAGAACCACTCCAAAAGGAATGGCAGTACTAGAGGCACTCGCAAGGTTGGATCTAGTGCTTCTTAATCATGGAAATGTGGACACATTCTCCAAAGGAGGATGTGGCTCAAAAGTGGACATCACCTTTGCGAGCAGGGCCCTTTCCAGAGTAATGCAATGGAAAGTGGCTGATGTCTATACTCACAGCGACCATCGAGCCTTAATCTATGAAACCCGAATGCCGACTAGATTTCACCTAAGTCAAGCGGCGCGGAAAGCACAGGAAAAAGGCTGGAAAGTGAAAGAATTGGACATGGAAATGCTAGACTTCATTGTAAATAATATCGAAGCTCCAAAAACAGATGCAGTGGATGGGGCAAAGCAGCTTGGGAAATATCTTACAAAGGTCTGTGATGCAACAATGCCACGCAAAGGGAAAGGGAATGGACGACCTCCGATATTCTGGTGGAATGAAGCTATTGCTAACCTGCGGAAAGACTGTTTAAAACTCCGCCGGAAATGTACTCGTCGAAGGAATCACACGAATTATGAACAGATTCACAGTGAATTCAAGGGAAAGCGTAAAGAACTTCGAAAAGCAATCGCACATAGCAAGAGCTAATCGTTCAATCTACTCAGAGATGAAGTACAGAACAACCCATGGGGCAGTGCATATAGGATTGTGTTAACCAGAGTCAAGGGAATACATGCAGTAGCACCAGTATGCCCGGAAATTATGGCCAGGCTAGTGTCTGGTCTCTTTCCTCAACATGAACTCTCTTTGTCTACTCGCGTGATGCAAGTTGACGACCAAAGTATTCCTGCGGTCACTGTTGATGAGGTCATACAAGCAGCATCGAGAATAACTACAAATAGCTCGCCTGGGCTAGATGGTATTCCAAACATTGTGATAAAGACTGCAATCAACAAAAACCCGGCAATATTCAGGGATATTTATGATGCATGTCTGAAGCAAGGTATATTTCCTGAGCAATGGAAACGGCAACGACTGGTACTAATCCCAAAAGGTGACAAACCACCGGAGGAGCCATCATCCTACCGGCCACTATGCATGCTGGACACAGCAGGAAAAGTATTTGAAAGGATAATTTGCAATCGACTTGAGCAATTCTCTGAAGGTGACAGTGGTCTCTCTCAACGTCAGTTTGGCTTTAGAAAACAGCGGTCTACCATAGATGCAATTAGCTTAGTATGTGACTTAGCGCAGAAGGCGTTAGCGGGTGAAAGGTGGCTTGGCGGTAAGAAACAGTATTGTGCTGTTATCACTCTAGACGTCAAAAACGCATTCAACTCTGCTAATTGGAGTAAAATTATGCGTGCCTTAAACGAGATGCATGTTCCTGAGTACCTTATCCGGATAATAGCCAACTACTTTGAAGGAAGAATTCTGATATATGACACCGAGGCAGGACCCAAGACGTACAATATTACAGGAGGCGTACCTCAAGGATCAGTGCTAGGACCTCTCTTGTGGAACGTCATGTATAATGATATTCTCAAAGAGGGAACGCAGCATGACACCACGATTGTCGGATATGCAGATGACATTGCCATAGTTGTAGTAGCCAAAAATAAATTAGACGTTGTTCATAACTGTAACCAAGTGATTGCAAGTGTTAGTTTATGGCTCAATAATGCAGGGTTGCAATTAGCTGAACAAAAAACGGAGGTTGTATTGATGATACAAAACCAGTACACACGCGAGGACGTACAAGCTTCTAGCATCAGAGAATGGCAAGATAGATGGAGAACGTCCATGAATGGACGTTGGACTTTTGCGATGATCCCTGATATATTGGACTGGACAACCAGAAAACACGGCGATGTTAATTACCATCTAACGCAGCTGCTATCGGGGCATGGTTGTTTTCGGGAATACCTGTACAAGTACAAACATGTGAACGACCCAAATTGCCTCTACTGTGAGGGTAAAACAGAATCTGCAGAACATGTTCTGTTGGAATGTGTACGATTTGAAGAAGAACGTCACTTGATCGAACAGTATACACGTGAGCCAATAACGCCACATGGCCTCGTACAATACATGCTTGGCTCTGAAGAAAACTGGAATAAGGCGAGCCTGATCATTACCAGCATAATGCAGAAAGTCAGACAAGACGAACGAAGAGCTGCCATGTCAGCAGCAACGTGACACCACAGAAATACCCAATGGATCAATCGTGACTTGTCTATGAGTGAGCTTTTAGCTCTACCCTGCCCTGCGAAGGAATGCCTTGATTGGTGGTACCGCAGGGATAAAACAGGATGGTAAAAGGGAGATGGTTTTACCCGGTAAAAATCCGGTGTCGTTTGGAAACACGGGTTTCCAAATGTTTTTATTAAAATTTCCATCTTCCTACGTAAAACAAAAAAAAACACACACACACACACACACACACACACACACACACACAAAACGCTTTTATTCAATTTTATTTAATTTAAAGAAACAGCGAGCAGACAAAAACACGTCCAATCGGAATGAAGATTCACACAACCTCGTTTATATATATATATATATATATATATATATATATATATATATATATATATATATATATATATATATATATATATATATATATGTATATATATATATATACATATATATATATATATATACATATATATATATATATATATATATATATATATATATATATATATATATATATATATATAAATACATATATATATATATATGTTACGGTTAAAGCCCGAAATCGAACATTTCGGTTCACATTTTGGTAAATTCGGACATTTACCGGTAAATTCAGACATTTACTGGTAAATTCGGACATTCGGCGCATTTCGGGCTTTAACCGTAACATTTCAAAATTTAATCATACCGCAAGGGGAAATACATTAGTGTAAAAAAATAGTCCCCACCCCCCGCTTTGTAGGTGGGGCGGGGGTAACTTTTAAACTAAGATAGGAAGCCATATTTTTTATTGCAGATACGGATTGTAGGACTAAAAGTACGTATGATTTGAATGAAATATTATGTTCGGTTCATGATAGATGGCGTTGTAATCGACGAAATTCAGTTTTTTCAATTTCTTCTTCTTAGAACATACGCATTCGATTCTGCAGTACTTTTAAAATAAAAATCTAATTTATTCAGTTTTGTAAATCACATTTAACGTTTGTATTATTTCTTATCTTCATGTTTTTCGTAATTGCAAAATAAACGATAAAATACTTTAGAATGGAGCGTTTAACTGTGACAGAGAAAATTGAAATGGTTCTGGTTTATGGAGAAGCTGGCAGAAATCTTGAAAATGCTGTTGCTATTTACGCTCAACGTTTTCCGGATAGATTTCGTTCACGAGCTTCATTTGGCCTTACTATCAAACAATTTATTATTGATGGAAATGTTCAACCGAAAAAGAGGAACCGTAGAGCAACAGTCACTGGAGAAAATAATGAAGTTGCTGTATTGGCAGCAGTGGCTCATAATCCTCATGTTAGTACACAAGAAATAGTACACGACTCCGGATTGTCCCTCACCAGTGTTTGGAGAAATTTAAAACGGCACAAGTATCATCTATATCATGTTTCTTTGCACCAAGATCTTCATGGCGCTGATTTCCAAAATCGGGTAACTTTTTGTCAATGGGCACGTGAACAAATATACAACAAAACCCCAATTATTTTCGTTGCGTAATGTTCTCTGACGAATCGTCTTTTACAAACCATGGAACGGTTAACCATCGAACGGTTAACTTGCATTATTGGAGTGTTACAAATCGGTACTGGCTTCGTCAAGTTGAACATCAGCGTCCTTGGACTGTCAACCTGTGGTGTGGAATAATTGGCAACAAACTCATAGGCCCCCACATTATTGAAGGTAACTTGAATGGTCAAATGTACCGAAACGTTTTGGAAAATGAACTGCCAATATTACTTGAAAACTTGAGCTTAGAAGTGAGACGGAACATGTGGGTTCAATATGATGGTTGTCCTGCACACTATTCGGTGGTGGCACGTGAAATACTTGATTGTAATTTCAATGGTCGCTGGATCGGTAGAGCTGGTCCGATAAATTTTTTTACACTAATGTATTTCTCCCGCAGTATGATTAAATTTTGATTATGGACATTTTTTCCGTAGGGTGGCTATTTTTCGAGATATTTGATCGTCTCAGTTTCAAAGAAACACCCGGTATATATATATATATATATATATATATATATATATATATATATATATATATATATATATATATATATAATATATATATATATATATATATATATATATATATATATATATATATATATATATATATATATATATATATATATATATATATATATATATATATATATATATATAATATATATATATATATATATATATATATATATATATATATATATATATATATATATATATATATATATAATATATATATATATATATATATATATATATATAATATATATATATATATATATATATATATATATATATATATATATATATATATATATATATATATATATATATATATATATATATATATATATATATATATATATATATATATATATATATATATATATATATATATACAATATATAAATATATACAAAGATAAGTTTATTTGGTCTTTACATTTTTATTCTATATAATTGGAAAATTATATCGGCTAAATCGTGACCGATTCACTATGCAACTTTCGGCTTTTTTAAGACATTTTTCATGACATCCGGCAACATCGCAGGCTGAATTTGTTCAATTTCGTAACGAATATTTTCTTTAAGATGTTGAATCGTTTGGGGTTCATTCACATAAACTTTTGGTTTTAAAAACCCCATAAGAAAAAGTCTGGTGCTGTTAAATCCGGAGATATGGCTGACCATGCTAAATCGCCATTTCTCGAAATTAGGCTTCGTGGAAAAACCTCGTTCAATAAGTGAATTGTTGAACGGGCTGTGTGTGCTGTGGCTCCATCTTGCTGAAACCACATGTTCTCTAGTCCGTGCTCTTCTAGCACAAGAAAAATTCGAATCATGTCTTGGTACTGTTCGGCAGTAACAGTTACTTGGTCATTTAAAAAAAAATAGGGACCAATGAGTTATTTTAAGTGGATGCAATGATGTTTAATGAATGAATTGAGAATGCTGTGTTCCTCAAAACCGACTGTTATGTTTATTGACGTGGCCACTGAGATGAAAATGGGCGTCATCGCTCATTATCAATTAAGACGAAAAAACTTCAATTTCACCAAACAGACTTAGGTACATTACTGTATACACAGCTCGTTGATCAGGATCACTTGAAAGCAATTTTTTGGACTAATTCAATTTTCTAGGAGAACATTTTAAAACCACTTTTCAAAATTCGCCTTAAACTGCGTTCAGAAATGAGTAACTGGGAATCACGTCTCCGACATGATGTTTCTGGGGACTCTGAAAAACTATCGCGCACCAGAGCCACATTTTCATTGTTACGAGACTTTCGTAGTCTTTCAGAACGAGGTCTGTTTGCTGTCGTACAGTACTGCCGAAAATTCGCATGTAAACGATAAATTGTGGTTTTGTGAGGCGCTGGACAATTAGGATATTTTTACGCAATTTCCGCTTAGAGGCAATAATATCACGTTTGTTTTCAATATATATTGTTACTATTTCTGCTCGTTCTTGCGGCGTATATTTATTCGTTATAAAATTGGAGCGCCTGCACAACATAGTGGTTAAAGCGAAACTGAGCTAAACATCACATAACAAAGATGGCACGCAATTAAAATGGTAGCGGGACTTTTGTCCCACCCGATATATACATATATATATATATATATATATATATATATATATATATATATATATATATATATATATATATATATATATATATAATATGTAAACTACTGTATGTATCTGTATACTGTATGTATCTGTATACATATAATAAATTCAGTATAACATGAAATTTAGTGAAGTAAACCTCTCCTCGTAAAGTTAAAAGAAACTTTCGTTTCATTGAAACTTTATAAAAATACCAATATGTATACCAACATTACTACGTAACTACAGAATGTTTTTATACTGATAGAGTAAGGATGACTGAATTAATTCAATTTTGTAAAATTCCTAATTTGTGGGTGTTAGGAATATATTATATTTTAAACAAGGATTAATCAGGTCATGAAAAACCATAACATATTTTGTTTGGGGAAAATAAAATTCTACTGAAGTGGAAAATTTGAATAAAATAATTATATTCCATGTTTAAAAATACCAAAAAAGGGTAACACTTCTTTTCAGTTACATAATACTTTAACATATTTACTAAGATCTTTCACTGATATATTTTTGTCTGTGAAAGGTTTCTACAATATATGTATATATATATATATATATATATATATATATATATATATATATATATATATATATATATATATATATATATATATATATATATATTTATATTTATATATATATATATATATATATATATATATATATATATATATATATATATATATATATATATATATATATATATATATATATATATATATATATATATATATATATATAAATAGCTTGCAACATTTACTGGAAATGAAAACAATCATTTGGTAAATCATGGGGCCTGAAACCAATACGCGTGTACTAACTATACGCTTCGGTGATCAGACCCATAATCTCGATTGCTGCACCTATTTTTTGGCCTAAAACAATAAACGGCCTTGGAGGAAGACCTCTATAAATAGTCTTCAAATACTTGTTTGTCTGGGCATTCTAGGAACTAGGCACACCACACCTTCTGCAGCTCTTGAGATGAATGTGAGTCTGATACTGATTGATCTGTGGATCAAAAAGTGTACAGAGCAAACAGCCACTCGCCTACACGGCAAAAACAATATTTCTAGCCATTCTGGGTACTGTCAAATATTAATGGAGGTGGGCCGTTACACAACTGACCATGTGCCCTCGGACACACCATGGTGATGAAGGAGGTTTTCGAGAATTGATTTGCATCAAAGTCTCCATCAGTAATCGCCTTCCAACCTATTTAATAATTCAATATATTGATTTTTATTATTATTATGTTTTGAATCTAATTTGTTTCAGTTTATTTGTTTAGCATATTTATTAAAAAAAATATCACTAATATCATAATATCAAATTATAGTAATACTAACTATATTAGTTGAGCTGGTTTGAGATAGTAAAAATCGTTGGTATATTGATAACAAAAAAAGAATCGGAATCGTTCCAACCGATGTAGTTCAACCGATATAGTTCTTAAAATTTGATTCACGAATATTGAAAAGTTTATGTTTTACTTTCGAAACACTTTTAAAATTCTGATTTATGCTGAAAACAGATGATAAGAATTTCTGTGGGCGGCTCTGTCTACAGTGCTGCGCACTGTCGCATACTAACTGAGCATGTTATTTGACGTGTCAAGCAGAAGTTTTTTCTTTTATTTGTTATCGTGCGGTCAAAGCGTTTAGTTGTTTTTTTGTAAAAATCGAAAATATATGTTTATTTTCAGTGTTATTATAAAATATTATTATTTTAAAAAAATGATCAAGTTATACATATTTATGTTATTGTGTGTATCTGAATGATTGTGTGTATCTGAATGTAGTAAACATATGTTGTGGAAAAAAAGAAAAAAAGAAGATGTGGTCAATTTATGGCGCGGTCAATTTATCAACGGACGCGGTCAATTTATACCAAGAGGAAGACAGAATTATATGGATTTTTTTCAAAAAATTTTGGTTTTAAAAGAAAAGATGACGAGCAATTTTGTACCCACCCGTATAAAAATATTGGAATTCGAAATATTAACTAATTTAGAAAAATAACATTTAGTTAGGAATTCAATTGTCCCAGATTGGCGATTAGTGTAACATTAGTGTAAGTAAATTTACAATTTTATACTATTTTGTGGGATAAAAACTGTATAATCAACTAAAAACTACATTTATCTGTATTTTGGTATATTAACTGGCAAATTTAGGGTCAATACTGCTGAAAAAATGGGAGCAACAATGCTTCTTCGTAATTTTATTAAGTTAAAGTCGAATTATAAATTAATTTTGTCGACTTTATAAAAAAAGAAGGCAAACTGATAAAAGGTAGTAAATCCAAATACAAAATGTAAATCCACTACCTCAATGCTACACGACATGATTCAACGAAAGATTATTTCCAAAATAATCTAAACAATGTAGAAAACATTTCAATAAAAACAAATTTGTAATATTAATTAAGTTGATTATAAACATGTGCTTCTTCTACTTGGCAAGATAATTTCCATTATTTTTTATGGGTTGAAGCTGGACATACTGATTTCATGTTGATTTTTACTTACCTTTGTAAATTGAAAGTTATCTCGTTGTGTCTTCCACTGAGATTTATCTTTATCCACTAAAACAAATAAATTCGATTATTATCATACAAACACTGATTATTAATTTGGATGAAATTAAATTTTCAATTTCTTGTTTCAACAGAAAATGTTATATTAATTATTGTAACATGGTGTTTTTAATAAACGGCAAGTTCATTAAAATGTTATTCCTTAATATGTATATATAATTTTTATGTTTTACTAAAGGAAAATGCATGTTCTTTAATAAATTCGAGAATTTCTTGCCCCATTTTCGTTTGACACTTAACAGAACACTAAATTTTTTTCTAGTTGGAGCGGGAGGTACTGGGTTCGAATCCCGATAGGAGCAGGATGCAAAAAGGATTTCTCACCATCTGAATACGATCGCAGGTTTAATGAACACATCTGTGGCCTTCTATTGGACTGCAGAACTTATGGGCCGACTCATCTTTCATGTCAGTACTATAGGCTGGCATGGAGCTATGCAATGCGCAGATGGTTCTACGAAAATCGGACCTATAGCCGTACGTCCTCGATTTGGCCATTAAGGCGTAAAGAAGGACGTAAATAAGCAAACCGTGAAAGAGCTGGGAGAACCTTGAGAGTCTCTAAACAGATTGCATAGTATAAAATATAAAAAAAAATTTAATGAAAATGAACCAAACTTATCTTAGTCATGATTTACGTTTTTTTAGTTTTATATGTTTTTATGAATACACATAATTCACTTCATATAAACATAAACGTTATATTTTTTCTGCTGTTACAATTCTGACCATCTGTTTCCAGCATTAATGAACTTTTAATTTCTTAGCATATTAGAAAATATTCGATGATACTGCGAATTGCGTCAATTTTCACCACTTGAGAATATCCTATTAAAGAAAATGTTTGTTGAATTTCTGTTATTTAGGGATGATAAATTTAAGTAGCGATCCTAGTGTGGTTGTCGTATTGTATAATATTACTTAAAAAGTTACCGTTTCCTTTATAAAATAAACAAGTACTACAACTAACTCATAATAATAAATAGAGAGTTGTAATAAATTTGCACTAAAATTATCACCACACCCCACATATTTTTACCAATATACAATTTTGTTTTAATTTTTAATAATACATATTTTGTGTAAATTTATTGATGTGAACGATGTTTGGTTCAAACCAAGTTGGTTCAACAGGATGCTGCAACTTGCCACACATCAACATGCCACAATCGATTTATTGCTTCAAACGTTTGATAGCCGTTTTATTAGCCGAAATGGTGATATCAATTGGCCGGCAAGAAGCTGCGATTTAACACCAATGGACTTTTATCTGTGGAGCGTTAACGATAAGTGTTATGCCGAAAAATCTAAGATAATTGAGCATTCGAAGACCAACATTCGTGATGCCATCACCGAGATATGACCCCATACACTCAAAAAAGTGCTCGAAAATTGGTCTGATTGAATGGGTACTGTAAGACCAGCCATGGCAGCCATAATAATGTTCCATCTATAACCGGAACAATTGTACAAAAAAATAAATTTGGCAAAACTTCAAAACCGTTTTTGTTTTATTGCATTTTTAAATTTTAACTTTTAAATTGCGCAAACTTTAAGTAAATATTACATCATAAGCATACAATATATAACTGAGAAAATGAATGTTAAGAAATAGTAACAATGATAACAACCGATGGTAGAAGGACTAATCGGTTAGATGTATCGGGTTAAAAGTATCCGGTTAATGGTTTAAAATTGATACCGATAATATATTCAAAAGTATCGATTTTGCCCATCACTAGAATCCTCTCTGATTTATAATACTAATAAGATCTCTAACAATTAGTTTAATAAATTTTTTATTTAAACATTTTTCCTGCAGCCACACTAATATCTTTTGTTGAATTAAATTTCATTTAGCTATTTAACTATTTTAAAGTGATATTTCAGTTACTGTAAGGACCACCCTTCTTTATAATGTTGCTTTTCAAAATTCGAAAGACTAGAGTTTGGTCAAAATTACAACTCTTGAAGAATTACCCTCTTACTACTAGGCGATGCGTCTATGGAACTTTTACTCGGATGTACGACAAAGGTTATATAATATCTTCAGGTTGTTAAATTACACATATTAAAATCACACATAATTTAATTAACTTTATAAAATGTTTATTGAATAATTCTTTTAAGTCCCTTTATTAAATCCAAGTTTTGAAAAGCGTATTGAATCTAATAAATATTTGTTTTTATAAATTGTTAAGAAGATTTTCCAAAGCAAAACAAAAACAATAAAAAAAATCAAATTAGAATCAAGAAAAGGTATATCAAGTAAAACGATCTAAATATAAATCTTGGGGATGGAAACTTTTGGTCCTCTTATTTTGTTTTTCCTTTCTAAATTTTATTTCGTTTCTCCATTGATTCGTCATTCAATCAACTAAAATTAAAAGTATGTACACAACAACATCTAACAAAAAATAAATTTCAGCCACAAATACATTGAATATAGAAGTAAAAGTTTTGCTGTTTTGTTTTTGTTAAGAAAATTAAAAGTAGAAAACTCAATCCAAATACTCATAGAACACAAGAAAAAGTCCTACAAATCGACAAATACCAAAGCAGAAAGTTTAATATATCTCAATCCAGGTTGTAGTTAAAAGGTTTCTTTTTGGTTTTGGTATAGATTTAATTTATTTTAACCGGTAAAACTTATTTATTTCACTTATTTTATTTTGTTTGTGATCATCATGTACAAAAATATTGAAATAACCAACATATTTGCTGTATAGTCTTGCATTTTGTAATTAACATTTTATTTGTGGTTTTATACTAAAACTTCAATATAATAATGTTTTTGAATAATCCCAAGTTTCAGTATAACTAATTAAGATAAAACCATTTCTTGGTGTGCAAAAAAACGATAGTAGGCATATTTAGTTTTTAAAGTAGAATTATAATAGTATATTTTAATCATACACAAAATAGAAAATTATAAAAAAAAATATTTAATTTCATAACTGATATTTAAAGTAATATTTCAATTTTTTTTGTAAATTAAGCGCTTTCAAAAAAATAGGACACTAGGCTCATTATTTTGTGTCATTCACATATTTCAGTTTTTTTGGGTGTACTACCCTAGTATTTGATTGTGTAACCTTGTTGCTGCAATACGGCTTTGCACCGAAGGTTCATTGACTTTACTAGCTTTTGGAATGTAGTAACGGGGATGTTTCCCCCTGCATCTTTAACTCCATCCCACAAATCTTTCTTATTCTATGTTTTGCAGCTGACGGCTAATTTTAAGTTTCTCCATAAATTTTTGATCGGGTTCAGATCTTGTTATAAAAAAAGATTCAATAGCTGTAATTGGAATAGTTTTAGATTAAAGTATATTATTATTATTCATTGGTTGTGAAAATTATTTTGGTGATCGACATAGTTGCATTTGTGTACATATACTTAAATAAAACTAGTTTCTTTAGTGGTATTAATCCAGCGCAGGGTAGCAAGGAAGAAGCTGCAAGGTCTTGCAGTGGACACCTCAGCCAAAAAAACCGTAAGTCATTTTTAATTAATAATTAACAGATTTATTTAAAATATGCAGTGTATAGGTAAATATGTAGTTACACTTACCGGCCAGTTGGATAACCTAAGATTTATTTTGTTTGATCATTACCATAAGTTATTCTGCCCTATGAGTATAATTGTTAAGTTTAAAAATAATCATAAATATAATGAATTAAAAAATATACATAAATATATATATATATATATATATATATATATATATATATATATATATATATATATATATATATATATATATATATATATATATATATTGTTGTATTATATATGTATATATATAAATATATATATATATATATATATATATATATATATATATATATATATATATATATATATATATATATATATATATATATATATATATATATATATATATATATATATATATATATTATTATTAAGTTTATTAATTATTTCTGAATTTTTATACATTTAAAAGATAATTCTGAGTGCCATTTGATAATTATAATGATAATAATAATGATTAAAGCTTTTAGCTATAGAGGAGTGTAGTAAGAGAAAAGACGTGATCTAGGTTATGGCTCGTTACATTTTGAAGTTGAATTATTTTGGTTATAACATAAGACAGCTGATCACTTGAACCCCCATAGGCGAGCCAACCCGTAACCTCATGAGTTAATAGATCAGTACTGGTAAAAATAATTCATTACTACTTAAGAAAAGCATTTGATTCAGTAAATCATTAATAAGTCGCAAAATTGTGGATAGTCATTAATTTCTAAATTTTTTAATTTATTGTGGAAACTTATATGTACTTGCATACATACTTTGCGGCTAAAATCATGACTATGACAATTGTTACCAATTTCTTTCACGTTGGAAAATGCCTTTCATTAGTTAAATATTGCAGGAGTCTCTCATTCCACATTAATGGCCTCTTAAGAACAATTCCTATGTTATTGGCAGAGCCATAAAGTATTCAAACGTAAGGGATTCCTATATCATAACAAAACATAGAAGACATTATTATTTAACCACCGTTTCATCTCTTTGCCAGTCATATTATTCACCGAACGAAGGATTGCTTGATAATTATTCTATTGGAAATTGACGTATAATCTATATTAATGGTTAATGCTTGTTAATTGGATAGAAATTAATTCTTAGTTCCAAAATTATCATTAAGCAAGCATTCAATCTCAACTTTCAATTAATTGATCATAATGGTGGAAAGTGAGTTTAATGTTTTCCATTGCAAGAATTTTATCCTTATACTGATATGTTGCCAAAATGTTGACGCTTGTTAATTAGCAAGAACTTCAAAAAATATTCTATCTGATTATTATAAATAATACAATTTTGAGTCCGTGGTATTTTTAGGTATATAATTCTATGTGTTCTATTTATTTTATGGGATTTCGTTCAAAAAAGTTTATTTGCAATTCATAATTCTATATGGGAATAATCTTAAAAATTCTTTTAATGATTATTCGATTAAACACAGATGATAAATAATTAAGCCACTTTTTAGATGAAAATCAAAATCATAGTTGTGAAGCTAAAAAGTTTTGACGCGAAACGCCAATGATAAATCTACTTAAACGATTTTAATGCCGTTACATTTTTAACCAATGAAATCTAATTTCAGTAGTTTTCGGTTGCTTGGTTTCAATGATACATTTGCACCTAACATATATTAACAAATAAAAGAATAACTTTCTGTTTAAGTTTTATAAACAATTGTCTACTCCTCTGATAAAATGTCAAGGTTACATTATCATGTGTTTTCGAGCTTAAATTTGTTCAAATCAAAAATTTTTGTCAAAGCCTTTGGGGATTAAAACACGTATTTTAAAAATAACCCTTTTCAATGTGACACACATAAAACGTATATATGTTTATAATTTGGGAATAATGGTAACAATCTTTATCCACAAATTTTAATATAATCAACAAGCTTAGTGAAAAAGAATTTAAAAATAAAAAACTATTTTTGTCCTGAAGATTTTTCAATCATACACATATGTATTTCGAAATGGCATGATATAGTTTTGGATTGTTTTAAAATTGTTGTATTA
The DNA here is from genome assembly GCA_963932295.1 of Tipula lateralis. Lineage (NCBI taxonomy): Eukaryota > Metazoa > Arthropoda > Insecta > Diptera > Tipulidae > Tipula > Tipula lateralis. The sequence goes on along the minus strand of OZ010738.1, from coordinate 126,226,799 downwards.
TTATACAAATAAAATTTTAATTTTAATGTTGTACTAAAGCGAATGATTTAAAAAGAATGAAAACTGTATGCTGACGATTAATTCTCGTACAATAACTACTAATCGTCTATCACAGTATTATATCATCGCCGCCGCTTCTAGTTTAATGGTTATAAAAGTTTCAGAAATTAGCAAGCATCGCGTGACGAAAAAGCAATTTTGTGTGAAATGGTTAGTAGACCTACAATGTGAACAATACAATCAAATACAATATTTAATATTTTAATTCAAAAATATTCCTTATAGTAAAATTATTAATTTTTATATATTAAATATATTTCGGCAATGAAGTTGCCATCTTCAGTAGTTATTATGAACAATAAATTAATTCTATTTCCATATATTTTTCCAGGGTAGAGTGTTTTAGTTTTCAGGATATAATATTTCATGACGTAATTTAAAAAATTATTTCGCACACATTCTTTGTCATTGTTTTAATTTTATTGTTGAATAGAAATGCATTGTTGCGATTTTTTATATATTTCAAATGGCCTGTTGATTTAGTGCGGGCTTACTCTTACCGGATACTCAAACTGTCCGAGCAACCAGTTGAGCATTTATCAAAGTACCCGGTTAAAATCAGAAACAGATTAATTCAATACGAAGTACGTATCAGATCAAATAATTATTACACAAATGAAATATGTATTTGTTTTTCTTTTCATTTTCGTTTGTATATTTTATATTACATATGTTAAGCCATAGCATCCTAAATATAGAAGCCGCAATCATCGAAATTGAACTTAAAATGTTTATACCCCATATTTACTAACACATCAATAAGTTGTGACATCATTAAAAAAATAATAAAATCGCCCTACAGTTCATATTTATTACTAAAAAATTGGACAGTGTACAGCAAAGAAAAATAAAAAAGTATTTTTTATTTTTGTTTTTCTTTCTTGTCAAAAATTGTTTACAAAATGTTTATATGTTATACCCGTCCGTAGACAATAATAAATTATTTATTATAATAAAACAATTATATTATAATTAATAATTAATATTGTTGGCCTGTGGATAAATATGTTAAATGTGAATGTGATTTGTGCAACTATATCTTTGAGTTTTAGAATTATTGTGGAAATATCACTACTTTTGATGATCGTGATCGTCTTCGTTATCTACATACATTGATGTAGATTATCGTCCACTGTGTTTAACGATTCCAAATTAAATCAAACTAGTTTAAGTTCCGTGTGGATTGAGAGGTCTACAAATAATTCTGCTGCGGTGATTTAGTTTGTTGGTGTTTTGGTTTTGTATTTGTACTAATTCATGAAATTAGATTAGAATTTACTTGTTTGTTCCCAACATATTTATCATTTTTGTTCTCTTTTAGTGTTTCACCAAATCGTTCAGCTTACCCATGCGATATACTGACTGTGGTAAGACAACGATATAAATTACTAAAATATTTACTCTTGAATTGAGTCCTGTTGTCGGTTATACAAGTTTCCAATTTACCATTATGTTAAGAATTTATTTATCTTCTCGATGTAAGTCGTTGACGTTAGACTTAGAGCAGTAGTGAACGTTGGAAACATTGAAAAGTAATACGACATACCACTTCCATTAGAAGTTCTCGAAAAATGACATGAAACTAGCCAATAATTGTGATGTTATTATCAATTTTTAGCTAGTATGACTCGACGGGCGATTATTTAAGTTTTAATAATGTGTTTTGTGCATCTGTGCAACTGCGTAAAATAAGATTTTGGCATCGTGAGGGAATAATATTCTTGTCACAAATTATAATTCAACCAGACAAAATGATCGTTCTTCATCGGTTCTTCGATAGTTCGTCATTGTCTAGACGAATTCCAATAATAAATAATTATTATTTGGTTCGCATTTGAGTCGATGAGACATGATACGATATCGACTGTTTAAAATCATTTACTAACTTGTATGACATATGTCGAGGAAGTCATATGTTTTGAATTTCCACTGTTGAATTCAATATACGGTGTAATGGAAATTTCGTTTTTCGGCCAAAAATGCTGTGTAGGAATTTCTGTTTGATCACCAATGTTAATGTTCTTCGTAGATGTCTTTTGATGGGCTTGGAGGTGGGACTTTGAACAATTATTTTAATTTCAGCCAATGTGAAGAATTTTTGTTTTCGTGCAAATGTTTTTTTCATATATGTTTTGGAATCAAAATAAGTTTTAAAATCCACTTTCTGCTTATTATTTATTCGGCCAAACCATCTGTCAGATGTATACATGTGCACATGGCAATAGCTTAAAACAGTATTCATTGACACGATAACTGCATCGGTTTAACGAAATCAGATATAAATAATTCATATTCAACTGAAGTGAAAAGTTTACAAAGTCGTCATGGTAATTTAAATTAGAAAAGTTTTGAATGAATGTATGATTTTTTTTATATGAATTGAAAATAAATGTATGTAGACGAACGAAGCAATAGGTACCGCTTTATTTTTAAACGGGCAGTCATGCAAGTGTTAAATTGTCGCTAAGAATTATTTTCAGCCAAAATATCGATTTGACGTTTAAATGTGCTCATGACAATGTCTTAAAACAGAATTTAGACAAGACAATAAATAAATATATATGTTGAAGAAAACCATACATGAATGCTTCATGTCCAACTGAGATGAATCGTCCTCATAGTCATGATAATTCATTTAATGAAACAAAATTGAAACCATTGCATACTAATCTGTGAACGAAGCTAAAGAGGTACCGTTTTGTTGTGAAATGCTGTAAGTGTCTAAATAAATGTATGTTAATAAAAAAAAATAATTCAAATACTTAAAATTGTTTTAAAAATTCACACTGTTAAAAATCGGAACGACTTTTATGATGCCATCTTCTATCGAGTATAACAATTGAATGAAAATAAAAAAAATTTAAATAATTTTAAATAATTTCCATCTTCTATCGAGTATAACAATTGAATGAAAATAAAAAAAATTTAAATAATTTTTGAAGTATTCACTTTCATTTAGATGTTTGGGTATTTTAATTGTGTACTTCGTATTATCGCATTAACAATATGCTGTGAAATATCAATAAATACGATTTATATTATTAAAAATCCGCCGGTTGTAGCTTAATGGAGTTTCTCATCACGCCACAGTTTCGAGTTCGATTCCCACCGTTGAACAAAAATTAACATGCAACCGGATGACATAAAAACGCGTTTGTGTGAAAAACATTCGTTGGGCTGACCACCTACAATGTGCACCAATCGTTTAAATTGGTTCGTAAGGTCTCATTTGAGACGCGGTAAAGGCTGTGTACGGTCTCTTAGCCATAGATTTTTAGATTTAAATTATTAAGTGCCATCTCTCATCCAATATTTGAAGTATGTTTCTTTTTCGTAGTTCATACGTCATTGATCTCGTTTTATTTATTTTTATACGGCGTTTAGAACCAATTATAACATATACATGTATAAAAATTGAATAAATCAAACCGTTGTTATTTTTATCATAACTATTAAAATAATTCGTATTTTCATTTGGTTTCCATATATGTTATATGAAAATGTTTGATTTAAATTTTGATATAAAAATAATTTTTGTTTTCAGCATTTTTCATTTATTAAAGTTGAGCCAAAAATCTTCAATTTTACATTAGTTCTTAATTTAGACCCCATAAATAAGCTCGATAAATTTAAAGGGTCAATCATTGCGGCTTCTATATTAAGGATGCTATGGTTAAACAGAGAAGATCGTGTTCGTGTTTAATAAAAGAGACAAATATAATTCCAATATATGTATAGTAAAATATGAGGACCCGAATTAAAAAAGGCTGACTTAAAAAAAGTGTTTTTTTAGAGTGTTTTTTGTTGAGTGTTTTATTTAATTTTAAAAATGACATAAAATCTGTATGGAAATAAAATAAAAAAGCTGACTTTATAAATGCATATTATAAGTCATTTTGAAATTGAATTAAGAATTGTGTTTATAACTGACATAAAATGAGCATTTCTTCATTAATTTTGAATATGAATTATGATATGTATTTATAACTAAAACAAAATGTTCCTTTTTTTAATTCATATTGAAAATGAATTAAGATATGTTTAAAATCAAAATAAAAGGTAAAAATGTATCTTTAAACATTGTATTTTATATATTGGGGACCTATTTATTATATTAGTATAGCAGAAACGTTACTATAGTTAAACGGCATAAGGTTCAAAATGATATTTTTTAAAACGGCATTTTTCAAAACTGCATAAGGTACATGAAAGTTAAGATGCTGGATGAAAATGAACTTTAAGTTCGATGTTTCGATTAAAATCTCAATATGAACAAAAGAAAAGGAGTTGGATTCTTTCTCTATCGATTTAGGTCAAATTTTAAACGTTCTTAAGTTAGGGTTGTAATTCAAAAATGAGTTTGAAGTAAAAGAAATAGGCTATGGTATTATACATATTTTATATACATTAAACTTATATTTACAATTAATTATAGCTTATTTATATGAAAGAAGAAAGTATTCCTTCGGTAATTCGATTCGGTTCATTGATTCGGTACAATTATATTCTTTATAATATGTATCATAATATATTGAAAGATATTATACTCCTTCACTTAAAATGTTTAAACAAGTCTCGAATATATTACGAGGATAAAGAAAGCAGAAGTTTTGAATTTCTCGTTGTATATTATTATTATACAGGTATATGAAAATAACCAAGACGTAATAAAAAACGTAATATTTTTATTATCTCTTTAGTAGTTTTTGACATATTCATAATTATTGGCAATAATGCATCAAAATGTTTTTTATGAATGTAGTTGCTATTTTTATTGTATTATGAGATTATTAAAAGGTCATTTTGAGTCTTATGTATGCCGTTTTGTACCTTATGGCTTTTTGAAAAATGTCATTTTGAACCTCATGCCGTTTTGTACCTCATGCCGTTTTGAAAAATGTCGTTTTGAAAATGCTATTTTGAAATATGCTATTTTGAAAAATGACATTTTAAAATATGTCAGTGTAACCCGGACCCGTTAAATTCATATCTCGCTAGAAATAGTGTTCCAGAAATTTGCAATTGTTTTTTGCAAATTTTATTACTGAAAGCATTACTTGAAAATTTCGAATGGCTTTAATGTTCCAGAAATTTGCAATTGTTTTTTGCAAATTTTCATTAATGAAAGCATTTTTGTCCAACAAACTAAAGCTGCTAATCAAAGAAATAAAAAATGAATCCATTAATAAATACTTAAGTAGCCTGTCTGGGGAAAAAGATACCGAGTATTCTCTTTGGAAAGCAACAAAAATGTTAAAACGACCTAAACTTCAAATGCCTCCAGTTAGAAACGATGATGGAACTTGGGCTATAAGCGCAAAGCAGAAAGTAACATTGTTTGTAACTCATCTTGAAAACACGTTCCAGGCTCTACCTAGACAAACAGTAGGTGAAAACATACCACCAGTACATAAAGTGGACAACTATAATATAGCTGCTGTCACAGTGCAAGAATTAAAAGATGAAATCAAAACTAACCTAAATGCAAAGAAATCTCCAGGATATGACTTAATTACAGGACAAATAATAAAAGCCCTACCTGAAAAAGGAATACGAAAGCTACTCCAAATAATTAATGCAGTATTCAGACTTAAACACGTTCCAAATCAATGGAAAGTCGCTGAAGTCATCATGATTCCCAAACCAAACAAACCGTTAAATGACAAAAATTCGTATAGACCGATTTCCTTACTTCCAATAATTTCAAAAATATTCGAGAAATTACTGCTTAAGCGACTCAAACCAATAATTGCAGAAAGAAATCTTATTCCACCTCATCAATTTGGCTTTAGAGAAAATCATTCAACAATCGAGCAAGTGCATCGGATTACAAACATAATTGAAGATGTACTTGAAAAAAAGAAAGTTTGTTCTAGTATTTTTTTGGATGTAGCACAAGCTTTCGATAAAGTTTGGCATAAAGGCTTGGAATACAAATTAAAACGAGATTTACCAAAGCAATTCTATGAAATACTTAAATCTTACATAGCTAACCGGCACTTTCGTGTTAAACTAGATGGTGAATACTCGGAAATGAAGAAAATATCAGCAGGAGTACCACAAGGTAGTGTTCTGGGACCAACTTTATATGTACTATATACCTCTGATCTACCAACGATAGAAGAGACAACTATAGCAACGTTTGCAGATGACACAGCCATATTAGCAGTTGCTGATAACATAGAAGAATCCACAAGCAAATTGCAAAGAGCGACTAATATGGTTAACAATTGGACGAAAAGGTGGCGAATAAAACTGAATGAAGCAAAATCTGTTCATGTAAATTTCACCAATAAAAAGGTTGATTGTATACCAGTAGAACTAAACTCCCAGCCAATTCCATATGCAAACACAGCAAAATACTTAGGCATGACTCTTGACGCGAAACTAAAATGGAAAGAGCATGTGAAAAAGAAAAAAGAAGAATTAAACATTAGATACAGAAAGATGAATTGGCTCTTAGGGAGAAGTTCTGAGCTTACTTTACATAATAAATTGCTACTGTACCGGCAAATTCTTAAGCCTGTATGGACTTACGGTATTCAGCTCTGGGGCTGTACAAAGCAAACAAACGTCAATATCATCCAGTCATTCCAAAGCAAAGTCCTACGTGGAATAGTAAATGCACCGTGGTACGTGAGAAATGACAACATCCATAGAGATTTGAAGATGGATTTCGTTAGCGTAGAAATAAATAAATACGCAAGACAACACATGCAACGGATTAGTCAACATAAAAATGCTGAAATTCGCCGAATGTTGGATGACACAAATCCAGTAAGAAGGCTGCGAAGGAAGAAACCACTTGATCTACTAGATCCAACCTGGATCGGCTAAAAAAAAATATAATAAAATTATGTAAAAGGTACTAGCCTAAGGGCTATAACGCTTCAATCGTGAATTTAAATAATAATGCAAGATAAATTACTAGATGATTTGTAAATCAGTTGTAATAAATAAATAATTTAAAAAAAAAAAAAAAAAAAAAAAAAAAAAAAAAAAATTACTAAGAATTATTAAGCACTATTAAGAAAAACAAGAATAAAATACATGCACTGAACAATACATTAGAATATGTACAATAGAATAAGTGAATACAGTACATTTCTTCCAAATATGAAATTACGCGCATGCATTTTGAAATACGTTTGAAAAACGAAAGATATACGAATATTTATTGTGAATTAAAATATGCATTTTTCAATTCATTTTGGAAATGATTTAAAATATCTATTTATAGAATGACAAAAAACATTTTGAAAATGAATTAAGATTATGTGTGTGAATTAATATTTAATTGATGAATTAATAGATAATTGTGTGAATTCCCGAAAAGCCAATCGTTTTTTACTCTGCAGAAGTGATTCCCAATTAATCTGTGTTAATTATCAACCAAAAAATTGTTTAAAAATATTTTTGTTGTAATTACCAAATAGAAGCGTTAATTTTCTTTGAAGTGTTTCAATTTTAGGATAACAATAAAATTCGCTAGAGTATTGTTGGCAACCCGACTTAGAAACAAATTGGATAGTACGATCCAACAAAAACTAAACACGAAGAATATGCTTGTTAATTGATAAATTAATGATATTGATTTTTCATCAACAGATTTTGCAATGAGACAATGACGTCATACAACGTTGGAGGATAGGTTATGGTTTCATTTCAGAAAAATAATACAGAATGGAAAGTTGTTCAAATAATAAAAATTGTCATCAAATCTTTAGAGAATTATGGCCATTTTTAATCACTGTTAGTTTCAAAATGTTGCTCACATGTTAAATCTTATTGTACAAGACGCACTTAAAGAAATTTCAGTGATTAAAAAGGAAGTCAAAGCAATCGTAGAATACTTTCATGGAAGTATATTGCGGAATCAAACAGAAGCAGTTGCAGACCAAAATTAGCGGAACATCAGATCCACTTAAACTTACAAACGATGTCGTAACTAGATGGAACACGACATTTTATATGTTTGAGAGGTAAGGTCACTTTAAATGTAATTATAAGTTTAATTTAAAAAATATTCAGTTGTACTGACTATTGAAAAAATTTACATTAAAAAAATTAATTTTACCAGTTGCGGGGATCAATTGAGGCGACATTAGCTTTGCTATTATATTACTAACGTTATTCTAGGATTTTTAGGTAGTGATCCAAATATTTAAAAACTAAAATATCTTTTAAATGTGGCCGAATTGGAAAAAACAAACCATTCTACGACACTGATACTATTTGATGATTCGGTAAAGTTATCAGACGAATAGAGATCGTCTGATAATTTCATTAATATTTATTTTGGATGCAGCTCCATATATCGTAACAACAGGGCGAGCAATTAAATAATGAATGTCTTTTATCCGAAATAAGTTCATATATAACGTGTATTGTTCACAGATTTCACAGAGTTGCTGAGACTTCAATTGTTTGGTTTCAAGCGTAAAAATTATTTTCTAAATGCACCATCGCGAATTCAGATTTTGAAAACTAAGGAACGAAATTCAGATCTACCACCTCAGCCGATTCTACCCCGATGGATACGTTGGGTGAGTGCCGTTAAATACAGCATTAAAATTGCCAAGTAGTGTGTCTAACTGTGTGTCTATCTGTAATGAACGATCTAGCATTTATTACTAGTGATGTTCGAATCGATTCTGATCGAACCTTTTCGTTCATTTCTCACAAAACCATCAAATCGCAATCGCATTTTTTCTTTTACTTTATTTTGCGAATGAGACGTAGCCCCATAAAATAGTTTTATCGTTTTAACACAAACATATAATTGTATGCCTTTAATGTTATACTGCTACTTTACTCTTATTTTACTAATATGGAGCTAAATATAAAGCATAATTTTCTCAACTTTATTACAACGCAAAGCCTGATTAACATTATGAAAAAATACTAAGGCGGGATAAAGAAAATAATTTTTCTTAAAGTGCGAGTGAAATAAAAAATACTTCCAGTACAAAAAATTTATTCAGTACTGAGTAAATTTTTATTCAATCAAATAAAATAATTCATAAGAGAAATTCTTAATATGAATTTCAACAATTTAAATTTTTATGGTTACTGAGAAAATAATTATAGCAGTACTGACAAATTATATGAAGAGAAGTATTTTTATTCAGTACTGGAGAAATATTTTATAGGAAAAATAAAGATGGATGATTTTTTATGGTCAATTCATAATTTTAGCATTTCGTTTTGTGCCATTCATCTTTATTCATTGTGAAAATAATTGAAATAATGAATAATTATGTAAAGTTTTTTTTTTTTAATTTATTGTTGTAGATTTAAAGTGTGTTTTGTCTTTTTCAAAAATAAAAATAAATTTGAAATTTATTGGTTATGCATATGTCAAAATATATCCACTATAAAAAAAGTAAAAAACGATTACACGCATATGTCAAAATATATCCACTATAAAAAAAGAAAAAAGTAAAAACTCTAGTGGCATTTTTAATTTTTTTCTCGCTTTGGTTTTTTCAGTAAAAAATACTGAAAATTTTTTTTTCATAATGGAAATCAGACTTAAAGATAAAATCACTTTTTAACTCGTTTTGTCTATTCGTCTCGTTTTTTTCAATCGAACCGATTCTTTTGAACGAACTGATGTTTTAATACGAACTGATTCTTTTAAACGAATTGATGTTTTGATCGATATGATTCTTTTGAACGAATTGATTGTTTTCTACGAAATGATTCTTTTGAACGAATTGAGCGATATGATTCTTTTGAACGAATTGATTCTTTTGAACGAATTGATCGTTTTACCGAACTGATTCTTTTGAATGAGTTTAGTTCCTTAAAAAATTAATCTGAAATTTTGTAGTATGATTCTATTTCAATGGTGTGATGATTGATTGAAGTTTTATAGAAATATTTTTGATTTTTATTAATAATTTTGATTTGATTTTGATATTTATTTTTTCAAATAGATTAATTATATAGATAAAATAATTATTTTTAGCTAGAAAATGGATAAAAAATACTTTTTTATAATAATCTTGTTGATTAAAAATCCCGTTTAAAAAAGAATCAATTGATCAAAAAGATCAGGTTAAAAGTATCAGGTTAATACCAAAAAAGAATCAATCGATCTTGATCTTAAAAAGTATCTATTCAGCCCATCACTATATTGCGGACAATTATGTTCGTTTGGTAGATACGATCGGAGGTTTGGAATCTTCTAATAAATCATTGACGGGTTAAACAAATCTTTTGGACTCTGTAGTTAGATTAATCAGCAACGTGGATGGCTTAGTTGGAAAAGCAAATCACTTGAATTGAAAAATGTGTTTAAGAGATTAACAACATTTTGGAAATATCTCACGATACGGTAGTCATACCAATCTTTTCTTCTTCGAAAATTGCATCTTTTAAACACGCTAATATTACATCTGTTGATGTAGAGATAAGCTTTCCGATATACAAAAATATTTTAAGACCTAATCACCAAAACTTTAATAATTTAAAGCATCAATCATCAGCGTATTGTTACAACACATGATAATGTTGTAACAATGCGCTGAGTAGTGATTGCAATTAGCAAACATTCCTAACAGTATTTTTATAAAATTATAATTTTTTATTTTAAATGTTTGTGATAATTAAATAGTTGCGATAAATAAACCGATGTTTTATTAAACTTCAACCGCATTTTTTATTTTATTTATTTTAGTAACATATGATTTTCTGGTTTTAAAAAAATATTTTTTAATTTTTATTTAAGTTTTATATTTTGTTTTTTTAGAATCTAAAAAACCGGACTCCATTATGAAGTATATAAATCATAGTTGTTTACGAATAATCCAATAACGGCAATATATAGAGCAATATATTTAGAGCAACGGCGATATATAGTATAAATGTTCTTTTATATGTACGCAAATAAGAGGCATTTTTGAATAAGTAAATATACACTGGATATCGTGTAATTTGTGCAAATTATGGCTGTTGGATCGCCGTAAGGTGATCATGAACTCATTTGGGTGTCCACTGCGCGTGTGTTGGTACGACCACATTTAAACATTTTCCTTGATGGAGCAGTGTTCGGATAATGTGTATCAAGCCATTGGTTGGTTTCCACTGTATTTTTTTTCATCAAGAAATAAAGCATTGCTTTAAACTCGAAATTAACATTTATCCATTTTTTATTTAAAAACAAGTTTCTTCACACAAAATGATATAACTCGCGAATCAATAGTCAGATAACTGTCTTATTTACAAACGTATCGTTTGAAGGTTAGTGAAAAATACTAGTAACGCCATCTATGTGTCATCCTAAGAACTTATTGAATGACTCCGATAACTCACATAATTTTATAGCATTAAATGATTTATTGATCAGGATATAATTATTCACATAGTTCCAGTCGCCATCGCCAACTATTGAGCTTAGCATGAAAAAAAGAGCTCAAGCAGTATTTATTTTTTGTATTCTTACCGGAGAATAGAAAATTCCCCAAGGAAAATATTTTAATGCATTCATTTAGCAACAAAAATATGAAACACTCAAAATTGACTTATAAAATAGAAGCACAAGCGAAAACAACTTTACTCATTAAAGGTTTATGAAATAAATAATAAATAAATATAATTGAAAGAATTGTCAAAAATACTAAACCAAAATTACCTGATTATCTGCAAAACTGAGCAACAACTGTTTTTTCTGACGTTTCAATTTTTATTAACTTGCTACTGTGTATACAATCGGTTTTAAAAATATTTTGTATTCACGTATTACTTATTGTTGTTGAGTTTTGAAAAAACTCGTTTACTAACAACTAGGTGCTACGTTAACAATATTAAAGTAATACAATACAATATATAAAATTAATGTTTCTGTTTGATGATATAAAAAAACAACGATGTGAGCTACAAAAAATGTAACCTTAATTAGATTTAATTGGAGGTATAACGATTTTAACTGGAAGATATACTGTACTACTGTTTCAAATAAACATTTTTAGTTATTCACCGTTAAATTCTATCACAACCACGATATTTTGATTAAAAATCGATATTTTGCAAAAATAAAATTAAAAAAGTCAAATTTAAATTGATGATTTTCCTGTGCAGCAGTTCTACCGAAAAAATTTTATAATAATTGAATTAGATTTGTATGAAATTAACTTTTTTATGCTGCTAGTGGTGTGTAGGTGCCATGTATTGTATTCTGTACTGTAACAGGTATTTTATACATGTACATAAATAATGGTATATTGGGAAAGAAACTAAATTAATTTAATCAATTTTTCTCTACTCTTAGCGGTTGTGATGGGGTACTTTTTGTATACAATGTAAAATTATTTTTGCTTTACACATTGTAATTATTTATGTTCAAATGTTGAAAAAAATCTTCTTGTATCTATACGGTAAGTGTATAACTTAAGTAATACGATATTTATAGAACTTCTTTAAGAAGTTAGATGTTAAAAAAGGTTGGATGCCGATATTATAAGAACTCTTTGATTAATTCATTAATATATCCATAAACCACCTGTCTTTTTAATCAACCATCTAATCAACCGTTTTGTCCTTGTTAAGGTTATTTCTGAGCAAATTAGAAATTATTTACTAGAGTAGTTTATAGGAGTTGATATATTTTAAAATGAATTCATATGTTCTCCTTAAAAACATAGGGTCGTATAAATATAAATGAATAGTACTTTAAATATAGGGTAGTTATGTAATATATGTAATTTAATATTTATTTATAATGCTTCTAATTTGGATTTAACGATAAAAATCACAAATGAAAGCAACATGTAAAAATTATTACTTCCATTAGACTTGCAAACATCTTATAAGCACACATCCTATTTTAAGTACAAGCACATTGACAATATGACTAGCACCAAGAAGCAGACAACATTTGCTTAAAAATTGTATAACCTAAGTTTATTATATTGTTACTCTAGCACTGAATTCGATAGAGAAATCCCTCTAACAATAAATGAGGAATTTTAAGAAGAATTCGAGCAGGAGGCGTAATTCGACTTTCTAAATAATAAAAACTTGTTGAATAGATAATTTGGCTTATTTAGGGTAGGTATCATATGCCATAGTATCGATACAATGTATAATGTATGAACACGTGTTTTTAAAGAAACTTACTGTGAATACCTGATATTTTAAAAGTATAGATTAATAGCTGATATTTTAAAAGTATAAAGAATGAATTTGAAAAACAAACCATGGTCGAATTAAAAACGGAGAGATAATAAGTACGATTGTACGAATTAAATCACCGATGATCCACAAACTGTGAGTTAACAAAAATAATAAACAATAAGAAGAACCATTAATTAATTAACAATAACACTAACAATTAATTTAGTTATTTTAACCAAAAGTATTTGGTTCTTTTTTAAATATAAAAAAATAATTGTTTTTAATAACCAAATAAAAAAGTTAAATTAACTAAAACAAAGTAAATTTCACATACAATTTAGTTAGTTTTAATAAGTTTTATTATTTGATATAATCCCAAATTTAGTCAATATTTGAGATTATTTTGGTTGTACAGTTCAATTACTTGTTTAAATTGATCAAAAATTTAGTATATTTTAATAATTGGCTAGTATAAATTCAAAATTTGATTAAATAACACATAATGTTAGTCTATTTAATCTTTATTTAATAATAATTTCGAGTAATCCTACAGCTTCAGTGTATTGTCAAGTGTGCAGCCAATATATACTTACCATCATAAATTAGTGTTTTGAAGGACTGCACACTTGCTGTATCCCATATTAGACCTTAACCATCGTAACTAGACGAAACAATTGTGTGATAGAAGTTTTCACGATTGAAATGCACCGCCAAAACAGGATCTGAATGGGCCGGAAGTATTTTTAAACATTTAGCTGTTCGTACATCCCATATTCGTATCGACTCGTCGTAACTTTTAAAATTACAACAAAATACATAGTTACTGTGCTCTTCTAGTGTCTTAGGACATTTCCAGAGCTTAATTCCCATATTTTAGTGTTTTCTCTTCAATCACCGATACAAGTTGCCGACTATTACTTGACCATACAACATCACTCATACCCATAATTTGTGCGCTCCTCTAATTTTTATTTATTCATCCGTTGACGAGCTGTATATAATGTAAAAATGAGTGTATCGTTTGGTTTCAAAAATTAAAGAGCTTTGTTCAAAATAAATATTTTAAACCCCCTTGATTTAATTCATTCCGTATTCAGCCACCCAGCAATCAACCGATCTTTAAATAAAGTTTATATCAACATATAAATTCTGAATTTTATTTGAAGAACTATTGCGCCTGATTACGTTTTGGATGATCAGGATTCCACCTATCAATTCTGATCAAGCTTAATTCCCATTTTTTACTGTTTTTTCTTCAATCGCTGATTTCTAGGTGTTCAATTGTAGCTGGTTTATCGACGTACACAAGTGACTTTACATAACCCCAATGAAAATAATCCAGTGGGGTTAAATCACGTGATATTGGTGGCCAATTTATTGGACTATTACGTGAAATTATTCTTTCAATAAAAGTTTCATTGAGTAAATCAATAGAAGCGCGCGGCTGTGTGGCATACTGGCATATGGCTTAGTCCTGTTGGAACCACATATCAGCAAGATTCATACCAACCAATCGACGTACGAAAATATTTCTATTCATTCCCTATAACACTTAATAATTACTGTAACATTCTGACCATCGTCGTTGTTGATGACATATGGACCAATGGCTCCGCCATCCCATAAAGTGCACAAAACAGAAAACAGTAATTTTTTGTGGATGTTTTGACAAAAACTTGTGGATTATCCTCACTCCAAATGCGACAGTTCTGCTTATTGACGTACCGATTCAACCAAAAATAGGCTTCATCGGAGAACAAAATTTTTAATGGAAATTCAACATCGTTCTTCGCCGACTATCGTATGGCGATGCATACGATAGTCGTTTGGCTTCCTTTCCGGCGTAAGTTGTATTTTGAAAGCTTTTAAACCAAGATCTTTTCGTAAAAACTTTCCAAATAGTGGAAGGTCACAACCCCAGTTAATGAGAACATTCACGAATGGAGTGATTTGGATCGTCTTCAATGCTTTTATGTACAGCGGCTACAGCACGGGATGCACATTATCATTAAGAATAAACGTGGTCCGAAAACGATCTAATGGTATTCGAATTAACGTATCTGAGAGACGATTGTTTACGACATTAAATATAAGAAGTGCACGAAAAGTTTGATGAACAGAGCCATTATTTTTATGAAAAAATTTAACAAACAGCAATTGTTGCTCTGATGTAAGTTTATCTATCGTGAAATGTGCAGTGTTGCCAACTCAAAGATGTGAACCTCTTAAAAAAACAGTTTATTCGTAGTAATCTTCCGATCTAACCTGATCCCCTTTTTGAAGAAAGTATGAGCTCCTATTTTTGGAAGTTTTCCAAAGTCCTGTGTCTAGTTAAAAGAACCATCTAAGTTTTCCTATGGTTGGCTGATAGTCCGTCGTCATTACACCAACCTACAACTATGTTAATCGCAATTTGGATTACATATTTTTTTTTTATTTTTTTTTACGTTAAGTTTTAATTGGGTGCAGGGCGGACTTTAAGACTAACCTAGCTCCTTGTAACTGTCAGAGCTCCTGCACCCAACGCGCGATCCTCCAAGTAAAGGTTGATAGCTGCCTTGAACTTGTGCATTTTATACTTCAACGGAAACTCAAAACCAGTCAACGAATTCCACTTCTTAGATGTTCGATAAATAAATTCGCGCTTTGCATCTTCAGTTCGAGGTTTCGGCAGCTTCACCGTAAGCCTATGCGCATTAACCGTTCCTCGTGTTACCCGCCCTGGCGTAACAAATGGTGGTATTTTCTCCTTTAATTCTGCAGAACATTTACCATTTATTAATCTATAGAACACGCAGAGTTCTGCAACATCTCTGGGGTGTTGTAGACTGTCTAGATCTTTCGTGAGTCTGGAGTTTCGTATTATTCGGATGGCACGCCGCTGAACTCTATCCAGCAACTGAAGAGCAGTGCCATATGCTCCACCCCAAACCTGACAGCAATATTCTATACACGGTCTAAGAAAGGTTTTATATATTTGACGAGCCTGATGCGATTTAAAAAACCGTCTGAATCTATTGAGGAACCCGAGTTTACATGAAGCTGATTTGACAAATGCGATAATGTGTTCATTCCATTTTAAATTCTTACTAATTTGAACACCAAGCAGACGAATTTAGTCACAACCCACGAGAACGTGTCCTTTTACAAAAAAAGGGTATTCGTTGCGACTTCTTTTAAGCGAGAATGTGCATATTTGTGTGTTTTTGTCGTTAAATTTGACCTGATTTTTAACTCCCCACTCAAACATTGTACTCAAATCAGAATTAAAAGAAGTGACAACTTCCAGCCGTTTACCGTTTAACTGTGAAAGAGTAGGTTCGACCTCGAATGCAATAGAAGAGTGCAATGTTGCATTATCGGCAAAACTGTGGATAGGGTTCACAGTGCTATCCAACAAGTCATTAATGCATAACAAAAACAAAGTTGGTGACAAAACTGATCCTTGAGGGACTGCGGCATTTGGGGAGTGTGTCGTTGATGATCTCCCATTTAGCACAACGTTGATCTTTCGGTCTTTGAGAAAGCTTTTTATCCACTTGATGGTCATCGAATCTAAGCAGTATGCTACAAGTTTACAAATGTGATTCTCATGCCGAATCTTGTTAAAAGCTTTGGATATATCCAAGGCGATTGCAAAGACTTCTCCGTGTTGCTCAAAGATGAAATTCCATTTGCTTCTAACAATCGTCAAGAGATCAGTTGTGGGGCGGCTTTCGCGGAAGCCATATTGTTTATCTGAAATTATTTTATTAATCTCAAGATGATGCACCAGTTGTTGGTTAATGCATTTCTCGAAAACTTTAGCCATGGCTGACACAATTGATATTGGTCGGTAGTTTGAAGGGTCAGTTTTATCACAACTACGTTTAAGAACCGATTGCACCATCGCACTCTTCCAGGCATTCTGGTATTTACCCTGGTTATAAGAAAGGAGAAAAATTTTAGTTAATATTAATAAGTCACTGGCAAACTCCTTCAATATTCGAACAGGTATTCCGTCAGGTCCGGTGGCCTTATTTATGTCCATTGCTTTCGGGTTCTTGAAGACAATTTCCTCCGAGATGTTGACAGGATCCATTTTGGAACCAGAATACGGAATTGGAGTAGGCGTAACTCCATCTGGGACAACTAAGGTTAAGTTCGAAGTGAAGACGTTTGCCAGTAAGTCGGCCTGCAAATATGGATCCACCACCAAAGCACCATCTGCACATTTCAATGCTGAAATAAATATTTTAGAAATATTGGCAACCGAAGCGACCATCTGGTAAAAGTTGCGATCGGAGATTTTCAACTCGAAAATCTGACAAAACCTCGAAGAAATTCATAGTTTCTGAATCCGTTTGTTTGGGGAATCTATATAAACTAATTAAAAAAAGGATTTTATTAGGGAGGGATATTTTAAGTACAATAGTTTGAGTGGTCTTTGAGAAAATCTCGTACTTATGATGTAGAGCGTACGGTATGTGGTCTTTAATGAATATGTACACTCCACGTTGCAACTCGAACGCTTGTTCAAATTGGTAAAAAAATAAAATAAAATACAATGTTTTACGGATATGGGTAAAGCCCAACAATCCAACCATTTTTGTCACCTCTTACGACAAGCAGTGGGTGCTGTGGTGGAATTCTATGCAACCCCCCAACCACAGGGAAATCCGTATATTTACTTACCAGTATTATGGCAATATCATCCTATTTTCTATTTTTGAAAGTTTACTAAAGTCCTGCGTCTGGTGAAAAGAACCATCTAAGTTTTCCTAGGGTTGGCTGATAAAAAAGTTAAGTTAAGTTAATGAGGCTGCTATCGCACACTTAGACCAAATTTGATCCGTTGTGATACCACTCTATACGGCTATAGGTCCGAGTCTTTCCGTAGAGCCATCTGCGCATTGCATAGCTCCATGTCAGTCCTATAGTACTGACATGGAAGATGGGTCGGCCCAAGGATTCTAAACACGACAGAGGATCCAGATTACGTTTATTTTTCACCACCGATCGCACCGCCCAAACGATCGAAGCTGAAAACCTCATTTTGCATCCTGCCTCGAATCGGATTCGAACCCGGTACCTCCCGCTCCATGTTAATCGCAATTTGGATTACATATTACATCCATATATTTACCTACCAGTATTATGGCAATATCATCAGCATAATTCTGCCAGAAAAATCTATTGTTGTTCAGTTTTACTTGGACTCAGTTGACCACAAGACACTAAAAGAGCGGAAAACAAATCTCACCCTGAGGACACGCCTTTCAGACAGTAACCGTCGTCGTATCGCTACGTAGGTCTGCAGTGATTCTCCTTGACCTAAGCATGGCGGTAAATTGCCGAACTAGTGTGGTCTCCATGTCATGTCTTTCAGCTGCAGAGATCATTGTACTGAAGGAAACGTTGTCAAACGCGTTTTCGATGTCGTGAAACAATCCAAAGGCAAATTCCTTGTTTTCCAGCGATTTTTCAATCCGTCCAACAACTTTATGGAGTGCTATTTCCACAGATTTTCTGTTCTGGTATGCGTGTTGTTTGGAATATGTCTCTCAAGGATTAATTTGGTGCTGTCCCAGCATACGTGATGTGAGTTTGCATCGCATCCGGCAACAATTGGGATATCATCATGGTTTGGGAAATAAGCGGTTCTTCATGCGTCGTTCTATGTGAGGGGACAACGTATTTGAATGCTGCAAGTTAATCTGCATAAACTGTACGTCAACCATTCCAATCAAGTTGGGATAGTGAAGAACAATTGCCCCTCCTCCGCTCTTTTTGTGTCACATTTATTGTGACTCTACTTAGAGCAAAAAAGGTTTTAAAACCAAGTGCTTCCAGCCATGGAACAGATGTTCATCTAGGCCAAGGTGAAGAAGTATGCCTTTCGGCTGCCTCTTTAAGCCAAAGTTAGTCCATTTGTTGGTCTTTAGTCCCGGGTTTTGCTTTTCTAGCCCCTTCAGCATATCCGAAGATGAATGAAAGAGTTTTACTATGACTTTTGCAATGTTAATAACTATCATTCAATATTTATTCAACATTTCATAAATACATAATATGTGTATTTATGACAAATACTTAACAATAACATCAAAAAAGAATTATTTCTTTAAAAATAATAATCAAATTTAACGATATCTAATAAAGATATACAAATAATAAAATAACAAAAAAACTTCCACCTACAACATATAAATCAATAAACTAATCGCATCGATAACAATATGAATACTGAAAACTTAAAAATGAAAATCGATTTACGAGTGAAATAAAAATCATATATAAAGAGAAGAAGGGAAGGTTTTTCATTTTAATTCTTCACTGTATATTAGTTTATTATTTGCCATGGTAGTATGACGTTCCAGAAAAAAAATGTTGAAATGGAAACGGATTAAAATTATAGCAATAGAGAATATTTTGATAAGAGTTAGAGAGCAACATTTTATGATATTTTAAATTAATATTAATTGATTGTCATTTAAGCGATTAACAGCAGATGGTTTTCATTACGACAAATTTTGTTTAAAGAATTTTATTTTTACTTCTTCGAAGGACTTCTGGTTGTGTTTGTTTTATGTAAATTTAAGTGACTGGAGAATTTTAGCATTTTAACAATATAGGAAAAATAAAATGATATGGCAACTTGAATTTAAATAATTATATTAAATACAGATGACACATTCAAAATAAATCTGTTTTTACAACATAAATGGATCTTAATATTTAATATACAAGTAATTACTTTGACTACTTTGGAGTTTGGTACGAGTAGGTAAACAGGTTTGAATTTTTTAAAAGTTGTAATGGCCATATACTTTATAAACGACAGTAATATCAGGCCTTGAAATGGCCGACAAGGTGATGTTACTTCTATCACTTCACGTTAAAGCTCGCCTATCAGGTTATATATGTATACTTATAAATAAATAGATTTCCTTTTTTACAATTTTTTTTAATTTTTTCTACACAACATAGTTATTCTCAGTACCAGTTACATGCATCTATTAGTCAAAGTGGAAAATATTGAATATGGCTTCTCCGTCATTAAATAGTGGTTGAACTTTGAATATATTATAAACTAATTAAAAATTTACCATACACAAAAATCTTAACGACATAATTCAGTAACTATACATTTTATAATGAATGGATACTTAATTTATATAAGATTAGGTGAAATGTTAAAAAAATGAAGAACTTTAAAACTAAAAATTGCTGATTAATTATAATAAAAATCAACAAATTTATAAATTATTTGTTGTTAGATCAATTTAACCACGCCATAGATAAAATTTCGCGGGAAACGAGAAAATTTGTTTCTTATTTTGCTAGAGTTAAATTCCCAAGAAGAAACAGGCACCTACTATTCCAATGCCTTACACTTTTATCAACATCATATTCCTAATAAAAATAATATCAAATATTAATATAAATTAGACATGTGAAATAACAAAATAATTAAAGTTATACATATATAAAAAATTATCGCTACAGATTAAAGTACAATTAAAAATTTTTTTCATTAAATATTTAAATATGAAAGTGGTGATTTTATTTTAACTATGTGCCTCTTGACCCGATAAGCGTCAAACAAAAATATTAACAGTTGATGCCATTAAAAAACAGCATCAACGTACTTTTTGGACTACAATAATTTGTAAAACGTAAATTTCCCAAATTATAATAAACAAATTGTTGTTACGAGTAATTTTTAATTGTAAATAATTATAATATAATTTATTGCTAACTGGAGTTTCTTTAAATCAACTGTAATCTTTCTTTTTCTCGTAATCAACGGTTATTGAATTATCAAAATTCAAATCATGTTTTGTTAAATTAGTTTGTTTGTTTTACTCGTTAAACTCTTGTTGGTTTTTCGTTCGTTCTACTAGTTAGTTCCACATAACATCAATCATAATTTTTACATAAAATTTTGTAAATTAAATCGTCTTTCATCTTTTGGAATTTTCTCTTTCGTTTGAATGTTTGTATGTGCAGATTTGTTGATATTGTATTTTTAACATTGTCTTGCTTCTAGAGAACATATGAGTTGGTTTTCCACCGCCACTGTTTTTGGTTGTTTAGCGTTTAAATGTGTGTATAGATCGATCCATCGATTTTATGTTTTATGATAATTTCTCATCTTTGGATATTACTGTTAATATAGAACGATGTTTTTGTGTAGATTAAATAAAATACTTTGACAATTTACCTGATAAACTTCCCAGATCCGAAGTGACAAAAATCAAATGTAAATTAATGAAATTTTAAATTAGCTTGTAAATGTATATAGGAATTAATTAAATCATATACATTTAGTTAAATACATAACTCAATATTTATATTATTATACTGTAAGTTTTATGAATTATGTAATATTATTATTTTTCTGTGATCTTTCGTTTTCTTACTCGCAACCAAATTTGTGCAGTAACTTTATTTCCGTGTCAAGGTTGTACCAGCTATATACGATCTTAGTATTCATACAAATTTCATTTGTTTACGTGAAAAAAACTGTCGCTTGAAGTTTATGGTATTAAGTGGTATCTTTTCATTAACTATGCACATAGTGGTGCATACGTAATGTTTTGGTATACAATAAAAGAGGATTACCGTGTTACGTGTGGTTGTTCGTGAATAAGTTTTTTCTATGTTTTTAGTTTTGCTCAAATTTGTTGTATTTATAGATGAGCATATGCAAATGCAGTAGAAATAGTTTAAAATATATTTCACAAATTGTCATATTTGCGTATATAATGGTATTAAGCCATGCTTAACTGTAAAAAAAATGGATACTTATCTTTATACCGCGCAACAAGGCTGGCAAGTAGTACTCATATAAATATTTTTTGTTGTTATAAAACATCAACAAATACAATTTATGTTTATAATATGCCTTAATTAAAATAGTACATATGGTATATATTCTTACAAAATTTCTAAAATTATTCTTTTATTATGTGTATTACTATACATATATTTCTTATCATAGCTTAAATAACTAAATGTTTTTCATAGTCACTCGTGATGAGTATAGATATTGCGTGAAATTAAATTATAAATTAATTATATATTGAATATAACCGCCCTTAAAGTGAAATTAAAAGTATAATTGAAATTTAAAGCAATATGATAGGCGCGGAGCAACAGTAAATTCATAGTAAGCTACGGTTAGATTCTGCTAACCGCCCAGGTGGCGCAGTGGTTAAAGCTGCGGCAGTTGGAGCGGGAGGTACCGGGTTCGAATCCGATTCGAGGCAGGATGCAAAATGGGTTTTTCACCTTCGATCGTTTGGGCGGTGCGATCGGTGGTGAAAAATAAACATAATCTGGATCCTCTGTCGTGTTTAGAATCCTTGGGCCGACCCATCTTCCATGTCAGTACTATAGGACTGACATGGAGCTATGCAATGCGCAGATGGCTCTACGGAAAGACTCGGACCTATAGCCGTATATAGTGGTATCACAACGGATCAAATTTGGTCTAAGTGTGCGATAGCAGCCTCATCAACTTAACTTAACTTTTAGATACTGCTACAGAAACAAAATCATTTTCTAGCATTAATTCATTTTATTAGTGTTAAAGCTTTGCCTCATACATTTTAATCGATAATTTAGCTTCCAATGATGTTGATGTAAAAATACTATTTCTTCTGTCGCTTTAGCCAGGTACATCTATTACTGCATCAACATACATCATTGAACGATTTTTTTAAGCGAATTGAAAGTAATTCTAGAGTATCAAACCAACTAATGGTCACCAGAAACCCTATAAGCAATACGTTACGGGTTTAAAGCGAATTACTAATTCTTTATGTCAATTTTGGAATCTATCTTAATATTTTTTAATGTTTTAAATCATAACTAAAGTAGAGACTTTCAGTCATTAATTTAATAATAATTTTAATGGGTTAGTAATTAATTTTTAATGCATTAGTAATTTTGTTTATGATAGTATTCTTAATCGTTTGTCAGTTAGATATAATGATCTACGAACCTTTTCTGTTTGAGATTTATTTTGTAGAGTACAACAATTTGGTAAAACAGTATCTGTCAATATCAGTGATAATAAATTACTTATAACCAACCCAAAATTTTTTTCAAACCAATCCAAAATCAAACCAATCCAAAGTTATGTAATACATATTACATAAATACATGCATACATGTAATAATTATATATATATATATATATATATATATATATATATATATATATATATATATATATATATATATATATATATATATATGTATATATATATAATATATATATATATATATATATATATATATATATATATATATATATATATATATATATATATATATATATATATATATATATATATATATATATATATATATATATAATGTATTATTTTTATATTTATGTATTTGAAAATTAGATCCAATATTAAGATTCATTGAGATATAATATAAGTGCCAAGAATTCGATATAGCAGTAAACATATTAAAAAATAATTTATTGAACTCAATTTATCGTAAATTACTTTATAAGTTTTCAATAAGTTAAATCTTAAAAAGATGTTAATTTTTTGATTCATTTCTATTTCTATTACATTTTGTTATTGATTTTTTCCAATCATTTAAATAAGGGTTTTATTACTGTATCAATTTTTGAACGTTTAGCGAATTAAAATATTATATATATTTTTTATTTTGTCTTATTTTATAATGATATTCCACAAAAAATCATTTAAGTATGTTTGTGTCAAATTGAATACAATTTTAATTTTAACAAATCGTCGCTTTGATAACAGTTACATAAGTGTTTGTTATATACAAGTGTTTGTAAGTTAATGTAAAAGCAACCAGTTGCTGAAGTATAATATTAAATAATGTAAATTAGAAAAAAAATATTACCCTTTTGTACGACACATAACTTTCAACGGAAATGAAATTATTATGTATGTTTATGTTTCTTATGAAATGTATTGATATACGTGCATACAATTAATCTGGTTTCTAAACATTGTTGTTTATTATGGTTACCCATAGTACCAATGAAACTTCTTAATTGAAAAATTTGAACATATGATTTCTACTGATTGTTATATTGACTTTCAAAGTGAGCAGACGTAATTTAATTTATTACAATTATTAAAAGTGCATACAATTTATTTGAAAAGTTTCAAATAACACAACACAATTTTTTTATTTTTATTAAAAGGTGCAGTGTCATAAAAAACATTACTGTGCATATCGTTATAAAGTGAAGTATGTACATTTTTAAATGATGATGACCTAGATTTAGGTTCATTATTAATGGAATAATGTTGGGGTGTATAAAGCAATGAATAGAACAGAAAAGAAGAAAATACCCCAGGTGGTACACCGACCATCCTCTGGTTAATCCATCCTCTAACGAGGCAGGTTCAATAGTTTCTGGGATTAGCCCATTCTCAAGAATTTCAAAGTTGGCAAGATCACCAACTAGAGAACATCTCTGTCGCGAAAACACAAAAGAGTTTACCCTGGGTGGTAGACCATTTACCAAATTGACTTACTCATACCAAAGATTATTTTACATTAAAATCACCCAACCAAAAATTTACAATATGAACGATTTTTTTTGTTTTGTCCTATAGTAAGATAGAGGTACCCGTCACTATGAAGCGGTACCCGGAATAATAATTTTTGTATTTTAAAAAGTTACTCTGATTGAACTATCTTTATAGTATATAGTATATATTCAAATACTCTTCATGCGGTTTCATAGATTCTGTTGAGAACCACCTTTTGCATGTTAGTGAGATCAATTTTGAAACAGCGAATCAATTTCAACAGCAGCCAAATATAGCAAAATTATATACCAAAAACAGTTGCAAAAGCAGTCCTTCAACTGAAAATGATTGACATTCTAATTTAGAAAAAGAAAATCAAGCACTAAAACAAAAAATTGAAGACATGGAGTTACTAATCTATAATCTTTAACGCGAGTTAATATGCCTGAGAACAAATAAAACAAATTCAAAATCGGAAGACCAAACCTTAAACATAGAAGTGACAGACCTCGAAGTACAACCAAAAAGAGCCAAGTCGTAGAAGAATGAATATTCAACGGACGAGGAAGAGTTAGAAAGGGAATCTAACTGGATGTTGAAGAAGAAAAATTCTAAACAAAATAAGAGAAATAAAAAAAGAAAAGCTGAGTCCTCACCAGAGGTAGCAAAATCACCGGAACGGCAACCAGCTCAACAAAATGAAGCACCGAAGGTGAAAGCCCACCACCGATTTATATAGTAGGTGTAACCAACTATTCAGAAATCCAAAGTGTAATGAGTTCTGTTACGGAACAAGATTACAAAATCACTGCGCTGAGCAATAATGTATAGAAGATTAACACTTCTTATCCAAACGCACACAGATATTTGTCAATGCAGCTGAATACGGAGAAATATCAGTGGTACACGTACCAAAATAAAAACGATCGTCCCATCAAGGTCATGGCAAGAGGCCTACATCCAATCTGTGAAAGTAATTCAATAATGGAAGACCTAGAAAATAAGAGATTTAAAATCCTTGATGCCGTGAATATTATTAAAAAAGAGACACGTAGCGGAGAGAACCGACTAGAAGCAGTTTTAAAAATAAAATTTCTCCTGTTCATGCTATCGTTTCATAAATCCTTGCAAAAACTTGCAAACTATCTAATGAAGAACCAGCAAAATTTATAAACTGTAATGGTCAGCATCCGGCTAACTACAGAGGATGTGAGGTTGCCAAGCAACTACAGAAAATGAGGGATCAGGTACATAAACTCCTTCTAAGTCATCCAAACAAGGATCGAGCAAGAAATGAAATAAATATGCGTAGGGAGAATTATACATATGCGCAGGTCACTTCAAATTTGAAAGAATCTGACACCAACGGAACTGAAAAATTCAAAAACACTCTCCAAGCAATTTTAAATAGCCTTGAGGAACAGAAAAACTAAATAAGTTAATTCTGAATCAACTCAATATGCTGGAAATACCAAGTTCCAAAATAGCTAAAAAGAAATAATGTCTGCTATACATAGTTCAGTTCATAATTCCATAGCAAAAACCGGACATCAAAACTAGTCATGAAGAATAGCCATAAGGAATGCAAACGGATTAACACAATATCTAGCAGAATTAGAACTATTTTAAAACGCTGAGAAAATTGATATATGCTTAATATCAGAAACACATTTTACCAGCAGCTCATATGTAGCAATCCGGAGATATACTTGTTATCATACAACACATCCATCAGAACGGGCAAGAGGAGGGTCAGCTATTTTTATTAGGGACAATATTAATCATCATGAAGAACTGAAAAGAGAAAAGGAATCCATGCAAGTAACAACCGTGACGGTTAACTATGGTTATCACAACACCTGTAATATATCTGCAATATATTGTCCCTCGCGGTATAGCCTAAAGAAAGAAGATTATATTAACTTGTTCCAGAAATTAGGAAGTAACTTCATTATCGAAGGTGACTTTAATGTCAAAAATACCTTTTGGGGTTCAAGATTACCCTCTCCAAAAGGCAAAGAATAACTTGCAGCTGGTCAATACTCAAACAGTGAATTTTACTCAGAAGGAAAACCAACGTACTGGCCATCTGATTCGAACAAAATCCCAGACCTTATAGATTTCTACATCACTAAAAGCATATCGGAACGCTACATCTTCTTAGAAAATGACGAAAATCTAATATCTGATCATTCTCCTGTTATTATGACGGTTAGTGAAAATGTTATAGAAAAAATTAATTCACTTCAGCTAACAAACAACAAAACAAATTGGGAAATGTTTAAGCAGTTAGTAGAGGAAAGAATAGAACTTCAAGTACCAATCAAAAGTGAAAATGAAATTGGAGAAGAACTTGACAAGCTCCTTGATGTCATACAATGGTCCGCTTGGGAATGTACTCCAAAATTATCATTGAAGAAAGAAAACTTCATTATTTATCCAATAGAAGTAAGAGAACTAGAGCAGGAAAAAAGAAAAACCCATTTCAGGATATTTCAAGAAATAAATATATATATATATATATATATATATATATATATATATATATATGTATATATATATATAATATATATATATATATATATATATATATATATATATATATATATATATATATATATATATATATATATATATATATATATATTTATATATATATATATATATATATATATATATATATATATATATATATATATATATATATATATATATATATATATATTTATATATATATATATATATATATATATATTTATATATATATATATATATATATATATATATATATATATATATATATATATATATATATATATATATATATGGTTGTTAGAGGCCAAAGAGTTAAAATACGACCTGACTAGTATGGAGTTCTGAAGTCGAATAATATATTTTCCTTTAAAACAAAATCATTTAAAATGAACACAATGAATAATAGAAAGGATGAACAAACAAATACAATACAAATTATTTCTAATGTGACTACTGCGTAAAGTTAAATTTAAATATAGTGAGTGACACATACTCCCCTGCCAGATCGATCATCGGTATTGTGTAGATATTATTACACGTCGCTTGGGTCGAGGTTGATCGGTCGATCTTGTAACTTGAATTTGAATAAGATGATATTGGCTTGATGTCAAAATCGAACTTCTCTTCCTTTAATAAGAATTTTATAACATTTTTGTTGCCGTTGAATGATCTGTGTCGCGATTTTGGTCGCAGTTTTGGTAGTTTCTCTCCAAATGAGACAAGTTATTTTGTGTACATACACGCAGTATAATACACAATATGATAGTGTATGCTGTCATTTAATTTGTTTGTGGTAGTGATATTTGTCTCATTCCTATGAACCAATTCGTGTGGTTACATGAATATTTTTTGTGAATCGGTACAAAACCGCAAATACCACGGCGGATAGGGTATTTTATGAGACATGTTTCACCTACTACATAGTTGGGGAGATAGCGATTGTAATTCGGTAATTTAAAATAAATTTCGTTTTCGTTTTTTTTTTGAACAAATATTTTTTTAATCAAAATGACGGTAAGTTTTTATGAATTAATTTAAAGTTCTTATATTACTATATAATAATTAGTATGTAATAAGCAAAAAATAGTTACTAATTTGAATTTATATTACATATTTTGTTTATATTTTATTTATGTAGAATTTTTCCATTGTAATTATTAAAGTAATAAATATTTTATATATTCTTACAGGTCAGAGTGACTAATGCTCAGAAACACATGTTGTTAAAATTTCTTGAAGAAAATTTTCAAGCAATGTTTTCTTTCGTGGGTTCCACAAGTAACAACAAAAAATTGGAATTGTGGACCACATTAACTAGCAATTTAAATGAAATTTCAGAAAATAAAAGAAAAGTGGAACAATGGAAAAGGGTATATATTTTAATTGACAAAATTATCGAAATATAATATTTTTATTTATAATAAATAAATTTTGAAATTTTAGGTATGGCAGGATATGAAAAAAAATGTTAAAAAAAAATTAACAAAGCTTCGTCAAGAAAGGCTACGAACTGGAGGTGGGACCATAGAAACAGCACTGACTGATGAAGACGAGCAAATCATAATGATTTGCAACATTAACCATTTAGACGGGGCCGGACAAATTGCCGAGCCTGGACTGGTAATTTTTTATAAAATACTTAATAATATTTAATTTTCACTTTATATTTATTAATTCATAGATATCACAAACCAGAAGCCGCTCTCCAATAAATAATTTTCCTTTACCCTCATCCTCTCCTGAACCAGAAATCCTTGAAGAATATTTAGACGAGTCATTCACCAATTCTCCAGAATATACTCCAATTATGTCCACAGAAGAACATCCTTTGTCAGACATCCCACAACATTTTCATTCTATAAATCCTGTGCCCTTGCCAAGTTCATCCACATCCCAATTGATTATTCTCCCTATATTTAGTCCATTCACACCTTTACTATCCCCTGTCCCAATACCTATTCCATCCATAGCCCAAATACCCCCTGTCACATTACCTAGTTCTTCTACATCCCAAGTGATCCCTGTTCCAATACCTATTCCATCCATTTCCGATAGATCAAACACCCCCAGTGCTCGGCGATCGCGAATACGAAGAGCAAGGATTTCTAACATCGGAGGAAGACAGCGTTTGCGAGGCAATCCTAGGAATGTGAGTTGTGCATACGAAATTATAAAATATATCAATTAACGTTTGATTTATTTTACTTAATAGGAAAGCGTAGCATTTACCGGAGTGGAAAGGGCGATAAATCTGCAGGAGGACACTAATAATTTATTACGGGAATTGATAGAAGAGGTGCGAACTTCAAGAACTGTTAACACTGAAACCACCAATAATATAGCAGAACAATTAAATAATATTATGGAAATGTTAAATAATAATAATTAATAAAAAACAACGAATTATTTATTTGATTTTATTTTTAAATTTTCGGCAAATACACTTCTTGTTAAAGCGTCATCATTAGATAAGGTCTTTCAATTATAAAATTTGATTTTGTTGAAACAAATTTAATAAAAATAACCGGTTTTCTTCACCAACAGTTCCTTCTCTAATATTAGGAACTGGAACAATTTCTTCGTCGATTTCCATATCAATTTCAGCAATAGGATAGTTATTGTTAATTAATATATTGTGTAACACAGCGCATGTGTAAATAATATTTGCCGATCTTTCATGGCTGTAATGAAGATGACCGGATGATGTTAAAAGGCAGCGGAATCTGCTTTTTAAAACTCCGAAACAACGTTCTATGCCGCTTCTGATTTTACTATGCACTTTGTTGAATCTGTATTGGGTGGCTGTTCTTGGGTTACGATATGGCACCATCATGTACGATTTTAATGCATATCCACTGTCACCTATCATGAATAATATGCTATCATCAATAAAAAAATTCCTTTATATATTAATATTTTTTTTTTTTTTTTTTTTTTTTTGCGGTTTTTACAGGCCATTATTGGCCCGTACCGTGTCAACAATCTGACTCCATCGGTTTCGATCACGAGCCAGCTCTTCAAACCGTTGTCGGCAGTTTGAAGATGCCAGATCGCTCTCTACGCCGTGGAGCCATCGTCGCCGACAGCGACCTCTTCGCCTACCGAAAGGCGGTTCTCCCTTAAAGGTTCGCTGTATCATTCGGTTCGGATCAGCACGCAGAACGTGTCCGAGCCAGCGTACTCGCTGTCCTTTAATTTCATGCACGATATCAGGAATTTGCATTAAATTCCTGATCTCGTGATTGAATAGAACTCGGTAAGTGCCATCGACGTCGCGTTTTGGACCATATATCACACGCATGATTCTTCTCTCGAATGTCAGAAGCCATCTTTCGTACTCATCCGTCAAGGTCCAACTCTCACATCCATACATGACAACGGGTCTGATCAACACTCTGTACAGTTTCAGCTTATCCGTATTTGCAAGATATTTTGATTTCAGCAGTGGACGTAGAGGATACAAAGCCCGATTGCCAGCGGCAAGGCGGACTCTGATATCCTCGCCCACACTATTATCGTGAGTGATGAGAGATCCAAGATACTTGAATCTCATCACTCCTTCAAACGTGTGGTTACCACTACTGAAATCAATTGCGTCTTGGTCTCTAAAACCCGAGATTAGATATTTGGTTTTTGACTCGTTAATTTTGAGACCAACGGAAGCTGAACACTGTTCCAGTGGATCAAGTATCTCTTTCACTCCGTTGCCATTTAATCCAATCACACAGATATCATCTGCATAAGCAAGAAGTTGATTGGATTGTCGGAATAAGATATTGTCCTGAGGTGTTTCACTTTTACGAAGGATGTATTCCAACATGAGATTAAAAAGTATCGGGGACAGCGCATCTCCTTGTCGAACACCGGAATTGATTGCAAAAGTTCTCGATAGCCTGTTCTCAACTTTAACACAGCATTGTGACTGCGTTACTGTCATTTTACAGAGATGTACATATTTTTTCGGTATTCCTAAATATTCAAGCGCATACCATAATCTCTCTCGATTGATCGAGTCATAGGCTTGCTTGAAATCTAGGAATACCTGGTGTACATCGCGAGATGTTTCATAGTACTTGGAAAGAATCATCCGCAGCGAAAACACTTGATCAGTGACTGACCGATTTGGACGGAATCCTCCTTGGTAGTCACCGACAATTTCCTCCGCTAGAGGAGTAATTCTTCCCAAGATAATGTATGACAGTAACTTATATGCTGTGCAAAGGAGGGCTATACCGCGATAATTCTCGCATTTCAAGCGATCACCCTTCTTGAAAATTGGGCATAACGCGGCCACTTTCCATTCTTCGGGCATAACTTCATTTCGCCATACCAATCGAACAAGGTCGAAAAGACAGTTCCACAAAGTTAGCCCTCCGAATATCAAGAGCTCTGAATTAATGCAATCAACTCCTGGTGAACGATTTTTCTTTAGTTTCTGCATGGCCATTGTGAATTCCTCATAGGATGGATCCTCAATGAACATCTCTGCGGTCCGTATTTGAGGGTATTCAAACACAGCTTGTAATACATGTGGAACATTAAGTAAATCAGAGAAATGTTCACGCCATGTATCGAGTACCGCATCGACGTTAACACAGAGGTTTCCATCCTGGTCCCGAATGGCAGTTGACCGAGATCTTAAGGTATGGTGCAATTCGGTGATTCCTTTAAAGAAACCACGCGAATTGTGCTCATTGCTGATTTGTTGTACTCTTAAGACCTTAGCCTTCCACCATTCTCGCTTCTTCAGTCTACAAATTCGTTTAGCTGTCCTCCTAGCAAGAACTGCTTTGTTTTTCCTTGCGATTGTAAACCGAGTCTGCGCTTCATTATAGGCTATATTTCGTTGCTCAACAGCAAGACGACACTCCTCATCAAACCAATCATTTTTGGGCTTAGTTTTCACTATACCGAGAGTGTGCTGGGCAGCATCGACAACCGAGGTTTTCAATACTTCCCAGACACTGTTCACATCATCAGATTGGTAATTGGATTGCATAATGCTATTGCTGACAAGATCTTGATATTTTCGTTGCGTTTCTTCATTTATCAGACCTTCACAGGAGAATCGCGTTGTATATTCTCCTGTCCTCCCTGACTTGTACGAAAATTTCCATCGTAGCTTTGCAGCAACCATAAAATGATCACTGCCTACGAATTTGGTTGACGACCGATACGATCTCACGTCTTGGACAACCCGAGCCCGCCCTCTTGAAATCAACACATGGTCAATTTGGCTTCGGGATGTTTTACGTGGATGTGTCCATGTTTCTAAGTGGATGTTTTTATGAGGAAAGAATGTACTTGCCACTTTGAGATCATGAGCGATCGCAAAGTACATCATTCTTTCCCCATTCTCGGTCGCAGTTTCGTGTCGGGAGTACGGACCTATATTGTTACATAAGTCGGTCTGATTTCTGCCAGCTCTAGCATTAAAGTCACCAATCACCAATTTGACATCGTGCTCCGGTATAGAACCCATCAGATTATCCAGATTATTGTAAAATGAGTCTTTATCCTGGGATTGGCTTACATCAGTGGGCGCATGTATACATACAATTGACAGGTTGGCTAATCTCATGTGCAAGCGAAGCTTACACATTCGATTATCGACTGCTTGAAAGTCCAAGACAGCCTTTTTTACCTGTGGCCCAATGAGAAATCCAACCCCAAGATTTCCGAGGTCATCTCCACTGTGTAGCAACGTATAGCCTTGGGACACATGGTCTCCACTTTTAGGCCATCGAGTTTCTTGGAGAGCTACGAGTTCCAGCCGATACTCTTTCATGCAGGTGATAAGGCCGTCCAACGCGCCAGGTTTTCTTAATGACTGCACGTTCCACGTGCCGATCCTCAATCTCGTGTCCGGGTACTTAAGCGGGGGTTCGTTTTTTTCGTTGTTTTGGCGGTATCCGACTTTTTTATTTTTGTTGACATTTTTAACAGTGATATTTTTTATATTTTTTTACGGATGCGGGTCGTCAGCCCAGCGATCCAACCAGATTTAGTCGCCTCCTACGACAAGCTCTGGGTACTGTGGTGGTATTCTATGGGTCTCATGTTTCGTTCGTAGTATTTACGAAACACGAATGCCCCCAACCACAGGACCTACCTTATATATATATATTATATTAATATATAAGGACTTATATATTAATATAATATATATATATATATATATCCTTATTAATGCATTACCCTTATTAATGCATTACCAAATAACCATGTTTGATTATCCTCTAAATTTAATCGTTCCACTATCGGCAGAATTGTGCTTCCATTCCATATATGGGAGTCATGAGTGGATCCTGGATATCTTGCATTTACGGTTAATATTTTAAGTTGTAAATCGCAAATCTGAAAAGTTAGAACCATTTATTAGTTTTACCTATTTTTCAAATAATTTACTAACATTTTTTGATTACCGCTTGGGTATTTATAGAATGATATCCTTTCCTGTTAACATAAGCATGTTCATCTCTTTTATGGATTCTTGTCATTGCAATATGGGTACAATCTATCAATCCGATTATACCAGGAACACCATACTTATTTAAAAATTCCTGTTTTTTTATATTACATAATTCCCTTGTTTCGGGGAAAATTATGTAATCGTCCACTAATCTTGTCCCAATTATTTTACCTATCCGTCTTATGCTACACGATATTTTACTTTGGCTCATAGTGGCAAAAGCATCTAGTCCCACGCGCCGCTGGTGGCTTCCACTAGCGTAAAAATTCAAGGCAGCCAAGACCTCCAAATGTAATGGAATTTTATTTTCTATCATCAATATATGGGCTTATATCAAAGATCAATTTATGTACCACATGTTTTGGTAAGCGATAATTATCTATGAAACTGTAAAATAAAACAATAATTCTTATAAAGGTATAATAAACATATATTTAATTGATTTATATTTAATTTACCATCTATCGGATATGTTGAAAGGATCCATAGTATCCCGCAAATATTCATTGTATGCTCTTGTTTTATATTTTCTTTCAAAATACACAATTGGCACGATTAAGGCCATTGTAATTTTAAATTTTGCTTACTTCGTGTAAAACTCAAAACAATTCTATAATAAACTATAGCTTTTTCACTTGTTTGACGTTTGGAAATGTTATGAAAAAGCACTCAAGTAAACAAACCAAAAAAAACATATGTTTCATATTATACATAGACATTTACACTAATACTAATGTTTACCGGTAATTTGTCTCATTTGGAGAGAAACTAACAAAACTGCGACCATAATCGCGACACTGGTATGGTTCGTTATATGGTGGAGTTATTGCTGGTCTAACACTGTCGTCGCGTACAAAGACATGAGTGCAATTTTCCAACTCCTGGCTAATAAATGGTTTCTGTTTTGAATGATTTGACGTAGCAGTAGGTTTTAAATTATCAAAATTTTGATGAAGTTTTTGTAAAATTTCATATGGCGTCTCTTTACTTGTTGATGGATTGAAAAATTCGCCTGGTAGTCTGAGTGTCGTACCGTACACAAGTTCGGCAGGTGATGATTTAATATCTTCTTTAAATGCTGTTCGTAATCCAAGCATGATAAGTGGTAGACGATCCACCCAATTATCATTATCTGTACATAGAATTGCTGCCTTAAACGTTCGATGGAACCGTTCTATTATTCCGTTGGATTGGGGATGATATGGAGATGTTCTGATTTGCTTTGTTCCGAGCATCTGGCATAAATGACGCATCATGAAAGATTCGAATTGTCGACCCTGGTCGGTCGTTATGATGCTCGGCGTTCCATATCGAGATATCCATGTCGATAGAAGTGCTTTTGAGACTGTTTCTGCAGTTATGTCGGGTAGCGGAGCGATTTCGGGCCAGCGTGTAAACCTATCGATGAATGTCAAACAATATCGATTACCCTGGCAAAGTGGAAGCGGTCCAATTAAATCAACGTTTATATGTGAGAATCGGTTATCTGGACTTCTGATGTTTGCCAATGGTGTACGGATGTGACGTTGAACCTTGTTTTGCTGACATTCAATGCAATGCTTGACATAATTTGCAATAAACTTTTTCATGCTCGGCCAAACATATCGTTCAATGATTAATTTTGTGGTAGCACGCACTCCATGATGAGCCATTTGATGTATCACCTGAGTGACAATTCTTCTAAATCCAGGTGTGATGTAAGGACGAACGTTATTTGTTGAGATGTCACAGAACATCTTTTCTACGCAACCTGGAATACTTAAATGTTTCAGATTTAAATTGGTTTTTATGGTACCATTTAAAATTGCTTGAAGCTCGTTATCATTGCGTTGGTCGTTTATTAGCTGATCGTAGTCTAATTGGTTGATTTGTTGAATTCGTGAAAATAAATCAGCTGCTACGTTTTCATGACCACTGACATGTTGTATCACTGACATATAAAGTAAACTGACCAATTAAGTCAAGATGACGTATTTGTCGAGGTGAAGATTTGTCCATCTTCTGTTTAAATGCGAATGTCAACGGCTTATGGTCCGTGAACAATCTAAATATTCTTGTCTCTAGCATATATCGGAAATGTTTAACGCCGAGATATGCAGCTAACAGTTCCCTGTCATACGTGCTATAATTGCTTTGTGCACTGGTGAATTTTTTTGAAAAAAATCACAATGGCTGAAAAATTCCATTTACTTCTTGGTGCAAAGCAGCCCCCACTGCAAAATCAGATGCGTCAACGTAAAGTGTTAGACGTGCATTATGAGAAGGAAATGCCAGGTACGTCGCGTTAATCAAAACATTTCGGTAATTTTCGAATGCTTTATCGGTTTCTGTTGACCATTTAAGCGGTGTCTTATCATTCTTTTTGTTTCCAATGATCATTGACTGCAGTAATTGACGCTGACTTTCTGCTGTATTTGGTAGAAATTTACGATAAAAATTGATAACAGCAAGGAAATTTTTTAGATCCTTCGCTATAGTTGGTTTTACAATTTTTTTAATTCCTTCTACCTTTTCCGGTAAAGGATACATTCCCTGTGGTGTAATCAGATGCCCAAGAAACTTAATTTCACATTTAGCAAACTCGCATTTTGCCACATTTATCGCTAATCCATATCGACGTAATCTTTCGAAGATGATACGGAGATGTTGTTGATGTTCAATTATATCTGTTGAGGCGATGAGTAAATCATCGAGGTATGGGAAGACGAACTCGAGGCCTCTTTTAACACCTCATGCATTAACCGTTGGAACGTCTGTGGAGCGTTACATAAGCCGAACTTCAAGGTGGTGAACTCAAAGAGTCCAAAAGGTGTTGTGATAGCTGTTTTTGAGATGTCATCTGGATTGATAAGGACTTGATGAAATGCTTTTTGTAGATCTATCTTTGAAAAGATTTCCTTACCGAACAAATTTGCAGTAAAATCCTGTATGAAGGGTATCGGATAGCGGTCACGTACGGTTTGAGCATTTAAACCACGGTAGTCACCACATGGACGCCATGATCCATCTGGTTTTGCGACCATGTGTAATGGACTAGCCCAGTTGCTTGAAGATGGGCGACATATTCCCTGCTTCATCAGAAATTCGAATTCAGCCTTTGCAGCAGCCAATTTTACGGGATCCAGGCGTCTTGAACGTGCGAATACTGGTGGGCCAGTTGTTTCGATATGATGATAGATTTTAGAGTTGATCAGCTTTATTTGCACTGAACGTGTTAGATCATTGAATTCATGTAAAAGTTCTGCAAATATGTTGCTTCTGTCACAAGTTTTTAGTGACGAAATATTGAGCTGTCGATTATGCATTTCACTTCTAATTTAGTTTCGCGTTCTGTCAGTTTTTCTCGTTTTAAATCTATGAGTAAATCAAAGTATGAGATGAAGTCGGATCCTAATATAGGCGTTTGGACATCAGCAATAAGAAATTCCCAATCATATGGTCGTCTCAATTCTAAGTCTAGCTGGAGTCTAATTGTACCATAGGTATTTATAGATGAGCCGTTTGCAGCATATAGTTTCATTGAACTAGGCGTTAATTTTTTACATAGTGGTAAAACTGATACATCGGCACCGGTGTCGATAAGAAATGATCGCCGATTTTTTTATCAATAATAGAAAGTCTGCTTATGCCTACTTGTGGATAATCAGCTGAACCACAAGTGGCGGCAGATCCATTTCAAATGTTTGAAACATTATCATCCGGGCCGTTTGATTTATTATAACGGCACGGACTTCGACATTTCCGTGAGTTTTTCCCAAACTTAATGTGATACCAGCAATAATCCGGTGTTAAACTTCGACTTCGTGCGCTATTGCTTCGGATTTAGCTTCGATTCTTATTTCTACTTTGATCGTGCTGCGACATTAATTTCTCCATATTTCTAGTTAGTTTGTTAATTTTCATTCGGATTTGGTCCAGTCCATCTAATGATTGATTACATGATAACGCATTTGGAGTCAATTCGGCTGGATGTAAACCTGTTACGTTGATCTTTCGTGATGGTAATGCATCCATAATGGCGTCAGCAATTCTGGTAATTTCTTCAGTTGTACCACTTGAGGCAACAACCGCGACTCGCGCATGTTCTGGTAAACGTTGAGCCCATAGACTTTTAACGGCTTCATTGTACATAATGTCTCCAGCTACCCCGCGCATTTTATGAAATAATTGGCTTGGCCGTAGATCACCCAGCGGTAGTTCGGATAGTAATCGATTTATGCGACGTGGATGACTTTCGGAAAAAAACGTAATTAATTGGTTTTTTATATATTCGTATCGTAAGCTGTGTTAATAGAGACGGTTCTATTGAAGCTAAGACCGTGTTGAACTTTTTAGCATCAGCAACAATACCCGATGCGGGAAACCAGAATTCTAGCGAATAAAACCATGCTTCAATATCGTGGTTTTGTAATCGTGGCATCGGTATTTTAGCGAAAAAATTAACTTCCACCCGTTGTTCTTGTTCAGGCAATTCTTTGGTCCCTTCCATATTTCTTGACGGCGTGTGGTTTGTTTGTTTGTTTGTTTGTTTGTTTTTATCTCTACTATCTGTTTTGGGGCTCGAGGCACTTCCAACTCTTTCGCGGTTCGCTTATTTACGTCCTACCTTACGCCATTACAGCCAAATCGAGGACGTACGGCTATAGGTCCGATTTACGTAGAACCATCTGCACATTGCATAGCTCCATGCCAGCCTATAGTACTGACATGGAAGATGGGTCGGCCCATGAATTCTGCACTCCAACAGGGGGTCATAGATGTGTTCATTCACACCACCGATCGTAATCGTATGGTGAAAAATCCCTTTGCCATCCTGCCCCTATCGGGATTCGAACCCGGTACCTCCCGCTCCAACTGCCGCAGCTTTAACCACTGCGCCACCTGGGCGGTTGGCGTGTGGTTCTTATCTAGATTATTTTATTTTCTAGATTTATCGATTATTTTCTTTTTCTCGATCTTTCGATATTGTTAACTTAGAATTTAATTTTTATGGGTCAAATAAAAATATTGGTGTATTAAAATCGTCGGTCGGTCACCATTTATGGTTGTTAGAGTCCAAAGAGTTAAAATACGATCTGACTAGTATGGAGTTCTGAAGTCGAATAATATATTTCCCTTTAAAACAAAATTATTTAAAATGAACACAATGAATAATAGAAAGGATGAACAAACAAATACAATACAAATTATTTCTAATGTGACTACTGCGTAAAGTTAAATTTAAATATAGTCAGTGCCACATATATATATATATATATATATATATATATATATATATATATATATATATATATATATATATATATATATATATATATATATATATATATATATTTATATATATTTATATATATTTATATATATATATATATATATATATATATATATGTATATATATATATATATATATATATATATATATATATATATATATATATATATATATATATATATATATATATATATATATATATATATATGCATATTTAAATGATATATATAAAGTTCCTAAGTTTAATTTTTTTAAATTAAAACCTATTATTTTTAAAACTATTACAAAAAAACCACTTAATGTATTCAATTAAATTACAATTCAAAAAGTTCAAAAATCCGTAGTGTGAGATCTCAGACGCAATAAAATCTTTGAATTTTATAATCAACACGTCATCAAGAGGTATAGGTATGATGGAAATAATAAAAATTATTAAGTGGAATTTTGGCTTTTCTCGTTGTTCTGGTTTTCAAATATAAAGTGAAAATTAAACTAAGTGTTGCAAAAGAGAACATGAAGAAAAATTATGTTTTAAATGGTGTCGTCAGTTTGAAACAGGAAACTTCTTCATTTTGTAAGAAAACTTTTTGCTTTTGTTTCCCCTCATTTCAATGATTTTATAATTTATACTCATGCATATCTCTTAAAATTATTGTGTAGCAAAATAATGTTTTCTATAATCAGGGACAAGCGATGAAAGATGACGTGGTTGATTTCGTTGAATATTGTGATAAAATTTGCTTGAATAAATGATTTTGCGCACCTTTCGAAATATATATATATATATATATATATATATATATATATATATATATATATATATATATATATATATATATATATATATATATATATATAAACACTAACGACATTAAATTAAAAAGCGAGAGCATGTTTACGAAAATTCATTTTCAGTAACATTTTAAGTATATAGGTGGCATGTTAATTTAGAAAGATTAAAATTAATACATTTTTTTTCTTGGTAACGAACTGTTGATTTTATCAGGTATTACCATTTTATTTTATAATTGATTTTATTTGTTATTTAATAAATTAAAGGTATTATAGACATAAGTATAAGAAGATTATAAATAAAAGCAGGCATATTACTCAAATTTTATGAAAAACAGTTCTTTATTTTTGAATAAAAGTTCAAGTTTCTTGGTTTGGTTATAAAGTTTGATAATTCGTTATTATGTACATATTATTATTACCTTACTCAAATTGGACACTTTTGTTCAATATAACATTTTATCTATTGAGAGACAAAAGATTAAAAATCTATTTATACGGTTTTTAAATAGAATTATATACATAAATATGTTTTGACAACTCTGTTGCAGATC
Source organism: Tipula lateralis (assembly GCA_963932295.1). Taxonomy (NCBI): domain Eukaryota; kingdom Metazoa; phylum Arthropoda; class Insecta; order Diptera; family Tipulidae; genus Tipula; species Tipula lateralis. The sequence continues at coordinate 126,186,476 of OZ010738.1, read as the reverse complement.
TTTCGTTCTGTACCAAGTACGTCGTCATTTGTAAATCATTGAACTTTTGATCTGTGTCAACGATTCGAATTCAATTATACTACATAACTCGTAAATGGTTTGATTTTATGCAAGGTTATGTTCATATGTTGAAAATAGTAATAATTCTCTTAACCCTTTAGTGTTGGTAATCGATATCTTGTAATTTGGCCTACTCTTAATCAACAAATATGATTTGTATAAATCACAATAATTTGAGTTTTTTTATGCAAGGTTCAAAATTGCTACAGTGGATGATCGAGTATGCTTATCACGAATGATTGCGTGATCGATAACCAATCTCTATTATCGAACGTTATGGAATCTCGCATGATGCCACGGATAATTCCAAGCAGATTTGGCGGTAACAAAAATTATTGATAATATAAAAGACAATATAATCTTAAGAACTGTGTATCTAATATATAAGATAAAATTTCGGTGATTTCTCTGACTTATTCAAAAGTTACGAAGAGTTGACCATTTTTTAACGTAAATATATATATATATACATATATATATATATATATATATATATATATATATATATATATATATATATATATATATATATATATATATATATATATATATATATATATATATATATATATATATATATATATATATATATATATATATATATATATATATATTTATATATATATATATATATATATATATATATATATATATATATATATATATATATATATATATATATATATATATATATATATATATATATATATATATTATGCAAGTGCCGGTGCCTACAACATCGGCAACGTTTAATTTATTTAGTTTCAATAAAATTTAGTATATTAAAATATTAATTTGGTTATGTAATTTTAAAAATTTAAGAACTACAAAATAACGTTTTTTTTTGGTGCAGTGGTTAAAGCTGTGGCAGTTGGAGCGGGAGCTGGGTTCGAATCTCGATAGGAGCAGGATGCAAAAGGAATTTTTCACCATGAGATTTAGATCTGTG
>OZ010738.1:125970467-126180467 GCA_963932295.1 Tipula lateralis | reverse complement strand
TGTAGTGAAGTTTTAAATTTTTCAAAGTATATTTTACATATATATGTATATATATAAGCCCTGTGGTTGGGGGCAAACATGTTTCGTAAATATTTCGAACGAAACATGAGATCCATAGAATACCACCACAGTATCCAGAGCTTGTCGTAGGAGGCGACTAAATCTGGTTGGATCGCTGGGCTGACGACCCGCATCCGTAAAAACCAATTACAGTTAAAAATGTCAACAAAACCAAAAAAATCGGATACCGCCTAAATAACAATGCCCCCCGCTTAAGTACCCGGATACGAGAATGAGGATCAGTACGTGGAACGTGCAGTCTCTAAGAAAACCTGGTGCGTTGGACGGCCTTATCACATGTATGAAGGAGTATCGGCTGGAACTCGTAGCGCTCCAAGAAACTCGATGGCCTAAAAGTGGAGTCCATGTGTCCCAAGGCTATACGTGCTACACAGTGGAGATGACCTCGGAAATCTTGGAGTTGGCTTTCTCATTGGGCCGCAGGTAAAAAAGGCTGTCTTGGACTTCCAGGCAGTCGATAATCGAATGTGTAAGCTTCGCTTGCACATGAAATTAGCCAACCTGTCAATTGTTTGTGTACATGCGCCCACTGATGTGAGCCAACCTCAAGATAAAGACTCATTTTCCAATAATTTGGATAATCTGATGGGCTCTATACCTGAGCACGATATCAGATTGGTGATTGGTGACTTTAATGCTAGAGCTGGCAGAAATCAGACCGACTTATGTAATAACATAGGTCCGTACTCCCGACACGAAACTGCGACCGAAAATGGGGAAAGAATGATGTACTTTGCGATCGCTCATGATCTCAAAGTTTTATGGTTGCTGCAAAGCTGCGATGGAAATTTTCGTACAAGTCAAGGAGGACAGGAGAATATAAAACGCGATTCTCCTGTGAAGGTCTGATAAATGAAGAAACGCAACGAAAATACCAAGATCTTGTCAGCAATAGCATTTTACGATCCAATTACCAATCTGATGATGTGAACAGTGTCTGGGAAGTATTGAAAACCTCGGTTGTCGATGCTGCCCAGCACACTCTCGGTATAGTGAAAACTAAGCCCAAAAATGATTGGTTTGATGAGGAGTGTCGTCTTGCTGTTGAGCAACGCAATATAGCCCACAATGAAGCGCAGACTCGGTTCACAATTGCAAGGAAAAACAAGGCAGTTCTTGCTAGGAGGACAGCGAAACGCATTTGTAGACAGAAGAAGCGCGAATGGTGGAAGGCCAAGGTCTTAAGAGTACAACAACTCAGCAATGAGCACAATTCGCGTGGTTTCTTTAAAGGGATCACCGAATTGCACCATACCTTAAGATCTCGGTCAACTGCCATTCGGGACCAGGATGGAAACCTCTGTGTTAACGTCGATGCGGTACTCGATACATGGCGTGAACATTTTTCTGATCTACTTAATGTTCCACATGTATCACAAGCTGTATTTGAATACCCTCAAATACAGACCGCGGAGATGTTCATTGAGGATCCATCCTATGAGGAATTCACAATGGCCATGCAGAGATTAAAGAAAAATCGTTCACCAGGGGTTGATTGCATTAATTCAGAGCTCTTGATATTCGGAGGGCTAACTTTGTGGAACTGTCTTTTCGACCTTATTCGATTGGTATGGCGAAATGAAGTTATGCCCGAAGAATGGAAAGTGGCCGCGTTATGCCCAATATTCAAAAAGGGTGATCGCATGAAATGCGAGAATTATCGCGGTATAGCTCTCCTTTGCACAGCATATAAGTTACTGTCTTACATAATCTTGGGAAGAATTACTCCTTTAGCGGAGGAAATTGTCGGTGACTACCAAGGAGGATTCCGTCCAAATCGGTCAGTCACTGATCAAGTTTTTTCGCTGCGGATGATTCTTTCCAAGTACTACGAAACGTCTCGCAATGTACACCAGGTATTCCTAGATTTCAAGCAAGCCTATGACTCGATCAATCGAGAGAGGCTATGGTATGCGCTTGAATATTTAGGAATACCACAAAATAATGTACATTTGTGTAAAATGACAGTAACGCAGTCACAATGCTGTGTCAAAGTTGAGAACAGGCTATCGAGAATTTTTGCAATTACTTCTGGTGTTCGACAAGGAGATGCGCTGTCCCCGATACTTTTTAATCTCATGTTGGAATACATCCTTCGTAAAAGTGCAACACCTCAGGACAATATCTTATTCCGACAATCCAATCAACTTCTTGCGTATGCAGATGATATCTGTGTGATTGGATTAAATGGCAACGGAGTGAAAGAGATACTTGATCCACTGGAACAGTTTTCAGCTTCCGTTGGTCTCAAAATCAATGAGTCCAAAACCAAATATCTGATCTCTGGTTTTCGAGACCAAGACGCAATTGATTTCAGTAGTGGAAACCACACGTTTGAAGGAGTGATGAGATTCAAGTATCTTGGATCTCTCATTACTCACGATAATAGTGTGGGAGAGGATATTAAGGTTCGCATTGCCGCTGGCAATCGGGCTTTGTATCCTCTAAGGCCACTGCTGAAATCAAAATATCTTGCAAATACGGATAAGCTGAAGCTGTACAGAGTGTTGATCAGACCCGTTGTCATGTATGGATGTGAGAGTTGGACCTTGACGGATGAGTACGAAAGATGGCTTCTAACATTCGAGAGAAGAATCATGCGTGTGATATATGGCCCAAAACGCGACGTTGATGGCACATACCGAGTTCTGTTCAATCACGAGATCAGGAATTTAATGCAAATTCCTGATATCGTGCATGAAATCAAAGACAGCGAATACGCTGGCTCGGTCACGTTCTGCGTGCTGATCCGAAATGAATGATACAGCGATCTTTAAAGGGAGAACCGCCTTTCGGTAGGCGAAGAGGTCGCTGTCGGCGACGATGGCTCCACGGCGTAGAGAGTGATCTGGCATCTTCCAACTGCTTACAACAGTATGAAGAGCTGGCTCGTGATCGAAACTGTTGGAGCCAGATTGTTGACACGGTACGGGCCAACAATGGCCTGTAAAAACCGCAAAAAAAAAAAAAAAAAAAATGTATATATATATATATATATATATATATATATATATATATATATATATATATATATATATATATATATATATTTATATTAATATATATATATATATATAAATATATATATATATACATATATAACGGGTGATTTTTTAAGAGCTTGAGAACTTTTTTTTAAAAAAAACGCATAAAATTTGCAAAATCTCATCGGTTCTTTATTTGAAACGTTAGATTGGTCCATGACATTTACTTTTTGAAGATAATTTCATTTAAATGTTGACCGCGGCTGCGTCTTAGGTGGTCCATTCGGAAAGTCCAATTTTGGGCAACTTTTTCGAGAATTTCGGCCGAAATAGCCCGAATTTCTTCGGAAATGTTGTCTTCCAAAACTGGAATAGTTGCTGGCTTATTTCTGTAGACTTTAGACTTGACGTAGCCCCACAAAAAATAGTCTAAAGGCGTCAAATCGCATGATCTTGGTGGCCAACTTACCGGGCCATTTCTTGAGATGAATTGTTCTCCGAAGTTTTCCCTCAAAATGGCCATAGAATCGCGAGCTGTGTGGCATGTAGCGCCATCTTGTTGAAACCACATGTCAACTAAGTTCAGTTCTTCCATTTTTGGCAACAAAAAGTTTGTTAGCATCGAACGATAGCGATCGCCATTCACCGTAATGGACCACCTAAGACGCAGCCGCGGTCAACATTTAAATGAAATTATCTTCAAAAAGTAAATGTCATGGACCAATCTAACGTTTCAAATAAAGAACCGATGAGATTTTGCAAATTTTATGCGTTTTTTTTTAAAAAAAAGTTCTCAAGCTCTTAAAAAATCACCCATTATATACATATATATATATATATATATATATATATATATATATATATATATAAATATATATATATATATATATATATATATATATATATATATATATATATATATATATATATATTTATATAAATATATATATATATATATATATATATATATATATATATATATATATATATATATATATATATATAGCTCTATATATGTATATATATATATATATATATATATATATATATATATTGTTATTTATCTATACAAAATAGGTTCCAGCAAAAGATAAGACTGCATTTGTTAAATTTGACTTAATGAACGTAAATCAATTACGTACTAATATCTTGGTTTTCAAATAGCTTAACATCTATTTTAGCATATTTGATTTTAATTATTTGTTGTTCTCTCACAATGCTGCCCATTCAAAAGGTTATTTTTTTTAAGCTTTTTATATTGTTAATGTCCATCGGTTCCATGTTCACGTACTAGTTTAGTCGCAGTTCACGACTTTGCGCATATTTGTTGTTATTGTTCTATTTTAGCATATTTTGATATGAATTATTTGTTCTCTCACAAAGCTGCTCGTTCAAAAGGTTATACTTTTTTGAGCTTTTTATATTGAAACTGTCCATTGGTTCCATGTTCACGTAGTAGTTTAGTCGCAGTTCATGACGCTGCGCATATTGGTTAGTTTTGTTCTATTTTAGCATATTTTGATTTTAATTATTTGTCGTTCTCTCACAATACTGCTCGTTGAAAAGGTTATATTTTTTGAAGCTTTTTATATTGTTATTGTCCATCGATTTTATATTGTTACTGTCCATGTTCACCTTCTCGTTTAGTCGCAGTTCATGACTGCTCATATTTGTTATTTTTATTCTTGACGAGATTTCTGTTAGGATTCTATACGAATGTATACACTTTCACAACAAAGTACAATTTTAAGCACGTCACTCATTCATTTACACTTATATAAATAAATAAAACGAAATATTTTCAAAAAAATATTATTTTGCATAGAAATAAGAAAACAAAATTACCCAAGAGTATATACCATACAATGCACTTCATTGATAAAATCAAATCAACAAGAATATAAAGCGTTTCGTTAAATAACACATCTAATAATTTTTAAAACATCAAATTTATCAATACGTATATCACCGTTGTTTGAATAACATAAAAATATTCTAATCGATTCTTTAACACATTGGCCAATTAAAATGATACCAATCGATAGGTAACTTCTACTGATTTTATATATTATTGTCAATATAATGGTCTTATTAAAAATAATCTTTAATCCCTTCTATCATTTCTATGCATAGCACTACAGTAAAACCTCAACAGTTTTACAGCCACTAACTTAAATTATAGTCTCTTTATGATTTTAAATATAAAATCAACTATGGAAAGTTCTATTGTATGGATTGATGTATATGTACATACATAAAGCAAAATATGAACGAACAAGGGAAATCTTCTAATGGAAAGAGAAATAAATAGTATATTTAGTTTTACATAAAAAATGGAGCCGTTGCAAGTGTATGTGTTTATATGTATATATAGTAAAGAGTTTCGATGATGAACGAAACAAACAAAATGTGCTATATGATTCAAAACGAAATACACGTTTCAAATAATGGCGATGTATAGAAAACATATTCAAAAGAGACACCGAAAACCCAATAAAATTAATAAAATGGTAGTTATCTAAATATATAGATTTACACATGTATATGTTATCTTTTTATCACAAGATTATAATTTTTATTTAAATAAATATTTTAAATTATTTTTTATAAATAAACCACAGAACCAAAAACACGTATGCTCTGTTTGACGATGACAATTCGTTATTATACTAGTGACGATATTTCAATAAAATAAAAATATTCTTATAAAATTTTGATTTTTAAGAATATTCCTTTAGTGAGTGAAATTTCGAAATGCTATTTTATTAATCACTCTTTCATGGGTTGGCCTCCATGTATTTTAGTATATAATACTAAAACAATTTAAGATTATCACTACCCATTTCGATAGCACAAATTTCAACACATACATTTTCTTAACAATTACAAAGTAATATTCGAGATATATACAGAAATCCAATTTACATGCCAAGTTTCAAATAATTCATTCATATTTTATATTTTAATTAGTTAAAAAAACTTGGTTAGTAAAATAAAATGGAAAAGAGATAGATAATTAAAACATGTAATTATACTCGTATGATCTTCGTTTTTTTTTATAATCCTTCAGCTGTTAACTTCAAGATAAGTGTAAATCGACTCCCAAATATCGATACTTATTAACTATGTGTATCTCTTCATAATTTGTTTTAGGATATTATCTGTGGTGATCTTAATTTATTAGATGTATCTCTGAAACACTACTATATTTATATTTTTTGCTTGTAATAAAACACTTTTTAGCTACTGTTTAATATTAAACATGAAAAGTGTTTTATTACAAGCACAAAATATAAATAATAAAAACTCATCAGCATTTTACAACATTATCAACTACTTACTACTAATGGAAACCGCCAAAATACCATTCTGAAAATATCTTTTAAATTTTCAACATTGTCATAATATATTGATAAAAATCAAATCCAACTAAATAGAATAAAACTTTCTAATTTTTATTCATGATTTAATCATTTAAATAAACAAGAACAATCTTTACAAAAAATGCAACTCATTACTAATAATGAGTGACAAAAGTAATAAAATTAGTTATCATAGAAAGAACGAAACAATTTTTGTTAAAATAACTACAGACCCCCCAACAAACCTACAAAAACAAATAAAATTATTGAAACTCTCTATAACTTAAAAATAATAGACTATAATACAAAAATAAAAGTTAAAATAAAAAGTAAAAAGGTTAGTTTCAAAATAAAAAGGTCAATAGACAAGAATTTAAAGATTACCAAAACTACGCAAATTTCACATTTCTCTCGGCTTCTACCATCAACTCGTCAATATACAATATCTCAAAATACATCAATAACATACTATAAACCAATAATAAATACCAATAATAGTACATAAAACGTAAAAATCTTTCTATTTTAAATACCTTATAAAAACAACCAAATGAAACATGAATAATATTTTGGTATCTTTCTACGTAACCTCGTTATTAACTAACATACCACTTGATATACCATACAACAAAATATGCAGAAGATTAAATATAACCCACAGTTAAAAAAGCGGCTAAAACCCTTGGCGATGAGAAAACCTTCTATCTTCAGTCCTGGCAGACAAAGTGATAAAAAATTTGAAGTTTACTTAATGTTCAGCATTAAGCCATACTTTATAAAGAAATAAGTAGAGGGCATAATTTTACTTATTTCACTAAATTGATTTATAAAAAAAACAGTTTTTAAACTATTTCATGGCAATACATAGTATTTGGTATAAAAAACTAGCGTCTTGGTAGAGAATTCTAAATTTTATTATTAAATAAAAGTCGATACCGCCCAGGTGGCTCAGTGGTTAAAGCTGTGGCAGTTGGAGCGGGAGGTACCGGGTTCGAATCGCGATAGGGGCAGGATGCAAAAGGGATTTTTCACCATCTGATTACGATCGGTGGTGTTAATGAACACATCTATGACCCTCTGTTGGAACTCATGGGCCGACCCATCTTCCATGTCAGAACTATAGGCTGGCATGGAGCTATGCAATGCGCAGATGGTTCTACGAAAATCGGACCTATAGCCGTATGTCCTCGATTTGGCCGTTAAGACGTAAAGTAGGACGTAAATAAGCGAACCGCGAAAGAGCTGGGAGAGCCTTGAGCCCCAAAAACATAGAAGATAGCATAGAATAAAATAAAAAAATAAAAAAAAAATAAAGGTCGATTGCTGCATAACATATTAAAATAGATTTGGAGTCAACCTAGTCGTATATTTGGAATATTAAGATTCCTGCTTTAACATATATACATAGTTAAGTATCTAAATGATGTTTTGATAAGTTGTTAGAAGTTTAGTATATGATAGTTGATTGAAACATTATTTTTGTAATTTTATCAACAACAGTTATCAATTGTAATGTTGATTCGAATCGATTTTCTTGCAACCTGTTACATGATTGCTTAGGAATTTAGGAATTCTAGAGCGGTCATATTATATATTATTTAAAGCTGACGGTCTTGATTGGGCAGTATGCCATTATGAATTTACCTTGGTATATGACAAATGACCGGCAGAAGCTTAGTGGTTAAGAGAGTTTTCTACACGCCGCGGTCTCGAGTTCGAAAAATTAACATGCACCGGATGACATAAAAAAAGCGATTGTGTGTAAAAGCATTCGTTAGACTCACCACCTACAATGTGCACCAATACGTATGAATGGTTTGTACGGTTTCAGTTGAGACGCGGTTATGTCCGTTTAGGGCATTTTCATTCAAAATTTTGCTCTCCGATGAAGCCCATTTTTTGTCGAAACACAATTTCATAAACAGACATTTAATGTTTGGTGTGCTTTATGGGATGGCGGAGCCAGTGGTTCATATGTCTTCAAAAACAATGATGGTCAGAATATTATTGTGAATAGTGAGCGATTAGATAAGACATGATTAGAATTTTTCTCTACAGCAGGACGGAGCTACACAGCACGCGCTACAATACATTTACTCAAAGGAACTTTTAATGAAAAAATAATAAGCGTAAGGGTCCAATTAATTGGCCACTAAGATCGTGTGATTTAACTCCATTGGATTATTTCTATGGGGCAATGTCAAGTCTCTTGTTTACGTCGAAAAACTAGAGACAATTGGACATCTGGAAATCAACATTCGGAGAGTTATTGGTGAAATAAAGCCGGAAATGCTGCGAAAAATCATATATAAACATTAAGGTGATAAAAGTTTCCAACAAAGCCCCTTTTTAATTGATGTTAAAAATATGTTCCTTTTATTTTATTATGGTTTAAACTTGTGTAACTCTATAAAAAAACTCCCTTTATAATAAATAACCAATTTGTATATCTCGTATTTATACAATTTGGTTCCATAGGCTTTATTTACAAACCAACTTATTTTGAACAACCATCAAAATATCGTTTTCTACACCATACGAGTATAACTTTTGAGACTTACTGCAAGTGGTTCGCCTACCGAAATCTACCTCACCCTAAAGATATCGTTGCACAAGAAAAAAAATTACACACCTTTCTATAAATTAAAGAAGCACTAGTGATATATAGTAAAGAATTAAGAATTTCGAAGAAGTGCTATGAGAGATAACAGGCTCTACTTTTCAACAATCGAATGTGTACTATTCTATATATAATATATAAAAGAAGATAACTTATAAGACAGTACAATTTCAACCCGAAACGTGAATGATGTCTGGATTGATAAAGTATAAATTGCGTGAACTATGAAACATGTACTACGAATACTTAAAATACTCAAAATCTTTAACGTCTTAACGCTAAGTTTTTAAATTATATTTTATATTATATTTAACAAATTATTATGTATCCATTTAAAAACCGTCTCTTCTATATACAATATTATAATAGCATTATTTCAATATATATATATATATATATATATATATATATATATATATATATATATATATATATATATATATATATATTTAATATATATATATATATATATATATATATATATATATATATATATATATATATATATATATATATATATATATATATATATATATATATATATATATAAATTTTGTTACGTTGAGTTTGTATTTGAATTTTTTTTAAATAAATTTAATTTAATAAAGTATTATTTTTGAAAATCTTACCTTATTCATTATTTGATTTATTACAAGAATAAATAGAATTTTCCCAAATGGAAATTAAAAACAAGAAATAAATCACCTTGCTTGTCAGGCAAAAATCATTATTATTTTTCAAAACATTCCACCAACATGATAAATAAATCACAAACATCACCATAAAACAGACACAATTTTCCGTATTTCACATTAATTTCTATATTACATTTTAAATATAAATAATTAACAATATGTCTAGTTTAATCTTTTAATTATTAAGAGGCTATATACTCGTTAACCAAATGTATGATTTTTTTTATTTTATTTAATCTCATAAATATGTATATCACGTTTTATAACTTATTCAATTAATATCATAATTTGAACTTTAATACTTTTGAAGAAACCAATAAAAGTAGGAAACGAATTATATTATGTCTACAATTTCACAATTCGATTATATTTTTTATTAAAATAAAATAAATAAAGTATTAATATATATGTATATAAATAAATAAATATATATATATATATATATATATATATATATATATATATATATATATATATATATATATATATATATATATATATATATATATATATAAATATAAATATATATATATATATATATATATATATATATATATATATATATATATATATATATATATATATATATATATATATTTATATATATATATATATATATATATATATATATATATATATATATATATATTTATATATATATATATATATATATATATATATATATATATATATATATATATATATATATATATATATATATATATATATATATATATAAATGATATCACTACAATATTCCACAAAAGACGAATTTAAACTGGAAAAATAAGCAAATAGGATTTTCCATCATTCTGTTTTCGCAACTCTCAATTCATGAAAACCTTACAATTTATTATTTGAATATAACTCCGTATAGTCAATGTTTGGGAGGAAGAGAACCATGAAACATAACAGAGAGAAGTGTTGAGAGCGCATGTGTAAGGGGTAAATTTGTGTTACTCCGGTTATAGATTTAAAACAGTTTATTTGTGTAAGGAAAACGACAACAAACAACAAAATAATTTAGATATTTCTAATTAAACAAACAGTACAAGAAAAAAAGAAGGAAAATTCTTTTTCGTAAATTAAGTAAACAAAATAGATTTGCCATGCATAATACCGCGAAAATTTATTGTTTCGTTTTTGTGTTTTGTTTTAGAATTTCAATTAAATTTACTTAATTCCAACAAAAACAATGGGGCATGTATACAAAATCACTGGGAATGGGAAAGTATACATAAGATACTGGAAATTTCATTCTGTAAGCCTCATGTTAATTAAAACAAAACCATTTTTGTGTTTTAATATTTGGACATCTATATTTGGAGTGATTTTTAAATCACGGGGATTTGGAAATTGTATATACATATTTGTCGTGCACAGAAATAGAATAAAATCTATTAAAAGTGAGATTTTATTTGGTATTTCAGGATACTATCGAATTATCAAAGACTTTGACGACTATTTTATGAATCTTTTTGAGTTTCTTTTGTTACACATTTTACTCTATTTGTTTTGGACAGGCTAATTTATGACCGTACCTCTCTCTCATTCCAAAGTTGACTTTGATGAGTCTTGTTTATCGTGATGAAGTTAGTTTTTCATCATTTGTCTTCGATTTACTGTCATTAAAAATTATACATAATTAATTAATTATTTTATTGTTTACATCAATACGCACGTACCTGTCATCAATCACATAACAAAACTCAAATAGTATGGTTGTTTTTATGGCTTTAAAAGTGGCCTCTTTAAAGGGATTGATTGTAACAAAACTGAAGCATATATAAGAATTACAGTAGTAAATCTGGAAATCATCTTAGTAACAAGTCAAGAACAAACCAATAGTAAGTTTCGCGTTCTCACTGTATAAATATCATCACTTTTCCTGCTTTAATACTAGGCATAGCATTAGATTATGTTTACGATTTTGGTTTATATACCACACCGTTGACATTTGGTCAATGAAAACCACAAAACTCACCTGTAAATCAGTAAATTACCACCATTATCATGCTTTTTATTTGAATACATGTATAAATCATGATACATTACATGTTGTGATATATTGTAAAATCGTCCTTTATTCTGTAAACCCAGTCAGATAATTAATCATTTTAGCATTTAAAAACAGAATTAAAAAAATTAAGACAGCATAATTAATTAATCATTTAAACATAAGTACATTGTAAAAATGATTAATCATTTAAACATAAGTACATTGTAAATTTATGTCTTCTTAACGATATAAAAAATGTAAACGAAAATAATAGAAACACCATCTCAACCAAACAACAATACTATTATCACTTTTATTATTTCCATTAATTTTCCTTATATTTTGGTCTATTATATTATATTCTTTTTTTTTTAATTTTCTTTTTTAAATAAATAAAATACAAGAATTTTTTCTATATAAAATTTGCTTTTCTGCTGAAAAACTCATTCATGATTTTTAGCTTTTTCGGCTTATTTATTTATTGTTTTCTTATTTGTTGTCTATGTGGTGGTGCGCTAAATAAGGATAGCCAGAATTTTTCTTTCGACTAATGGGAAGACGAACAATGGTGTATAGATAATTATAATAATTAAGATGTAATTTATTAATTTTTTTAAGGGTTTTATGGTATTTTATTTTATTCATTAGCTTCTTGGTGTCGTGGAGTGTGCCATTTGTAAATTAGATAGACAAATTCTCGTGTTGTCTAATTAATGTTGGTATACAACTTTTACTATGTTGCGATTATCAAATGAGATAAGATGTAAATTTTCAATATATTTCGGGAAGCTTTTTGGGGGTATTTGGAAAATTTATTTTTTGATTTTATTCACAAAGAATAAGAAAGCCTAATCTAATCTTTGTAGTACAAGATTATTTACATTTTTTTAGGGTTTTATTAATTATAGTCTTTCTATATAAAAAATAAATTGGTTTAGTATTTATTTTTGGTTTAAAAAACATTTATTTTAATACTCTTTTTACTTAATTGAAATTTAATGAATTAATTGTTTAGTTTAGTTTTTACCTATTGAAGTGTTTTATTTTATTTGATTATTGTTTTTTTGCAATATTGCTCCTGAATCAGTGAATGGTTTACGTCTTGATCAAAAATCCTCTTAAAGCAAATTAAACACTATTGTTTATTTAAGAATAAAGTATCGATCTCAATGCAGATAATCAAAATAGGCAATCAAACATATATTTTGAATAATTGCTGCTACAATTATTTGGAAATAGAAAAAGATACGAATAATAATAAATATCGAATTGTATCGTTTTCTAAAAATCCGGCTGCTTATATAGGAAAGAGTATTTAAGAGAAGTAAATTTCTGTTTGTAACAAACGATATTTCTATATATGTATTCTAGAATAATGCTTTCAGAGTGCAAGATTCGTTCACCAAGTAGTACCGTCCGTTAAGCACCAAGGTAATTCTGTGCTAGATAGGACAACAAGACACTAGATTTAATTGAAGCTCAACGGTGAATGCATTGGTTCAACATGTGTATATATTCTACACATTCTTCTAGTTACCATTCTAGTTTTAGTCATCATTGCGATAGATCGTGACTATCATCCCCAAATTTAACGAGCATCTTATATTTGAAATTATTATTTTATATAATGGATAATATTGATTTAATTATTTTCATTCCAAAAAATTAATGTTAATATGTATTGTGTAAGCCGGTTAAAAATTTGAGTTAATGTTGGCGAAGAGATCATCAAACAGTATGCGCACAAGGTTAGATTCATCTCATACGGTGCCCATTCATGTGATCCACTTTTGAAAATTGAACTATAAGTACCTCACATTATTATTAGGCGTATTATAATTATTAGAGTTTGAGTAAAGATCTTCTGTAAGTAAAAGTATCAACAGTTTAACTTGCGTTTTTAGTGGTAAATCTCAAAATATGTATATATTACTGATATAATACTGATTTCTAATGCAATTCATAATGTTGCACGATCATCCAGACCATCTGGAACTGTTTTTCCCTTCTGTATATAGTAAACAATTTAATGTATTTATTTATATATATTTATTTCTGGATATTTATTTATAAATATATATATAGTTGTTTTTATTTATACACCCTAATAATATGTTATAATAACGTTAGTGAAAATCGAGTTGTCGTGGAAATCGATATGACGATAGGGAAGTATAAGCTTAGTAAGTGTAATTATGCAACATTGCACTCTTCTATTTCATTCGAAGTTGAGCCTACTCTTTCACAACTGGAAGTTGTCACTTCGCTTAATTCCGATTTGAGTACAATATTTGAGTGGGGAGTTAAAAATCAGGTCAAATTTAACGACAAAAAAACACAAATATGCATATTCTCGCGTAAAAGAAGTCACAACGAATACCCTTTTGTGGTAATAGGCCACGTTATCGTGGGTTGTGACTCAATTCGTCTGCTTGGTGTTAAAATTAGCAACAATTTAAAATGGAATGAACACATTATCGCATTGGTCAAATCAGTCAGCTTCACGTAAACTCGGGTTGCTCAATAGATGCACACGGTTTTTTAAATCGCATCAGGCTCGTCAAATATATAAAACCTTTATTAGACCTTGTATAAAATATTGCTGGCATTGCTCTTCAGTTGCTGGATAGAGTTCAGCGGCGTGCCATTCAAGTAATACGAAACTCCAGACTAACGAAAGATCTAGACAGCCTACAGCACCACAGAGATGTCGCAGAACTCTGTGTGTTCTATAGATTAATAAATGGTAAATATTCTGCAGAATTAAAGGAAAAAATACCACCACTAGTTACGCTAGGACGGGTAACACTGAACTGAAGATGCAAAGCGCGAATTTATTTATCGAACATCTAAGAAGTGGAATTCGTTGGCTGGTTTTCAGTTTCCGTTGAAATATAAAATACACCAGGCAGTTATCAACCTTTTCTTGAAAGATCGCGCTTTGGATGCAGGAGCTCTGACAGTCACAAGAAGCTAGGACAGTCTAAAAATCCGCCCTGCACCAAATTAAAGCTAAACATAAAAAATAGATCAGAAAGGATACATTCATATGTTGAAACCATCCGAGTTGGATGTAGTTATCCCTTTTCTATCGCTACATTAAGCAAACCTGTGGAGTCATTGAAAGACGTGTTGCGTTTGACGGCCTTATATCATATATATGAAAGAATATCAGTCGGAACTCGTGGCTCTCTATGAAACTCGATTGTCTGAAATTGAAAACCTTGTGTTCCAATGCATACATTACTACACAATAGGTATAACCTTAGAAAGTTGGATTTCTAATTGTGTCACGGATAGAAAATGATTGAGGATTAGACTTCCAGTTGATAATCGAATTTGTAAACTACGTGCAATGGAATGTGTAAATACAATCTGTCAATTGAAAGTTTAAATGCGGTTACTGATGTAAGCCAATCCCATGATTAAGACTCATTTTCCAATAATTTGGATAATCTGATAGGCTTATACATGATCACAATGTCATATTGGTGACTTAATCTTAGAGCTGGTAGAAATCAGGGCGACTTATGTAATCATACAGTACCGTGCTCGTGACACTAAATTTCGACCGAAAATGGAAAAAGCTATATGATCATATGTTGATTTCGGTTGTCCAACAGATGAGATCGTGATAGTCTTCAACCAAATTTATAGGCATTATTGTCATTGCAAAGGTACGATGGACGTTTATGTACAAATCAGAGGTAACTGGGAAATATACAGCGCAAATCTCTTATGAAGGCCCAATCAATGAAGAACTGCAACGACAAGAAGCTCGGTATAGTGAAAACTAAGCCCACAATTGATTACTTTGATGAGGAGTGTTGTCTGGTGGTTGAGCAACTAAATATAGCCCATAATAAAATGCAAAATCGGTTTAAAATTTAGCGGTTCTTGCTATGAAAACAACTAAACGAATTTGTAGACTGACGTGAGAATGATGGAAGACTAAGGTCTAAAGACTACGACCATTCAGAAATATTCATGTCTGATTGCATCATTCATTAAGACCTCGGTCTACTCGCATCTTATTTAATTAGTAAACAAAAATACTTTCTATAACATGGAATTAAATAAAATTTAAATGGATTTGTATTTAAAAATATTGGTATAAATATTTTGTATTGATTAACTTCCACACTAACTGGAAAAGCTGCTTTGTACGTTAACTAAGAAATGAACATGAGGATGAAACAACGACGCCTCAACGGTTGTATCCCCGAGTAATTCAAACAGTTGGTTACTTATTAATTGTATGCGATCGCCATATAATAAAACATGGGTTTCCACTTTGCTATAGCTTCTAGATCAACTGTATTAACTATTTGAATTTCAAGTTTAATATGAACTAAATATAAATGAGAATAAAACACTCATGTTCTGTGTTGTATCCTCTAGATATTTAGATTAATTGTTAATATATTTATATGGAACCCACATCTGATATGATATCACTTGGTTAAATATTATATAGAGCAACTCTATAATTACTGGAATTGTAAGTTTAATATAAAATGTATATAAGAATGAAACACCCATGGTTATTACATTCTAAATACTCAAACGGATTTTTAATGATTATTGCATGGGATTCCGATCTAATTAAAAACATTAGTTTTACTCAGTAGCCCTTTAGGCGATAGAGTAGCTTTATTTGTTGAAGTTTAATTTAATTTCATTGTACATGACAATAAAACAATCATTTATAGTCTGGTCATTATATTTGAGTCGTTGAACATTTTTGATTATTTTGTCAAACAAAACAATTAAGAATGTTCTACTGAGTTGTTTTACAATTTTACGTGGTACATTTTAGGAGCCGAACGATACTAGTGACGGTAGCATATTTAGGGAGTGTTTTTGACAAACGTTTTATAATTTTTCAAACATATTCATAACTGTTATATTATACATAACTAAGTTGAATATATATTTTCTATATTTTCTTAAGAGATATCTGCTATCGATGTAGTCAAACACTACGACGTATATGTGTGTATAGATTTAAATATATATATATATATATATATATATATATATATATATATATATATATATATATATATATATATATATATATATATATATATATATATAAATATTTATATATATATATATATATATATATATATATATATATATATATATATATATATATATATATATATATATATATATTTATATATATATATATATATATATATATATATATATATATATATATATATATATATATATATATATATATATATATATACATATATAATACACATATATTTATATACGATGACCCGGATTATTTTTTGCTGGTTTAAATTTCTGGTTAGATTAATGTCAAACTGAATATTATTATTTAACCAGTGGAAAAATTCAATGATTTTTTCATGGATAGATTGGTTGTTGAAATTTGTAATTGAAACTCAACCAAACAAAACCAAAACAAGAAACATAGATTATTGAATTGATGGATGCTATATGGAAAACATTTTCATTTTGGATAAATTGATAAATGTGAACTAAATTGATGAAATATATTGTGTTGTGATATCTAATAAATCAGATTTATTTTATAACTCGTAAAAAGTTTAGCCATTTTAGTTATGAGTAAAATATTAGAAACAATATTTAAATTTCAATGTGATATAAATAAATATTTCGTTACGCTTAAGTGAAAGTGATTAATATATTCAGCTTTTCAAGAAGTGGTTTTTCATTTTAATTTTTACTCAATGGACTTTAAGTTATTCTCATTGAAGTTATTGTTTTGGTTATACCTTTAAGACATCATTGGTGTATATTTGTTTGGTTAAATAAGCGATATACATAAATAACATATATATGTATTTGTTTATTTTATAAAATGCTCGTTTGTAAGATAATTCAATTTAAGGCTGCTTTCAAAACGTATACTTATTTGCGGAACCTTACCTATTCAAATAAGTATCCTTGTGAGGTGACTTGTTTTTTATCACTTTCTTGCAAAAAAATTTAGATTTTTTGTTAAAATTTATGAATAACATACTTTTTGATCTAGTCGTATTTGAGAATGTAGCCAATCAAAATTAACTGTCAAAATTTTGTAACAATTATTTTAATTAAAATAAAACTTTGTCAAAATAAGTTAAGTGAAATAAATTCGAATGGTTTTTCTTACTTATATTTAATAGATATAATTGCGACAAACAAGTACGTTGTGTACTTTGTGTAAGTTGTGTATTAGTATTAGTGTATTAGTGTTTAATAGGCGGCAGATAACTGAACGAAAACGAAATTCTAAAACATAAAATCAGCCTCAAAACTTATGTTAGAGAAGAGGCAGCAAAGCTTCTAAACCATATTAATAATTAAACCATAGAAATAAACTACGCATTCAAGTAGAATGTACTAATTAACCGGTTCAGCTTAATTGTAACAAACCATGTTTATACCCTATAGCATTTAATATGACCTCGAAGTCGACAATTGCAGTAAAACAACCTTCAAACTTGCGTGTGCTTTGAAGAACTTGGGAACTAACACAACTACCTGGATCGCAAAATTAATTCGATTAGTATCGAAGAAGTTGGACAATGAGACACTATTTTTATAAAATAAATTTATAATCGGGATATTCAAACAATGATAGAAATTCTAAAGTTCCTATAAAGTTGCAACCAATATTTCTACTAAAAGTTTTCATCAAATTAGGGTCTATTTCGAATGCTCAAATAATATTATTTTACAAGCTCCAAGAAGAATTTGTTCTGGAAATAGAAGAATACACATCGTTTGTAAGCCATTACATGACATAACGAGGTGCCCCTTTTGTTAAAATGCTAGTGCTAGAAATATCAAAACTTATAACAGGAAACAAGCAGAATTTGTTAATCGCATTGCAAATCACCAGCAAACATTTATATGGGATATCACAATACGTTATTACAAATGAAGGAAGTTAAAACTTCACTTCATACCGCAAAAATATATTCACAATGAGTGCTAGTATTATGTACCGTGCAGATAAAGGCAGTTACTCGACTTGGATATGCAATGCAGCAGATTGCAGCTTTACATATACATAGATCCAGGATCACTGTTATTATTTATCACCTAAGCATCAGTCGAGTAACTTGAAATTGGAAGAATGAAAACCAGTAATATAAAATAAAATGTATGCGTAATAATATCACCATAATACTCTTCAAACTTCAAGCAAGTGGAACTCGCGTTCATTCTACCCAAATCGCCAATTGTACTACTAAACGGACGTGATAATTAAAGCCTCGCTAGATCATTCACTAGCACAAGGAAGAGAGCTAACACGGGAATGACGTAAACACAACTAACTTCAAAATTGATATCCTTACATTTGATATTTCATACTCATATGGATCTAGAAGACTATAGGTAAATAATACTCAGAACACAAAAGGCTATGCGAAAGGATATACAGAGACACATATAATCGATTGACAATATGAAAGGTATAAAGTTATATACCAACTAAAAATGAAGAAACTTTACGAAATAGCAAAAAGCCAGCTATGTCAAGGTTGCTACAAATCAAAAAGAAATTACAAAAGAATCCATGAAAAGCACAACTTTCTGAATAAATAAATACAATCAAGAACATATTATTAAGTATTTATTGCTTTTAATTAAGTATTATTCCTGATTACTACTGGATATTTATTTGACTTCTACGGAGAAAATTTAATTAATTATACCATTTAAAGAAGGTGCCATAATCATTAGTCTCCTGCTCCTCTTAAAAGGTACAACAAATGGCTTGTTTGCATTTACATTTAGTCCTTTCTGGATGCACCATTCTCATAGTAGTCTGATCCTGCATCAGTTCTGAAATAACTGTCAACTTTCCACTAATAATTACAGTCAAATCATCAGCGTAGCCTAAGACATCTACCCTCGGATATTCAACAGTGTTCAGCTTTAACAGTGTCAGACAACTAAAGACCATGAAAGTCGATAATACACCGCCTTGTAACTCATCATAGAGACAACATCATATTGACAACATCATAGAGGGCGATTTCCTTATCAGTAATAGTTTTCTCGAGTTTGGTAACCAAACTGCTTAAAGTTATCACTTTATATTTACCAGCTTGATGCGCGAATTGGTATCGATGTAGCGTGTTATTTGCAAGAGCCCTGATTTATATGTGTTGACCTAGATCTTTTTACACCGTTTCAAGAAGACGACGTTAGGTTAATTGATCCTTATTTCGTTGGATATCAGGTTCTACTTTTCATTTTACTATAAAGATCACGACAACTTTCTTTAAGAGTTTAGGAATGTAATTAAAGGTATAGCTTGACTTAGAAATTTTCACTAGACTGGAAAGAATTTTCTTTAAAGCTTTCTGGAGCTAGCATGGAAAAAATCCAGCAAGTTTGAATGGTTTGAATTAGCTTATAGCCTTGTTAGTAGTTAAAACCCTACCTCAGAGACTGCAACTAATAGTGTGAGTTATGTAATCCACTTCGCGCGTACCCTCGTTCGAGTCGTCTAGAGTTTGAACTACCACTAAGTCCGGTAAGAGGGTTAACATTAGCTGAATCGTGCGGTAGCATGCACCCGACTGTTGAGGAAATCATATGCATTTGGAGTTAGCATTTGAATGCAACTTCTGAAGTTTAACTACAGAAGATAATTAATTTATTCTCCCACACAAACTCCTTCATGTTGTTCCCTTGGACCTACTTAAATCAAGGTTAAACTAAGTCAAAAGTTTGGTAAAATACCAATTATTTTTATTTTACCAAAACTTTTAAATAACTTAAAATTAAATTATTCCTATTTATTCTAAATTCACGCCACAAGGCAGTATATTAGAACCAATACTATATTTAATTTATACAACTGAGCTACCAACATCCAATTACGTAATGATTTTAACATGTGAAATATAAGTTGCCTAGTATATTTCAGAAATAAGAACATAAAAAATTTTCAATTTGGAAATGTTCCATCACAGACATCCGATGAAAAAGTTTAGATCATGATACAGTATAGTATATCTATAAACATCTAATAAGAATACAAACCAAATATCTCATCTCTGGCCGGATCTTAACATTGATCTTTAAGGAGAGCACCGCCTTTAAGCAGTTGAAGCTGTCACTATCGACGACAATCAATTCGGAGTCAGATTGTTAACATGGTACGGTCCAATAATGACCTATAAAAAAAGGTTAAAATAAAATATATCAGATCAGTGTAGAAAATGTCTGTCTGATCAAAGCATTCTAAATCAATCGAAGCAGGAATGTTCTAAATGAGCTTTATTTAGTGTAACAAAAAATAAAAAAATCAGCGTCAGTTTCATACAAAATGAATGAAAGGTAAGGCTTTACTATATAGTAAATATTTGAATGAAAAGTAGTTCAAATTTAACTTAGGTTATATTCAATTGAAAACAGAAATTTCAGTTTTGATCCTGAAACTGATCATTTTTCGATTTATTTTTCCATTTTCCTTTATTCATTAAATGAAAATATGATATTTTAATAACTTAAAATGTAAACAGAGACAGATACATAGTTAGGTTACGAGAACTATATTTTATTTTAAGTATGCTCACAAAGAGAATAAATCAAAATGGCACTTTACACCAAACAAATCAATTTCATTAAATGTTAAGTTGTATTGTGATTTGTGTTTTGTTTTCGCATCTATAAAATCAACAACACCAATGCACAAAATCTCATATACCATGTTTCCATGACAGAGTTAACCTAGGTTTACTCAGGTTTACGTGCATGGAAACGCAGATTAGGTTAGAGTTTCGTTAAACCCAAATTAACTCAACGAAACCAATACGTTTGAGTTAGGTTTGCTTGACATTTTATTTTATTTTGTTGTTGTTTGTTAAGTTGTGATCAAAACATTTCTCATTGAAATACAAGGAAACTTCACTCGTTGATATACATCAAAACGTAATAAAAAGTATATTGAATTGATTTTTATCCTTAAACTCATCTGTCAAATTAACTCTACTCTATACTTGTTCATGGAAACGATACGGATTAGCGCCGCCATGTTATTAACTCAACGAAACCTAAACCTAAATTAACTCGGTTTATGGAAACATGGTAATACACACATTTAACTAGATTTAATGATTACATGCACACATGTATGATTTTAACATGAATGGCTTGCAAAATTTTTATACAACAGCAACGCTCGTAATGGCATTTCATCGAACTATCATTCAATATAAAAAAATATTCTCTCTCTCCCATTGTTATGACATTTAAGTCATTATGAAAATTGGTTTCGTATTTAATGCATAATTATGCAATTAAATATTATTCTTATGTTGATACAGCATAAATAAACCTTTTTTAATGATTCTCTGTATTTCAAGATTCAGAATATAGTGTACTGTTGTGCTGTGATTGTGAATAAATGTGTAGCAAAATAGAAATTGTGATTAGGTTATTGTGTTCATTTTGAAATGTAAACATTGATCAGCTGATAATATTATTTATTGACAACTGCATGTTGAATATTTCTTTTAAGCTGAATTATGTTTATAAATTCGATTTTATTTAATTTTTTAGAATACATAATTTCATTTAAATAAATTAATTATTAATTTTTTAAGTTTTCGCGTTCAATTATGTGTATTTTCATCAATATTACTTTTCTAAATTTATTTAGTAATGAGTTTGACTATCGTTTACGACCAAGCGAGAATTAGAGCGAATAGAATATATTTTAGAGGATATCGTTTATATTGAAATAAAAAGCACACAATTTATAAAAACTAGATCAATTTATAATTAAATTTGATCGTGATTTATTTTGATTTGAAAAAAATGAAATATGTTCAGATCTAATTTCATCCTTTCTTAGTCATTTTATGAAATAAAATTTTTAAAGCTCTAAGTTGTAATACCTAAAAACTTAAAAAGAAATTTGTACGTTTCGTATGAGTTTCATGATAAAACGTACATTATTGATACACTAAATAAAGCTCATTTCAAAAAGTGAGTATTCATTCTGGCTTTATATATCCAGGGGGCTTTGGTCTGATAGTCCAGCTTTTTTATTCAATATAAGTGTATATTTTGCATTAACCAAACACTATCTGATAAACAATATACACGAGATTAGAGATTAAAATAATATTATTCATGTGTTACATAAATTGAATCAAAATACCGATTACTAATTTCAATGAAGGGGGTTAATTTTATTTTAAGGATAGTCAAATGAATTATAGTTATATTTAAAGAGACGGCTAGTTGCCTGACGGTAGAAAAAATTATTGTTGTATATACGTATACGCCCTGTGGTTGGGGGCAAACATGTTTCGTAAATATTTCGAACGAAACATGAGATCCATAGAATACCACCACAGTATCCAGAGCTTGTCGTAGGAGGCGACTAAATCTGGTTGGATCGCTGGGCTGACGACCCGCATCCGTAAAAACCAATTACAGTTAAAAATGTCAACAAAACTAAAAAAATCGGATACCGCCTAAATAACAATGACCCCCCGCTTAAGTACCCGGATACGAGAATGAGGATCAGCACGTGGAACGTGCAGTCACTAAGAAAACCTGGCGCGTTGGACGGCCTTAGCACATGCATGAAAGAGTATCGGCTGGAACTCGTAGCGCTCCAAGAAACTCGATGGCCTAAAAGTGGAGTCCATGTGTCCCAAGGCTATACGTTGCTACACAGTGGAGATGACCTCGGAAATCTTGGAGTTGGCTTTCTCATTGGGCCGCAGGTAAAAAAGGCTGTCTTGGACTTCCAGGCAGTCGATAATCGAATGTGTAAGCTTCGCTTGCACATGAAATTAGCCAACCTGTCAATTGTTTGTGTACATGAGCCCACTGATGTAAGCCAACCCCAAGATAAAGACTCATTTTACAATAATTTGGATAATCTGATGGGCTCTATACCTGAGCACGATATCAGATTGGTGATTGGTGACTTTAATGCTAGAGCTGGCAGAAATCAGACCGACTTATGTAATAACATAGGTCCGTACTCCCGACACGAAACTGCGACCGAAAATGGGGAAAGAATGATGTACTTTGCGATCGCTCATGATCTCAAAGTGGCAAGTACATTCTTTCCCCATAAAAACATCCATTTGGAAACATGGACACATCCACGTAAAACATCCCGAAGCCAAATTGACCATGTGTTGATTTCCAAAGACCGAGCTCGGGTTGTTCAAGACGTGAGATCGTATCGGTCGTCAACAAAATTCGTAGGCAGTGACCATTTTATGGTTGCTGCAAAGCTGCGATGGAAATTTTCGTACAAGTCAAGGAGGACAGGAGAATATAAAACGCGATTCTCCTGTGAAGGTCTGATAAATGAAGAAACGCAACGAAAATACCAAGATCTTGTCAGCAATAGCATTATCCAATCCAATTACCAATCTGATGATGTGAACAGTGTCTGGGAAGTATTGAAAACCTCGGTTGTCGATGCTGCCCAGCACACTCTCGGTAAACTAAGCCCAAAAATGATTGGTTTGATGAGAAGTGTCGTCTTGCTGTTGAGCAACGCAATATATCCCACAATGAAGCGCAGACTCGGTTTAGAATTGCAAGGAAAAACAAGGCAGTTCTTGCTAGGAGGACAGCTAAACGCATTTGTAGACAGAAGAAGCGCGAATGGTGGAAGGCCACGGTCTTAAGAGTACAACAACTCAGCAATGAGCACAATTCGCGTGGTTTCTTTAAAGGAATCACCGAATTGCACCATCCCTTAAGATCTCGGTCAACTGCCATTCGGGACCAGGATGGATACCTCTGTGTTAACGTCGATGCGGTACTCGATACATGGCGTGAACATTTCTCTGATCTACTTAATGTTCCACATGTATCAAATACAGACCGCGGAGATGTTCATTGAGGATCCATCCTATGAGGAATTCACAATGGCCATGCAGAAATTAAAGAAAAATCGTTCACCAGGGGTTGATTGCATTAATTCAGAGCTCTTGATATTCGGAGGGCTAACTTTGTGGAACTGTCTTTTCGACCTTATTCGATTGGTATGGCGAAATGAAGTTATGCCTGACGAATGGAAAGTGGCCGCGTTATGCCCAATAATCAAAAAGGGTGATCGCATGAAATGCGAGAATTATCGCGGTATAGCTCTCCTTTGCACAGCATATAAGTTACTGTCTTACATCATCTTGGGAAGAATTACTCCTTTGGCGGAGGAAATTGTCGGTGACTACCAAGGAGGATTCCGTCCAAATCGGTCAGTCACTGATCAAGTTTTTTCCCTGCGGATGAATCTTTCCTAGTACTACGAAACATCTCGCGATGTACACCAGGTATTCCTAGATTTCAAGCAAGCCTATGATTCGATCAATCGAGAGAGGCTATGGTATGCGCTTGAATATTTAGGAATACCACAAAAATATGTACATCTGTGTAAAATGACAGTAACGCAGTCACAATGCTGTGTCAAAGTTGAGAACAGGCTATCGAGAATTTTTGTAATTACTTCTGGTGTTCGACAAGGAGATGCGCTGTCCCCGATACTTATTAATCTCATGTTGGAATACATCCTTCGTAAAAGTGCAACACCTCAGGACAATATCTTATTCCGACAATCCAATCAACTTCTTGCGTATGCAGATGATATCTGTGTGATTGGATTAAATGGCAACGGAGTGAAAGAGATACTTGATCCACTGGAACAGTTTTCAGCTTCCGTTGGTCTCAAAATCAATGAGTCCAAAACCAAATATCTGATCTCTGGTTTTCGAGACCAAGACGCAAGTGATTTCAGTAGTAGAAACCACACGTTTGAAGGAGTGATGAGATTCAAGTATCTTGGATCTCTCATTACTCACGATAATAGTGTGGGAGAGGATATCAAGGTTCGCCTTGCCGCTGGCAATCGGGCTTTGTATCCTCTACGTCCACTGCTGAAATCAAAATATCTTGCAAATACGGATAAGCTGAAGCTGTACAGAGTGTTGATCAGACCCGTTGTCATGTATGGATGTGAGAGTTGGACTTTGACGGATGAGTACGAAAGATGGCTTCTAACATTCGAGAGAAGAATCATGCGTGTGATATATGGCCCAAAACGCGACGTTGATGGCACATACCGAGTTCTATTCAATCACGAGATCAGGAATTTAATGCAAATTCCTGATATCGTGCATGAAATCAAAGGACAGCGAATACGCTGGCTCGGTCACGTTCTGCATGCTGATCCGAAACGAATGATACAGCGATCTTTGAAGGGAGAACCGCCTTTCGGTAGGCATCTTCTGGTTGCTTGCAACAGTATAAAGAGTTGGCTCGTGATCGAAACTGTTGGAGCCAGATTGTTGACACGGTACGGGCCAATAATGGCCTGTAAAAACCGAAAAAAAAAAAAAAAAAAAATATACGTATACGATTAACTAAATAAAATTATTTATTTTTGAACAATACATATCATATTTGAGAAAACAAAAAGTAATAAATTCATTTCTAAACCAGTATCCATTTTTTATCAAAAGTTTAATAGAAAATGTGATTTTATCGCCTAATCTCCGAAAGTGTTCCCTTATTTATGTATGTACATATATAGAAACTAAATTTATCAAAACAAAAATTAAAATTGTTCATGCCTTATAATATTATTATAATCGACCCTTTATCAAATTAAACAGTGGATTAATGTGTTAAATGTAGCATTTTACCATGGATGTGTTAAAGTGATAATACAGATTTTTTACCATTTAATAATTATCTTCTGTTTTACGAGTATATCCATTGAATAATCCCTTTATAGATGTTTAACATTTATGAAATTCTTTTATATAAATCATTTACAAAGGGACAAATAATACCATACCACAACAACCTTTAACATAACATATGTATGTCCACGTATATATTATTATTTGAGGTATAATTTAGCCTGAAAACAGTACATATTTAAAATAAAATCACCTGAAATATCCATTCATATGTATGTTTATCAAATTTTGGAATTTTATTTATCAAATTCCTTTTAGCGTAGTTTAATAATAATTTAATATGACCCGTATGACTCATTTGAAGATTCATCATTGTTGGCCTATAAATTCAAGCTTAATCGGCTTTATAACAACAAAATTATATCCATAAACATTTATATCTTTTTGTTTTAAAAATATTTGTATGTTGTATACATACACAAACACACACACAGATATATATACATATGTATATATATATATATATATATATATATATATATATATATATATATATATATATATATAAATATATATATATATATATTTGAATATATATATATATATATATATATATATATATATATATATATATTTATTTCAATATATATATGTATATATATATATATATATATATATATATATATATATATATATATATATATATATATATATATATATATATGTATATATATATGTATATATATATATATATATATATATATATATATATATATTTATATATATCTATCTTTATATATATATATACATATATATATATATATATATATATATATATATATATATATATATATATATATATATATATATATATATTATATATATATATATATATAAATATATATATATATATATATATATATATATATATATATATATATATATATATATATATATATATATATATATATATATATATATATATATTTATATATGTGTGTGTGTGTGTGTGTTGCCGATTGTAGCTTAATGGTTAAGAGAGTTTCTCATCAGGAGTTCGATTCCCGCCGTCGAACAAAAATCAACATGCAACCCAATGACATAAAAACGCGTTTGTGTGTAAAAACATTCGTTGGGCCAATTGTTAAAATTGGTTCGTAAGGTCTCAGTGGAGATGCGGTCAGGGCCGTGGTAAGCGATAATTTATATATATATATATATATATATATATATATATATATATATATATATATATATATATATATATATATATATATATATTGAATAGCCTGATATTTGGGAAGCTGTCAATTTGGAAGCTGTCATGTACAAAATGGTGAAAATTTTGCAGTATCCTTCTCGGCCAGCAATAGTGGAAAAATGTTAGCTGTTGGGACAAATTAGAGTTGTGGAGAATCAACACATTGTGCGTCGCTCAACAACAACTGTAAATATTGCTGCTGTGGAATTAGACATTACATCGTATTTTGCATAAAGACTTAAGTCTTTCAAAGTTCAGTTAACACAAGAACTCAAGCCAGTCGATCACCAATCACCATCGACAACATCGAAAAACTCATCTTCAGTGATGAGACTCGGAGGCCACGTTATTATGCAGCATTGTCACATATGGAACTACAAAAATCCAAGAATGGTTGTTGAAACGTCTCGAGATCCTAAACATCCACTGTTTGGTGCAGTTTTTGAGGATCAGAAAAATTTTATGTCATGAAAATTTGAAACCATGATTTTATGATTTAACGCACCTTTAACCTTTTTTCTTTGAGGCCACGTAAAAGATAAGGTCTATGAAAATTCTTCACAATCAATTCAACACCTTAAAGATAGAATTCCTGTAGTTATCGAAGAAATACAGCCCCAAATGTGCGAATTGTTCATGGAAAATTCCATGAAAAAGGTGCTGAAAACGTAGTTGTGACTGATATTTGTTTTAAAATGTTAATGCCATACCTTTCTACAATGAAATAAACATATATTGATTTCCCTCGAAAATACTTGTTTTTTAAATATGAAAATGAAACCTCTTATTAGAAAACTCTTTATATATATATATATATATATATATATATATATATATATATATATATATATATATATATATATATATATATATATATAATATATATATATATATATATATATATATATATAAATATATATATATATATATATATATATATATATATATATATATATATATATATATGTATATGCTGTCTTTGTTTCAAATTATTACTGTATCTGTTTTCATTATAAAAGACTGAATAGTTAATTAGTCCTGAACCTAATTTTTTAATAAAATCATTTATTTTCACTGTTGAATAATACCAAGTTATAAATAATGCGAAATATTTAGGTTTGGCTAAAACTTAACTGTTATGCACATAATAATCGTATTTAAATGTAACCTTCAAATAGTTCTACGTAAATCGGACCTTTAGCTGTGCGTCCTCGATTTGGCTGTAAGAAGTGAGTAACGAGCGTTTCGAGCCCCATAAAAAATATGAAAGACTACAAACAAAAATTATTTAAAGGATTTTATTTATAAGTTTAATAAAAGTATTTAATATGCATGTGAAGTTTAAACTAAATTTATTCTAAAATAACAGAAACAAAAATTATGGATAAATTTAGAAAAACTACAGTGTTTTTTTTAAACTAATATTATTTTTAAATATGTGAGAGTTGTTTAAATTTAAATGTGCTATCGCGCCTGAATAAGGAATTATATGATTTCCAAGTAATATATATGTGCTGGACAAGATATACGGATTGAGGTCAAATCGTAGTCTTATGCCACATAAAATTAGATAACGAAAGTAAATGTATTTTTATAGTTAGGAAAGAATCATTTCCAGACACCCAGAACAAGACAATTCAATTCTATATTAAAATTCAATTATATATTATAGTAATTAACTGTATTACTAGAATTCTCTGCTTTCAAGCTGCATTTGTTGATTCACCAATAATATAACTAATTTTAGTTAAAAGATAGCTTTTTGGGATGATTTCTATTAATCAATTAAACTTTAGAGATTATTAAAAATAATATCACGCGTTAAATATTTCAGGTAGTTAAATCAGTATTAAAAAAGATATGAGATAAACAATATGAGATATACAGGATAAGATATCAGTTGAGATATACAGGAACCGATCAAATGGCACAGTAGTCAGAGCTGCTGGAGTACAAAATTCATTGGCTGACCCATTTTCCATTTCAGTACTATAGGCTGGCATGGTGCTATATGTAACGTGCAGATAGTTCTAAATTCGAGCTATATGTAACGAGCAGATAGTTCTACGTAAGTTGAAGCTAAGCCGTACGTCCCCGATTTGACTGTAATGCCGTAAAGTAGGCGAAAAGAGTTTACAATTACTTTGAGACATAAAAAAAGATTCAAAAGATAGAAACCATTAAACCATTAATACACAGGAAAGTGAAAAATAACTACAAAACTACTTGCAACCACAGTAAATCCAGTGAAGTTGTCGAGTAAAAAATCATAAATTCTTCCATAGGGTTGCATCAAAACAATTTATTGCTCTTTTAATAAAATTCGAAAAAAATTCAATATATATTTTAGATTTTTTCGAGGAAACAGTCGTAGCTTTTTTGGATGGAAAATTAATTAAAATCATTAGCTTTAAAAAAACATCACATTGTCTAAAAAAAGCAAAGGCTCATAATCAAATTTCCGCATTTTCTTTATTATATAACATACAGGTTTTGTATAATTTTTAAATAACGAGAATTTTTTCCCCTGTGCGTAATAATAAAAAATAAGAAAAATTTATTGTAAATTAACCTTCTTGTTACAGTTGGGATTTTACATGTAAAAAACGAGTTTTACAATTTTAATGACAGTCGTGTAAAAACCAGTGTAAAGTACATTAAAGATAAATTATGTACATCTAAAAAAAGAAGACCACACCTTCCGCAGTACTATCTGTTTTTAAATGTCAAAAATCTAACCACTTTATGTTATGGTGATTTTTAACGGAATCTATTAATGATTCTGTTCCAAATCAAATTATGGTAACATTTAAATTTTCAGTTTATAATCGAAAACAAATTGTACACAATTAATTATTTCACAAATTCTACTCGTGAAATAGTAAAAAGATTTTTTAATTACAAGCAGTATTGTTCAGTTATTAGCGCTTGTCGATTTGGCTTATTGCTTCAGGTACTTATTGTAAACATATTTATTAAATTTTAATATGTATTTTAGAGATTCAAAGTTGTCTGAATATTTAACTGACAAAGTTACCAAGCATCACATCATAGCATATGGAACATTTCCTCTATGCTCATGTTTTCTTTAACCTTATCCAGGTACAAAATTAACGCCCATACAGCAACGTTTTAACTTTCTTCTAAGCTCCGCAAGGATGACGGTTGAAGATAGTTTTGGCAGATTGAAAGAAAGAATGAAGATTTTATCGAAACGGTTTGATTTTTCACTTGAACATTCCAAAAAAATTATCGTACATCATAATCCATAATTTATGTGAACGCAACAAGTGCCAATTCAGTCTTAAACACGATATAAAAAAATTAAAAACAAAATATTATTTTGAATTAAACTCCAGGAAATGAAACGTTTCCTCTGTTTCTTTTTGATTCTGTTCAGTTTCATTATCTTCGTCTTTCCTCGATTTTTAATAGCCTTTCCATACTGTTTTGATTTTTTTTTTCACTTTATTCTATTAAATTTTCGATGGCATCATCAGATTATCCTTTTTTTGCCAGGTTTGGAAATGGAGCACACGTTAGTGGTGCCGCCACCAGTACCTTCAACAGAATTTGACTGAAGTTTTTCTTGTATTGGAAGAATATCTCATTCTTCAAATATTGCACTTCCTTATTTAATTTTTCATTAGCATCAACATTTGAATTAGAATTTCTACGAAAAGCTAGTGCACCGTTCGATATAACTATCTTTACTCAGATGACTATTGTACTTGTATGTACTTATATTATAAGTATAAATTTAAATTTGTCAAAGTTCTTTCAAGCTGCGACCTCTCCATCTAATTATAAAAAATAGTCAATAATCAATTTTAAAACCGAGGGCCCATTATAAAATAACGTTAACGGAAAAATGAAAAATCTTTTCAATATCATTTAAAAGGTATATAATAATATTTATTAAAAGTAAAGCATCAAAATCAGTATAATAACATAAGCCTATAGAATATATTATACTATAGCCTGAATATCATACATATTATATATAGCCTGAACATTATACAGCCAGGTTACGCAGTATTCAAATCATGAGTATAAAGTAGAATTTTTTTGATGAAACTCCAGCCCTTTCCAATTTAAATTCGTGTAATGTCGAAACTAGAAATTCCATAATGCCAATTCTAGAGATTAATATCAGTAATGACATAAACGGCCAGATAAGGCAATCATATACCTATCAACTGTAAATGTGCCAGGTCGAAATCACGAATATACAAGTAAAAAACAACAATTGTTAAATCTGTCAACAAACGTAAACAAATCGGATACTGCCAAAACAACAATGACGCCCGCTTTAGTATCTGCAATTGAAATAGAGGACCGGCACGTAGAACGTACAGTCACATTGAAAATCTGACGCTTTTGATGGTCTTATCACATGTATGAAAGAGTATCGGCTGGAACTTGTAGCGCTTCAAAAACTCGATGGCTTAAAAGTGTAGACCATGTGTCCCAAGGCTATACATTGCTCAAAAGGAGAGATGATATTGGCAAAAATTGGAGTTGGCTTTCTCATTGGACAACAGGTAAAAAAGGCTGTACGGGACTTTCAAGCAGTCGATAATCGAAATCGAAAGCGTCGCTTGAGATTAGCCAATCTGTCAATTGTTTGTCTACTTGCGCCCACTTATGTAAACCAACCCCAAGACAAACACTCATTTTACAATAATTTTTCTTTTTCCACCTTGTTCGATTTGAATGGCAAAATGAAGTTTTGCCTGAAGAATGGAAACTGCCCGCATTATGACCAATATTCAAAACGGGTAATCGCTTGAAATGCTAAAATTTTCGCGGTTTAGCTTCTGCATATCATACAAGTTACTGCGATACATTATCGTGGAAATAATTAATCCTATGTCGGAGGATATTATGGGTGACTAGCAAGGAGGATTACGTCCAAATAGGTCGGTCACCGATCAAGTTTTTTGGCTACGGATGATTTTTATGACCTTCTTAATGTCCCACATGTATCACAAGCTGTATTTGAATACCCTCAAATACATACCGCCGAGATGTTCAATGTTCATTGAGGATCCATCCTATGAGGATTTCACTAGTTAGTTGGTTTTGTTTTCAATGATTTTTTTGTGATTTACTGTTAAGCGAACACATTTTTTAATATTTATTGTACAAGCCCGCAGAATATGCAATAAAATCATAGGAAGTTGTAAAGTTGTGGTAAATTGATTTAAAAAAATTATAGTTAACTATTATAAAATCATTGAAATATTTTAAGCATATTTTAAAGTGTATACACAGTGTTTTGCAGAATTTTGAGGTATGTATGTATATTTTATGAATTTATCGTGTTGTGTAAAAGTGTCTTATTTAAAAACACGTCTGAGAAAAACCAACGTGAATATTTTGTATTGTTACGGTAGTTTGAAATTGTCTGAAGACTTATTCTTGTTTTGTTAAAAATACCGTTTATATTTTTGTTATAGAGAACTTTTAAAATTATAAACCATCAAAAATGGAATCGAAAAATGCCCGTTCATCGAATGATAATTTTCTGATAATATGTAATAATGACAATGAAGGTTCGACCAATAATTTACATGCAAATAATAGTGCTAATTCCACTGATAGTACTACAGTTTTCTGTGATAATATTCATCTGTCTAATAAGAATATATTGGATGAAAACGATGGTTTATTCTCGACCATAACTTTAATTACTCCCAACGATGAATTATCGAAAATCATTGAATTTCGAAATTTAGTATCATCTTGGGGCGTGTCACAATAAACTGTCTCATTCTTATCAGATACGCACGAATGTACCATTAAAACGTTGGAAGTTATAGATTTGAATGGTATCGACGAACTGTTTGAAAATTATCCAAAAGGCGAGAAGATCATTTTTAAAGTTGGATTACGAAAGTGGCGTGGTGAAACGGTAAATATTTATTCTGGTTTTATGCATAAAATATTGACGTGGATGTATATAATATCTAAATATTACATTAAGAACAATCCATTAACTGATTCGGATGCGACAAGATCACTTAACAGTAAAGTTTTAAAATGGATGAACGAACAATCTTCTTTACCTAGTCCAGTATCAGACGTATCAATGCCTCAAGATAATCGGTAAATTAAATTTTTATCTTATTTTTCAAAATCTTAAACTATTCAATTAATATTTTAAAGTCGAAACTAGAAATTTTGAGAACAACGATCAAAGGACAATTAGTTATAAATCATTATGATAAAAACAAATGTCTTGATAACAAACATAGACAGTATATGGTACATACAATAATAGATTATTTAATGAGTAAAAACCACAAGTTAATTGGATCGGATTTTAAAATATTATCGCAAAACATCTCCGATGTTTTTATTACAGAATATACGGTATATTTTCACTAATTTTATAGTTTTGAATGCGTACTTCTTTATTTTCTTACATTTATTTATCATATGCAGACGGATTACTATGTTCCCCGCCAAGGAAAAAAAACCATCGGGAAAGCTGTACGATCGTTACAGTAATGCTTGTTTTGGAATCAAATTTCTTAAACTTAAAAGAACCTTCACATCAACAACAGAAAGAGTTCCTACACCGTCTACTTTCAACTCTTTCTCTTCTGGTAACAATGTTGTTCTATTATTAATTAACTTTGGTGAGTAACAAGTGGTTAATGCTGTGCCTTTAGCCCGCAAGATGCCGATTTCGAATCGTAATAGTTGCTGGATCTAAAAGAAAATTATCTGATTACGATCGACAGCAAAACAATCTTCAGACATATATTAGCATGCACCTATAGCCGAACATTTGGTATCATGAGGGATTATCACCTGTCTAAATGAGCAGTAGCGTGGGCAACTCTAACAGAACACACCAAAACAACAATAATTTCAGATTTTTATCATTATTTTAAATATTTTCCTATAGAAGACTTTTTGAAATGGCTGAAATTTAACTTCGAATCATGGAATTTGGTGTGTGACAAATGGAGAGAAACTTCACGAGATCGAATAGCATCATTTAAATTATCATCAAGTAACAATGTTACCGAAATTATAGAAGAGTGGCCCTTATAGTTATAAGAGACATTATTGTGTGTTTTCTTTTACGTGCAATAATCCAGCCTAAAAGGATCAGTCAGATATTAAAACCGACAATATCAGACGCACAGGAGGATTTTGTGGTTTATATTACAAATTTAAATGAATTGAGCTCAAAACTTGAAGAAATTTAAAAAAAAATGGAACATTACGACCAAAAATAGTTGTTGTGGGATGGAAAAGGGAAATCATCGAAGATATTTTTATTATTTATGAGGACATTAAATATAAATGTGGCTCATTTCGTAAGTGCCTGAATATCCTTATTAAACTTTTATTCATTTTTAATATAGAATATTCCGTAATAAGTAAAGACGTCTGGTACTTTTTGCAAGAGTATTTTTTTGAAATTGACTCTAAACAAACTAAAATTAAAAAGTTTATTCAACGTTTTAAGTAAAATTTCTTACAGAACAACAATTCCATTTTTGAAGATAATAATTTTTAGTTAAATTTCTAAATAAAAATGCTTCATTGTTCATCTGTTTACTAATTTGGAAAACATTAAACAATACACAAACAGTCTAATTTTCCGTGGAACCAAATTTAAAGTAGTATATTTTTTTCTTAAAATGGATACTAAAATTATCTATGAGATACGAGATATATTAATTGTTGAAAATAATTATTTCACGATCTGTAATTATTTTATTAATGCCATTTTTAATTCAACCTTCCATTGTTATGAAGTTGGAGAACCTTCAACAGATTTAAAACTAATTAAATTCTATAATATAGATAGTTTACCAGTTAATTCGTGTTATTTAAGTTCGGGACAAAAAGTTCTTTTTATATATATGTAATGTGTCATAGATTTATATAATTATTGTGATCCTAAAATGTATTTAATATAAATGTTCATGAATTTATTATATTATTATTATGTTTATGTTTATTTGAGTTTATATAAACCATTAATTTTAAAAATAACAATATTTAAAATAAAAGAATTTTAAACAAAATTGTTCGCATTTTATTAGACATCAATCCCAAGTTCATTCCCTTTCAAAAGTCCTTAAATCAAAGAATGGCAAGAAGTAAACTCAAAGATTTTAAATTCCTTAAGCTAAACGTTTAAAAGCTTTGTATTTATTGGTCAAAATTATTTGAATTAAAGACTGAAATCCTTCAATGAATTTAGTAGATCATTCGAAACAAAGAATACATATTATTTAAACTTAATAAGTTTTTGCTGAAAAAAATACCTTGAAATAAATACATAAAAACTTTGATTCAAAATCCGGAAAACATTAAAACAAACATCAAAAAAAATTTAAATTAAAGTATTCGAATTCTTAAAATTAAAATCCATAAATGTTTTGCGCAAAATCCATAGGCGTAAATCCTTTGAAGTAAAGATACAAATGTTTATTTTTAAGGTACAATTTTTCTCAGTGATGCTTTACTTTTAATAAATATTATTATTTCCGTTTTAAATGATATTGAAAAGATTTTTCATTTTTTTCATATCGAATATTTAAACATAAATTTAGTTTTCGTTGTATATGAAGTTAACTTATTATTTAATATAATAAACACAATATCTAGAAATATTTATTTTCTTCAAAATTTAAGTTTTATGACATATTAAGTAAATTCGGGATGATGCTACATTTTATACAACTTTTCCTTTTTTTAAAAGTCTATAAACTACAACTAAGAACTGCTTAATATATAGAGTGAAATGGTCAAATTTCTTAATGAAGAAAATAAAACCAGTGCAAGCATTCAAACAACTTTTTCGAATAATCATAAATAAATTTTTACAATGCAAACGTTTTTAACGATATATTTAGATGTAGTGTGTGTTATCAAAAACAAAATAAAATTAATCAAATGGTACTTATCTAAATATATAGATCTATAAATTATTACATTTTATCAGTTTTACTATAATTAGTTTTATTTAAACAAATATTCCAAATTATTTTAAATGAAAACAAAACACAGAGCAGAAAAAACACATCTGCTCTGTATTACGATCAACGCTCTTTTTTCCATTTAATAAATTAAAAATATTTTTAATCTTTATTCATCATCTGATAATAATAGAAAACATCGGTGAGAAAGTTTCTAACACGTCTTTTCTCTCGACCAAATAAATCTTGTTGAAACTTCAAAATTTTTTAAAATCTAATGAGGAAGAAAAAGACGATAAGCAATCGAACTAAGAAGATGCTGACAGTGAAAGATATATTTATTTATAATTTCGTCCATTACACAGTTAATGTGTGTAATGGACGAAATTAACATGACAAAAACTTTTATGTCATTTAAAATATATGATATACGGCACTTAAAACACAATAACCGTAGTTGAGCAGTAAATCTTGGGAAACCTAGGCTATTAAACAAACTCACTCTGGTGTAAAAAATGAATGACTGTCAGAAAATCCATAGTATTTTTTTTAACTTTTTTGAACTCCAGTGAACATTAGATTATGTACTGTTTACTATTAGATGATAAAGTACATATGATTCTCGTATTATGCAGCAATTGGATCCTAATGTGATCTTGCAATAAACTTGAAATTACAAATTGTTCTATAGTGTTAAACTGGTTTGTGCATTTGAAAATACTTGATATGCAAATTAAAATGGTTTATAAGTATATATTACTGAATATTGCTAAAATTATTTTTAAATAAAAATGGATGTTAAATGTTTCAGAACATAAATTATTTATTTGTTTCTGAATTAATGTTGTTCGCCGAAACAACTTATTAATAACATAATATATATCAGTATAAATTAAAAATATATGTATAAATCTAATCTAAACCGATTTAAATTATATATCTTGTCTATCATTAAGCACATTAAAACCAAGTTTTCCTTCTCTTTTCTTGTACCTTGAATTTCCATATGCATCTTTAAAAGTAATCAGCAGTTTTTGTCAATTCTTTCGATTACCCCATTTCTAAACTGTTCAAATATTTCAGAGCAGAGTTAAAAACGCGATGCATTTTTTTTGTATTTACTCCAAAAACCACTTTAATGTGTAGATGGAGTTTGGATAGTGCTAATTCAAAGTAAAATAAAATCCAATAATCATCTATTTGTACTAAATTTATAAGCATAAAAAAGTTTTATTAATTATATTAATTTGTTATTTTCACAGTAATTTCGAAAAGTATACATGTTTATTAAGTTGTTTATTAAGTAGCCTTAAAGAGGGCTACTTTTAGTTTTGAGAGAAAAAGTTATAGTTTAGTGGTTAGTTTTCATAATAAAAATAACTCTGTAGGTTTGTGAAATATAATCATTTGTCAGTGTTCTGGTTTTATCTTTTTAAATTATTCTTAAACTTGTATAATATTATTAATTATGACAAATCGAATAACTCATACTATAAACTTTGCGATGGTTGATGTACACAAATTAATATTAATTAGTTTGTAAATGAGTTAACAGAAAGTAAAAAGTTTATATTTTCAGTAAAATTGACCAGAAAAATTAACCCGACATTTTTAAAACATTTCCTTTCTACATGAGTGAGATTAATACTTTTAATATATACATAAGTGTGATTAATTTTAACAAAATCAAAAGGGTATAAAAAGGATAGGTGCTAAATCAACTCAAACAAAGGTAATATATCTTGAAGTGGGTTGAACATCATATATAAAGATACAAAACATGTTAATACGATGCGATAAGCAGGTGGATAAGTAACAGCGTGATTCGTTTTTGTGATAACAAAGAGATACAATAAAATTTATTAGTTTTTGCTGAATGTATACCATGTAAACTTAGATTAACTATACAATACAAAAAACAATAATTGTTTTGTGACTAAATGATCATTTTAAATAAAGATTTAATAATTTATTTTATTGAAAAAAAAAAGATATTTCGATTTGTAATCTCGAATTTCAAGATACAATTTCTTTATTAACAAACAAATATATTCAATAATGACTCCATTTTACACATTAACGTACATTCTCATAAACCGATTTCTGAATGAAAACCGACTAAAAGCAATGTTTTCAAACTTACAAAGTAGTGGTTTTATCTTATGTTATATGAAACATTTTGTTTCTAACTTAAATACGCTTTCAAAATTATTCGAAACTGGTAGTAAATTCTTGAATATTTTTTTATTATTACTAATATAATGTTTAGAATGCCAACATGTTAAAATAAATATTCAAAGATCCATTGTATATTTGTTGTTATCCTTATACTATAAACAGCAGTATAGTTATATAAATAATAAAAAAATAAATAAGAGTCAAAATTATAATTATTAAGTCTTAAGTATTTCTATGATGTTTGTGTTTATATATTTTGCTCTAAATAGTGATTAATATTAAAAAAAATTGCAATCACCCTGTCACAAAAATAAAGTACATACATATTTGAAATAACTGGAACAATACACTCATATTACTTACATACGAAGAAACAATCAGATGTTATTTTATTTTAGTGGGAGAAAATGTTAAATATTTTGAAGTTACAGTACTAAGTTACTGTCTACTCCCAATAAGTGACATGAATAAGAAAATAGAAGTGTTAACCATTTAAAACGATTATCAACTTCTATATTTCAAATTTAAAACAAATTTTGAAGAAAGAGTTGAGTTCAGGTCAGATTTGATCATTTAGTGTAATAAGGATGATGAAGTTACCACAATTACCGTGAAATAGTCTTGAATATACCGACAACACCTTTAATGATTTTATTCACTAAATCAATAGTAAACTTAGTTTGAATGCTTTTTGTTTAACAATAGACTAATAGAACTACTACTAAATGCCGTGTATTTTTTTCCTACAGCTCACTATTTTCAGGGTCTCTCGGTGAATGAACAATGTTAAAGAGTGTCTTTTCAGTCCAATACCGTACATATGATTAGTAATAGCACGGTCTTTCTCTTCATTATTACGATGCATTAGTCGTTAGAGCTTGGTGTTTTTATTATAACTTATTTAATTATTTAAATTAATTTTTTTTAAAATAAAGAAATTAATTAAATAAATCAACCTAACAACGAATACAGCTAAACTATACAGTCTGTTCGAAAACAAGGAAACAAGACAGCTGAGTCATAGAAGTAACAATAAAGATACGTAATAACGTAGTAAAAATTTAGTTCAGTAGTTTTTTTTTGGAATATTTCACCAGATTCATCATAAAAATTTGATTAAGGTGTTGATGCAAAATAAGGAAAACATTTCACATTGAAGTATCAAAAAATGCAACAGACTATGTA
This sequence comes from Tipula lateralis, assembly GCA_963932295.1. Lineage (NCBI taxonomy): Eukaryota > Metazoa > Arthropoda > Insecta > Diptera > Tipulidae > Tipula > Tipula lateralis. Next base: position 126,140,464 of record OZ010738.1, on the reverse strand, counting down.
AATACCAGCTGTCGGAAGCTACAAATTTTAAAATAAAATAGTAATTTTAATTTTAAATAATTATAAATTAAAATAATTATAAATAATATTAGCCGGGTTTTAATATTCGCTCTGGATAGCGGCTTCGGATAACGATGCGGAGCAAGCATTTTTCTCTGATTAAAATCCAATTTTGATTTGTAAACATAATTTATTTAACAGCAAACTATAATATTTCATTCAATTAGATATTACAATTTGTTAAAATAAATATGTAGCTCTACCTATTTTTATTGAGCACTATCCGGAGTCGCTATCCATAGCAGCTTTTTTTTGATGGAAAATTTACGAAAAATATGTGTTTGTAATGTTCATCCCTGAAAACGAAAAACTTCATTGCTTTAAATGTCAAAGTTGTATTTATATTTTCATTAACAGTGACACTTGCGGATAATAGAATAAGTTTGTATAGAAATTTCACTTGCTCAGGATAGCGAGTTACTATTTTCGAATTTAACATAACACGGCTATTATCGAAATAGAGTACCACACACAAAGTTGAAAGTTAAGAAAGAATTTATTTTTCACTAATCTTCGATGCATTCGTTTTTAAAGAACTATGCGGATCTTTAATTTACAGTACTATGCGGTTGTCCACAAGTAAACTAACACTTTCTAGTATTTTCGATAGAATTTGACGCAATTTTCAAACAATTTAAAATTACTTTCATTCTATGACCCCCTGTTGGAGTGCAGAACTCATGGGTCGACCCATCTTATCCCCATCTTAGCCTATAGTGCTGACATGGAGCTATATGCAATGTGCAGATGGTTAGGAAAATCGGACCTATAGCCGTACGTCCTCGTTTTGGCTGTAATGGCGTAAAAGCAAGGACGTAAATAAGCGAACCGCGAAGATGTAGGGAGTGCCTTGAGCCCCAAAACAGAATAGAGATTAGATAATGAAAAAAAATAAAAAAACTTTCATTCATGTAAGTGAACCAGGAAAGATGTTTTCCTAAGAACCAACAACATAGATGTAGCTCTAATATCAAAGACACACTTTACAGAGAAAAACTTTATCAAAATTACGGGATATAGAGCCTATTGGGCATTGCATCCCAGTGGTCGTGCTTGAGGGGGTACAGCAATCCTAATCAAACAAAATATTCTACATTTCCAACAAGCAGAAATTACAGAGCCGTTTATGCAAGGTACTGTAATAACAATCAATCATGGTGGTGCGGAACTAAGTTTAGGGGCGATTTACTGCCCACCAAGACATAATATCATACGAAATCAATATGTCAACATTTTCAATAAACTTGGACGAAGGTTTATTATAGGAGGTGACTACAACGTGAAACATACTGCGTGGGGATCTCGACTCATAACACCAGGAAAAGGAAAAGAACTTCTTAGTGCAATAGAAATGTCAGGTTGTGAATATCATTCATCACGTAAACCAACCTACTGGCCTACAGACATCAACAAGGTTCCTGATTTGATTGACTTTTATATTTCGAAAGGAGTAACCTCCAATTACATTGAAGTCGAAGGAATTGACGATCTTACTTCCGATCACACACCGGTCTTAATGACTCTGAGTACATTAGTCATAAAAAAGAAAATGAAACTCAATCTTACTAATAAATTTACTGATTGGGAATTATTTAGAGAGAAACTGGACAACCTAATTGAGTTAAAAGTTAGTCTGAAAAATAAACAAGAACTTGAATTACAAGCTGAATATTTTATTAACTCTATGCGTGAAGCAGCTAAAGAGGCTACACCCGTATTATGCGAGAAAGGCATAAAGAAGATTAATTACCCCTTGGTGATTCGAGAACTGATAAAAGAAAGGCGTAGGAAAAGACGCATATGGCATAGAACCAGAAACATTATTGACAAAAGAGATTTTAATCAGATAAGTAATAAAGTTAACCGATTAATTAAAGAACACAAAGAAGCTTGCACTGAAAATTATTTGAAAGGATTAGGTCCTGAAGCTGACAAAAATTATTCTCTTTGGAAAGCAACTAAAAGATACAAGAGGCCAATAAACCAAGTGCCACCTATAAGGAACAAAAACGGAGAGTGGGTGCGACGTAATGAAGAAAAAGCAGAACTGTTTGCGCAACATCTGGCATCAGTATTTCAACCGCACGACATACAATCTACGATTGATCCTAAACCAGTCTATAGATCTCCATTATATATCAAAAGTATCACTCCACTAGAAATTGCACAAGAAATAGATATGAATTTGAATCCCAAAAAGTCACCTGGAATTGATGAAATTTCTCCAAGGTTGTTTAAGGAGTTATCAATGAGAGGAGTTATTATGTAAACATATATATATATATAATGCTTGCTTTCGACTTACATATGTGCCTGAGTGTTTCAAGGTTGCACAAATTATCATGATAAAAAAACCAGACAAACCAGCAGAGCAAATTGCATCATACAGGCCGATCTCTTTGTTACCAACTATTTCAAAATTGTTTGAGAAGTTGTTATTGAAACGAGTAAACCCAATGATCATTATACCTGACTTCCAGTTTGGATTCAGAAATAAACATTCGACAATTGATCAAGTTCATCGCGTGACTGCAAAGATTGAACAAGCACTTGAAGAGAAGAAATATTGTCCTGCCGTATTCCTAGATGTTTCACAGGCTTTCGATAGAGTGTGGCATGAGGGTCTTATCTACAAGATAAGTAAAATAGTGCCACAAAATTACTGCCAATTGCTCGAGTCGTATCTTTCCAAACGAAAATTTAGAGTATTTCATGAAGAAACGTACTCAAATTTTTACCCAGCCATAGCAGGGGTGCCCCAGGGTAGCGTATTGGGACCCATCTTATATCTAATTTACACTTCCGATATACCGCCAACGGAAAGAACCTTCATTGGAACTTTTGCTGATGATACAGCAGTTTTGGCATCAAGTGAATCACTGAATCAAGCAGTTGAATACTTACAACAAGCACTCGATAAAATCAGCCAATGGACCAGGGATTGGAAAATAAAGCTTAACGAGCTAAAATCAGTACAGGTTACATACACGTTGCGGCACAAAAATAGCAACCTCCATACATTTCTGAACGGGATACAAATACCCCAAGCTGAATCTGCTAAATATCTCGGATTGCATCTTGATTCAAGACTGAACTGGAAATACCACGTTAAACAAAAAGCAGAGCAAATTAAAATAAAACAACGCGAGATGTACTGGCTGATAGGAAGACATTCTAAGCTAAGCCTGTACTGTAAACGCCTCATCTACGAATCGATAATTAAACCAATTTGGACATATGGCATCCAACTCTGGGGATGCACTAAACAATCAAATCGTTTAATTATTCAACGCAGCCAAAACAAATTTCTACGGGCAATAACAAATGCTTACCGCTACGTTACCAACGAGGAATTACACAACGACCTTAATGTTAAATGGATTGATGAAGTGGTCCAGGAATTTGCCATCCAACATGAAAGAAGATTACTGCAACATACTAACAGTGAAGCAATACAACTTCTTGACATAACACAAGAACTGAGACGCCTCAAAAGAATTAAACCGCATGAGCTAGTCATCTAATAAACAAAGTTTCATTAGTGGGAGCAGAATATTGATTTCTTGTAAGCCCACACTCGCTTCACTTATTTGTTTCAAATAAGTGCGTTATGATCATTAGTAATAAATTATCATGTGATAAGATTGTACTATTAAATAAATAAATAAAAAAAAAAAAATGTAAGTGAACCGCAAATCTTCACATCAAATATAAATAAATACATTTTACTTCAATCTAAATTAAAGCAACTTAAAAATAACCGCGAAAAATTTGATTATGATTTGTTTTTTGTGGAATAAATTTCATAGCAAAATATCTGAACGCTCAAACCTTTTGAATTTTACTGTATAAGTAGATAATTCCAATATCTTTAATAAACAGAAGCCATATTTAGTTCAATTGTTGATAAGATATTAGAATATTAGATATTAGAAGGAAAAGGATATTTCAATTCCTACATTTTCAACAACTCTAAAGACATTTTCTTTCAGCTTCAACTGAGAAATCTCTCCCTTAAAAAAACATCTGTAATGAACACAAATTGTGCAAATGGTATACATGATACATCTGATGATCGGTTAGGAGACCAATAAATTCCACTTAAACTGATATAACGATCTAATTATTGATTAAATAACATATAGATAATACTCAAATAATTTATTATAAAAAACATGTGAATAAGAATAACTGACGATGACAAGTTCGTTGCCGAAATATATTTAATCAAATGCTAGAAATCTTGCACCAGATTCGACAGCAGAGCTGAGAGTTGCAGCACAAGGAAAGTGGAATCTCATTTCGCAAGAAATGATACAAAGCATTCTTCTAAGTATGCTCAGAAAGATGGAAGCTGTAATAAGGGCACGGGCGGGGGAGGAGGGGGGGGGGAGTACTCATTATTCAATTAATCAAATTAAATTGTAATAAAGCTGGTTTTAATGTTTATAAACCGCTTTTAAAAATTAAAAAAAAACTAGTTCGATACATTGCAACATTTTGCAATGAAAAATAGCCGTTATAATTCCATAACGCCACATGTGTGCCTCTTTTGAGAAAATTATAAATTTGGGATCATTTGATACCAGTTCCACTGAAAGTTAATTTTGTCCGCGAGTGTATATATATATATATATATATATATATATATATATATATATATATATATATATATATATATACGACTTTTAAAATTATTATTAGAAAATATTTTATAAAATTCTATGGCTAAGAGACCGTAAACGGCCCTTACCGCGTCTCAACTGAGACCTTACGATCCAATTTTAACGATTGGTGCACATTGTACGTGCCCAACGAATGTTTTTAATCTCAAACGCGTATTTATGTCATCCGGTTTCATGTTAATTGTTGTTCAACGGCGGGAATCGAACTCGCGACAGCGGCGTGATGAGAAACTCTCTTAACCATTAAGCTTCAACCGGCGATTTAATATTCATAAGAAATATTTTTAACATAATTTGTACCTAAATTTTTTTTATTCTTTTTTATTTTTTTTTAAAGTGGAAGAACTTATTTATATCGGGTTTTTCAATAAGAGCACTTCAACTTTTTTTTTGAATAAAACACAAACAGTTCGACTTTTGAACTTACTTTTTTTAATTAACAAATTTGAAAATATTACATTTAAGTATGAAACTCGATTTATTTTGCATGACCACCGCATGCACGTTTTACGAAGTCCAATCTTTGAACCCAATTTTCGACCACTCTTTCGCATAAATCGTCCAAAATTCCAGCAATTTCACGTTCAATATTGGCTCTTAGCTCTTGCAACGTCGCCGGCTTATTGGCATAGACCAATGACTTAACATAACCACAAAGAAAATAATCTAGAGGCGTCATATCACACGACCGCGGCGGCCACTAGACGGACTCATTTCGCGAAATAACACACTCATCGAACTTAGTCTTGAATAACCGCGATTGTATCGTGTGCTGTGTGGCATGTCGCCCCGTCCTGTTAAAACCATATGTCGTCCAAGTCCATTCCGCACTTGGAATGTAATCCGCACCAAACAGTGACTTTTTCGGGATGCAACGGTGCCTCATAAATCACGTGTGGGTTGCTTCCTGCCCAGTAACGCATATTTTGCTTGTTGACAAATCCATTTAGCCGTAATTGAGACTCATCGCTGATATTGATTTTTCGGTGAAAATCTGCATTATTTTCGATTTTCACCTGAGCCCAATTCACGAATCGGCGTCGCTTCAAATGGTCAAACGGCTTTAGTTGTTGTGCCAGCTTGATCTTATACGGATGTAGGCCAAGATTTTTACGTAAAATTCGCCACAATGATGTCACAGAAAGGCCCAATTGTTGCGATCGTCGTGTGAGCGACACATTCGCGTCTTCTTGAACTCAAGCCCCGGCGGCTGCGATATTTTCAACACTTCGAGCACTTCTTTCTCTCGAGGGCACCGGAACATTATGTAGCGAAAACGTAGACTCAAATTTGGCTACTATACGGTCGATTGTCGAACGGGCTGGCTTGTTAAATGGAGCGTAAAATGGCCGTTATGCTCTTAAAGTAGCAGAAACAGAACGATTATTTTGATAAAAAATTTGCGTGTGTAGCCATGATGAAATGTATACTAATGAAGTTTTTCAATGACAAAAGAACAATAAAAAATATGGTGTCGGTCGCCGTCCCTATCGGAAAAAAAGTTGAAGCGCACCTGTTGAAACACTCCTTAGTTTCAAATTTATGCAGTTTTATAGGAACAAGCAAAATAATTTATTTTGGTTTCAGGAATTATTAACTCAATGCTGTTATTATCCATCGGACAAAAATAGTTATTTGGGTGAAGCCACAATGCATATACTATATAAATTAGTTTAGCTATTTAAAACAAAAGAAGAAACATAGCTATAAGAATATTTAAATTCTAACGAAATTTACCTACAATTTAATAAATATAAGAACCAATTAAATATGAAAAGTTCATTAATATCGGTCAATTGTTGATAAGATATTATATGATGAGTTCTATTAGTATTGGTAATATTGGTGGGTAAAATGTCATTTTCTACCTTAGTATGACTAAGCAATGATGTGAAGTAAACCTATATGTTCATCCCAGAAAAAAGCACCCAACCTATAATTTAACAATGAACTTTTGAAAAACCCGACTTTTAATTTTCGCCATTTGTTTGTTTCTACTTCTCTTAGGTTCACGGCACTACTTTATGGAATTACGCATAAACCACTTACACAATGCATAGTTCCTTGCCAGCCTATGAAAGTTACATTCTGCACTCCAACAGGGGTTCAGAGATGTGTTCATTTTCGCCACCAATTGTAATCTGATGGTTTAAAATTCCTTAACATTCCTGTCCTTATCGGTTTCGAAACCGATAATTTTTCGTTCTTGTCATCGTAATTATTCCGTTGTACCATCAACCTCATAATGATTTTCATTCACAATTATGGTATCAACTTACTATAATAAAATATCATTGATCATAAGATGTTTAATTTAAGTACATCGTGCTACACGCGACCATTATAAGGTCAATAATTTTCTCAGAATCCATAGGCCAATTGATTGGTTTACCTGTAGGGATTGGGTCAATCACGTGGTAGATTCTGTAAACTTTGAACTTAATGTAAGATTGTTTTGTGAAATAAGTTTTTGTGATGAGGTATATATCAATGTTATTTATATCTAGGTATATATCAATGTTATTTATAGCTTGTAATTTTTATTTGTATTGGTGCAGTTCATTGGCATCCCGAAGCTTAACTTAGAGAATATAAGACATTTTAAGTTTAATTTATAAATAAGTTTTTACTGTTATCAAGCTTAAAAACTATTTAAGTAATAAACTGTAAACATTTGCTTGTATTTTTCAGACGATATAAGTTGTATGGTTAAATTAACATCATTTTGTGACTTAAAAATTTTCGAATTTGTACCACTGTTGGGATTTTACATGTAAAAAAGTTTTTTACATTTTTTATGTAAATTATGTAAACAGCGTAAATTACATAAAACGTAATTAACATGTAAACAACGAAGGCAACATCATTTGCAGTGCCATCTATTTTAAAATATCAAATATTTTCTAACGTTCACTTTGCTCAATATTAATAAACATAGATAAATGCGTATTTATAAAATCAGTTATAGTTTGTAAGTCCACGTTATAACTGTCACGTCATTTTTTTCACCTTCACCCAAGCCAGTTAAATGATTTTTACTAAATTAACCTGTAAATAATTTTAATCCAAACCAAAATTATTGTGACATTCAGTATGTAAAAAATTACCTATAACACGTTTTTTACACGTAAAAACCGTATAAATTACATTTACACATCCAACAGTGATTTGTACTTGTTACTACTCTTGCGAATTGCATTTTGCTACAGGCTTGTATTTATTGCTTAACGTTTCTGTTTTGCTCATGTTTTTGTATTTAATGTTTTGCAATACTTTGGCTATCTGCAGTCTCTTTAATTTGACGGATGAACTTCTCCGCACTATACATAGTTAGAATTATTAAAATAAAAATAAATAAAATGCTGAATTATTTTTAGTTTTTATGTATTCGTATATTGATTGCTTTTTATCACATTTCACACATCGAGATTTTATCACACTTATTGATTTTTAAGATTTTGTTAGTATATATCTCAAATTTTAGCATACAAAAATTGAGCGAAATTTTTATTTTCCAATTCAGTTAATTCAGTGATTTTCAATCCTTTTTATTTCAACTAGTTCGTAATACTTTCTTAGCAAGAAAAATGCAGATTTTCCAGCATTAGTTTAAAAGACCTTCTTTCTGTATTTGTCCCCGTCCTTAACAGTTAGTTTAACTAGGTGCTTAGTAGTTTCATTTAGTGCTACTTTGCTTATATTCAAGTTGTCAATATATTTTTACAATAAGTTCGTCGACAATATTTACATAATTACATACTAATTAAATTGCATTTGTGGAAAGGCTGTGTAACTGATCAGCATTACTAATAACACAAACTTTCCAATTATTTAAAAAATATTAAAAAAATATTGGTATTTAAAAAAAAACTCTTGAAAATCGTAAGGATTTTCAGACCTTTTAAGTATGTTTTTTCAATATGGTCACCCTGTGCTTGATAAACTAATTTATTTGCATTAAAAAGACTATAATTTAAGAAACTTGAGGGTACTACTTTTTATGTTATGAGTGAAACTCAAAATAACAATTTGACTATATCTATTACAGGTTAGAAATAGAATATGTCCTGCCATATAATTTTTTTTAAAATTAGTATCATCTATCACCTTCCGAATTTATTACTTATTTGAGAGTATATATATACGAGTACCCTCGTATATATATACTCGTATATATCCTCGTATATATATATATATATATATATATATATATATACTCGTATACCATCTTCAATAACCTTTATTATTTAAGTGCTGCAATAAATTAAATAAATTGATTTACTATGTATTACGGTTTCTGCTTTTTATCCAACCACTTGGTGTAAAATGTTTACAATATCATAAATGAATAAATTTGTGCGCATCTTTACCACACGGTGACATAAATAGATGTACGCATTTAAGTCTTAAGCTATTACAATATTTTCTATCGAACAAAATTAAAAACTGGAAATCCCTCAACGACAAACTAACACCATGCCATGAAAGCAATAAACATAAATTAAAAGAAGACAGTATACATGTGTGTATGTACATAGTAATACATTAAAACTAAACTGAATGAAAGTTATTTCAAAAATAAAATAAAAAGAAAAATGTACATATATAGAAAAATCAGCCCCAGGTGGAAAAACATACGAAAATAAATGAAAATTATAACGACCATAACCATTAAAACGACACATAATATTTAACTTAAAGTCTTCACAAAAAGTCAAAAGAATAATAATAAGTAAATCAATGTACGAGTAGCTAACGTTAGATAAAAAAATTTCCTTTTTCCAAATAAGAACAAAATTTACTTATAAAGCAAAAAATATTAATTTCTTCACTTTTTCAGAAACAAAAAATATTTTGGTTACCTAAAATTACAACAAATATTTGTTTTTTCAATTACTAAGAAATCATCTGGCTCTTTTTTCCAGAACACTACTTTTTGATGATGAATACATTATAACATAATATCTATTTATTGGAAATACTTATATCTTTATATATATATATATATATATATATATATATATATATATATATATATATATATATATATATATATATATATTTCAATTTTTTTATAGCAAATGATTATTTTAAGCATTCTTTACAAAGAGTTCGCATTAACATCAACTCAACAACACAATAAAATAGTTTGTGGACCGGTGGTTTCAAAGCATCTAAAAGATATATTAATTAATTTTTTTTAAGGGAAAACTGTCAGAAAAATCACAAAATTCTAGAACATTATATAATTTTTAAATATAAAAGAGAGAATATTATTTAAAATAAGCCTAGAATATTTTCAATAATGTTCTCAATTTAAAAAATATTTAATGCTATTGAAAGTTGCCAAATAATCAAGAAAATTAAAAAAATCCCATTCTAAGTGCACCCTGTATAGCAAAGATTCAATTAAAAATGGAAAGAACTTGTAGTATTCAGAAACATTTTCATAAAAGCCGGATACAATGGACTAACGAATGATTTCCAAAAATAATAGGCTAAAGAGTTTGTCTAATGCATGATAAAGAATATGTTCGAAAGTCAGACGAATTTTGGAGCTAAGTTTTATTCTCTGCAAAAAAATAAAATGCACTATTCATGAATCGAAAGATTACATCATGGTATGGAGAGAGCCAAATCAAGAGTTTAAAGACGATTTTGTGTTGCAACACGACTATGATCCAAAACATTACTCATTCCTAGTGAGGAGTTTATACTGTACAATGCTAAGACAACCACAATCAAGGTCTCCATCCGATAGAGCACCTTTAGGATGAACTTGGGCGACGTATCAAAACTCGCAAAATTGAATCAAAAGATCAGTCAATGGATGTAATTATGACTGAATGTATAAACTTGTAAAATATATGAACGTTCGACTGTAGGAAGTAATTGAAGCAAAGGGAAAGAATAATCCATACTTAAGAATAGGTGATCGAATACTTTTCTGTGCTAAACACAAAAGTTTCTTTAATAGGGTTGAGCCCTATTAAAGAATTCCATATTCTTTAATAGGGTTTAAAGCCGTTGAGTAATAAAAATGTACATTATGGTACACGGTTTCTCTATACGTGGTTCAAAGGACAATACAATTTCGAACTGAAAAGTTAAAATAAAACAAAATTTGTTGTCCTTCAAATTGACGCTTAAAGTGGTAAGTGTCGTTTTAAAAAAAATGAATAATTATTTGACTAAAATAATGTAGATCTCACTTTATAAAAATATCATTCAAGCGTCGAACAGCTTTTAGTTACCTTCAGTCAGAAAATGAGACTTGAACATTTGTTAACATTGTTTTAAAAAACCAAATCATTTAAAAAATTTTGGTAAAAGTTGAATGTACATTTGCCACTAATTTTATCCAACATACGGATATTTACCATTACATATATAATTTTGAAATAAAAATCTTTTTTAAACTTATTTTAGTTAAAAATAATAGACAAATTTTAGTTTTTAAAGAAAATTTTTACATAGCAACAATTGGTTTATGTTAAAAAATATTGTCTTCAGCATCACTAGAATGTATCCCAATTTCATCATTCTCTTCGTCACTGCTTCCATTTTTATCCAATATTTGGTTTACATCGGTTGGTGCTGGATTCGCATCGAATTGTAAAAGTAGGAGAGTTATCTTTTTCTATCTATCCATTATTATGTGCTACGAAATGTGGTGGCTTGAAATGCACAGCATTCTTCCAGATGGCGGTGATGAAATTAACCCTCTTAATTTTTGGTATTAAAAATTAAGAAAACCAAGGAGGTAAGAAGAAAATAGGAATCTAGTATATACAGTACAATATAATATATATATATATATATATATATATATATATATATATATATATATATATATATATATATTTATATATATATATATATATATATATATATATATATATATATATATATATATATATATTTATATATATATATATATATATATATATATATATATATATATATATATGTGTATATATATATATATATATATATATATATATATATATATATATATATATATATATATATATATATATATATATATATATATATATATATATATATATAATACATTTTAAGTTAGATATATTAATTACGAATATTTATATAGTTTATTAAACAAAATAAACCTTAATTGCCGCAGAAAAATCACATGCAGTGGCAGAAAATTACAAAGCATATTTCCGAGATATTCCACTTATTTGTGAAATTCTATATACAGTACTGTCCAATAGATAACCGCCACTTAATTCTGAGAAGCAAAAGTCAATTTCCAGCCGGTGCGTGTGAGTTAGAAAAAATTGTAAAATAGAGAAAGATAGAGTATTTAATACTGAATACAATAGCAAGATATTAAGATGACTATGTTTTTTGGTTTGTTTTGAAAAATGAGTCAGAAATTCATGACTTTATTTCGGTTCATTTGATTATCGTCACCAAACATACTGTCGTTGTTCAAGAGTAATAGTTCACTTTTGAAAAACTTGGAAGTGAAGTTAAATATTAGTATTATTATTCAGTTTTAATCAATGGGTAAGCAAAAGTGTTTAACTTAATCAGAAAGGGCCAAAATAGATGTGTATCATCAGGAAGGGCTTTCAGGCCGTGCCATAAGTCGTAGGATCGGACGAGGTCATGAAGCCATCCTAAATTATTAGAACAATACAAAATCTTATTGAGGTTATTATAAAAAAAGAGTTTCAACAGTACTTACACCTCAGGATTAACGAAAAATTGTTAGATTAGCCTCAAATTCGGTACTTTCTACAACAAACAATTGTCTTTCAAGCTGGTGTTAATGCTATAGTAAATCGACTGTCTGCCGCACTATTTTAAGTGCAAAACATATGAAGCGGCTGAAGTTAAACAATAAACCACCACTGAATGATGAACGGAAGCAGAAACGATTAGAATTCGCAAAGGCAAACCTGACTTGAATGGAATGTGATGCAAGGCCAAAATGTTAATGACTGGCGAAAAGTCGTATTTTCTGATGAAAAAAATTCAATTTGGATGGACCAGATAGGTATAATTACTATTTTCACGACCATAGGAAAGAGCAAGTGTTTTTGGATCGCCATCATAGTAGAGAAGACGGCGTAATGGTCTCGGTTCAATATCTTATTATGGCACAATCGATTTGGTGTTTCAAAGTCCAAAAATTACCGGAAACATTTACAAGACGTTACTGAAATTTTATATCCCTAAAATCCATGACCTTTTTACACCACTCTCATGGATTTTCCAACAAGATAACGCGGCAATAGACACAGCTCGCGTTGTAAAGTCGTACATCACAAGCCAAAAAGTTCAGCTATTGCCATGGTCACCATATTCACCGGACTTAAACATTATAGAAAATATTTGGGGCTGGCTCACACGTAAAGTATACGAGGGAGGAAACAGTATGATACTAAAGAAGAGCTGATTCTAGGGATTAGAGCGGTCTGGGCAGAAATTTCACTTAATTATTTGAAGTCATTGTATGACTCACTTAAGAATCGTATTTTTGAAGCATAATGGAAGTTTCACTAAATATTAGAAATTATATTTTAATATTGTACTTAAAAAAAATGACCTGTGGCCCTGTGGTTTGGGGCAAACATGTTTCGTAAATATTTCGAACGAAACATGAGGTCCATAGAATACCACCACAGTATCCAGAGCTTGTCGTAGGAGGCGACTAAATCTGGTTGGATCGCTGGGCTGACGACCGCATCCGTAAAAACCAATTACAGTTAAAAATGTCAACAAAACCAAAAAAAATCGGAAACCGCCTAAATAACAATGACCCCCCGCTTAAGTACCCGGATACGAGAATGAGGATCAGCACGTGGAACGTGCAGTCACTAAGAAAACCTGGCGCGTTGGTCGGCCTTATCACATGTATGAAGGAGTAACGGCTGGAACTCGTAGCGCTCCAAGAAACTCGATAGCCCAAAAGTGGAGTCCATGTGTCCCAACATACGGCTATACGTTGCTACACAGTGGAGATGACCTCGGAAATCTTGGAGTTGGCTTTCTCATTGGGCCGCAGGTAAAAAAGGCTGTCTTGGACTTCCAGGCAGTCGATAATCGAATGTGTAAGCTTCGCTTGCACATGAAATTAGCCAACCTGTCAATTGTTTGTGTACATGCGCCCACTGATGTAAGCCAACCCCAAGATGAAGACTCATTTTACAATAATTTGGATAATCTGATGAGCTCTATACCTGAACACGATATCAGATTGGTGACTTTAATGCTAGAGCTGGCAGAAATCAGACCGACTTATGTAATAACATAGGTCCGTACTCCCGACACGAAACTGCGACCGAAAATGGGGAAAGCATGATGTACATTGCGATCGCTCATGATCTCAAAGTGGCAAGTACATTCTTTCCCCATAAAAACATCCATTTGGAAACATGGACACATCCACGTAAAACATCCCGAAGCCAAATTGACCATGTGTTGATTTCAAAAGACCGGGCTTGGGTTGTTCAAGACGTGAGATCGTATCGGTCGTCAACAAAATTCGAAGGCAGTGACCATTTTATGGTTGCTGCAAAGCTGCGATGGAAATTTTCGTACAAGTCAAGGAGGACAGGAGAATATAAAACGCGATTCTCCTGTGAAGGTCTGATAAATGAAGAAACGCAACGAAAATACCAAGATCTTGTCAGCAATAGCATTTTACGATCCAATTACCAATCTGATGATGTGAACAGTGTCTGGGAAGTATTGAAAACCTCGGTTGTCGATGCCGCCCAGCACACTCTCGGTATAGTGAAAACTAAGCCCAAAAATGATTGGTTTGATGAGAAGTGTCGTCTTGCTGTTGAGCAACGCAATATATCCCACAATGAAGCGCAGACTCGGTTTAGAATTGCAAGGAAAAACAAGGCAGTTCTTGCTAGGAGGACAGCTAAACGCATTTGTAAACTGAAGAAGCGAGAATGGTGGAAGGCCAAGGTCTTAAGAGCACAACAACTCAGCAATGAGCACAATTCGCGTGGTTTTTTTAAAGGAATCACCGAATTGCAAAATACCTTAAGATCTCGGTCAACTGCCATTCGGGACCAGGATGGAAACCTCTGTGTTAACGTCGATGCGGTACTCGATACATGGCGTGAACATTTTTCTGATCTTCTTAATGTTCCACATGTATCACAAGCTGTATTTGAATACCCTTAAATACAGACCGCGGGATGTTCATTGAGGATCCACCCTATGAGGAATTCACAATGGCCATGCAGAGACTAAAGAAAAATCGTTCACCAGGGGTTGATTGCATTAATTCAGAGCTCTTGATGTTCGGAGGGCTAACTTTGTGGAACTGTCTTTTCGACCTTATTCGATTGGTATGGCGAAATGAAGTTATGCCTGACGAATGGAAAGTGGCCGCGTTATGCCCAATATTCAAAAAGGGTGATCGCATGAAATGCGAGAATTATCGCGGTATAGCTCTCCTTTGCACAGCATACAAGTTACTGTATTACAAGGAGGATTCCGTCCAAATCGGTCAGTCACTGATCAAGTTTTTTCGCTGCGGATGATTCTTTCCAAGTACTATGAATCATCTCGCGATGTACACCAGGTATTCCTAGATTTCAAGCAAGCCTATGACTCGATCAATCGAGAGAGGCTATGGTATGCGCTTAAATATTTAGGAATACCACAAAAATATGTACATCTGTGTAAAATGACAGTAACGCAGTCACAATGCTGTGTCAAAGTTGAGAACAGGCTATCGAGAATTTTTGCAATTACTTCTGGTGTTCGACAAGGAGATGCGCTGTCCCCGATACTTATTAATCTCATGTTGGAATACATCCTTCGTAAAAGTGCAACATCTTAGGACAATATCTTATTCCGACAATCCAATCAACTTCTTGCGTATGCAGATGATATCTGTGTGATTGGATTAAATGGCAACGGAGTGAAAGAGATACTTGATCCACTGGAACAGTTCTCGGCTTCCGTTGGTCTCAAAATCAATGAGTCCAAAACCAAATATCTAATCTCTGGTTTTCGAGACCAAGACGCAAGTGATTTCAGTAGTGGAAACCACACGTTTAAAGGAGTGATGAGGTTCAAGTATCTTGGATCTCTCATTACTCACGATAATAGTGTGGGAGAGGATATCAAGGTTCGCCTTGCCGCTGGCAATCGGGCTTTGTATCCTCTACGTCCACTGCTGAAATCAAAATATCTTGCAAATACGGATAAGCTGAAGCTGTACAGAGTGTTGATCAGACCCGTTGTCATGTATGGATGTGAGAGTTGGACCTTGACGGATGAGTACGAAAGATGGCTTCTAACATTCGAAAGAAGAACCATGCATGTGATAAATGGCCCAAAACGCGACGTTGATGGCACATACCGAGTTCTATTCAATCACTAGATCAGGAATTTAATGCAAATTCCTGATATCGTGCATGAAATCAAAGGGCAGCGAATACGCTGGCTCGGTCACGTTTTGCGTGCTGATCCAAAACGAATGATACAGCGATCTTTAAAGGGAGAACCGCCTTTCGGTAAGCGAAGAGGTCACTGTCGGCGACGATGGCTCCACGGCGTAGAGAGCGATCTGGCATCTTCCAACTGCTTACAGTATGAAGAGCTGGCTCGTGATCGAAACTGTTGGAGTCAGATTGTTGGCACGGTACGGGCCAACAATGGCCTGTAAAAACTGAAAAAAATTAAAAAAAAAATATTTAAAAAAAATTAAAAATATTGGTAAGCTTGGTTAAATCACACAAAATTCATGTAATTTTTTAAGTGGCGGTAATCAAATGAACCGAAATAAAATCATGAATTTCTGACTCATTTTTCAAAACAAAACAATACACATAGTATTATCTGCGATTTTTGATAAATACTCTTTCTTTCTCTATTTTACAATTTTATCTCACACGCACCGACTGGAATGGAAATTGACTTTTGCTTCTCACAATTAAATGGCGGTTATCTATTGAACCGCACTGTATCTTAAAAATTTGGAATTCGTATCTATTTGGAATTTAATATCCGTATCGATTGCAGTTGTTCGAGTAATAGATACTTTAAATTTAATTTTGTGAAATGCTATTTATCTTGCTTAAATTAAATACAATTTTGACTTCAGCTTCTTCGTGCTCGCAACAAAGTTCTGAAATATTTTCACAGAATATTTTACTTTCAATTGCACTTAATTTGTAACATTCGTTTTCGGCTGAACAATTCAATGCTTTTTCATTAAAAGAACTGTACAAGTTTGAATCATAATTTTGTAGCGTTGTAACCAAAAAATTTACAAAGTCGGTTTTGAATGATTCGGATTATAAAGCCTGATGAAGATTTCGACGTAATTTTTGGTCAAACCCAATTATATTATAAACATCTTGACGGTTATATTATAAACATCTTGACAAATGTCTGTTTCGTTCAATATCTTTTATAGATGGACTAAGTATCGAAAATCAGTCAGATTTCTTTTGCTCGAAATTTAATCAGTTTATTTAACAAATTTTTAACCAGACCACCGTAATTTGAAGGAACATCATTAAGTATATGTAATAACGATATTCCATCAAAAATAAATGTATCATTTGATGGTTGATAAAATGATAACTATTTACTTTTCCTTTGATATGTATTAAAAGTTTAGATTTTTGCGTCTTGTGGAAATTTCCATCAGGGTGACTTAACGACAGTGGTATGGGTGTTAAAGGATAAGTTAATACCAATTCCATATAAGATCGTTTTTCAATAGCAATGAGGAAGATTGGATGCGTTTGGTTTTTGTTATATACATTTTTTAAATATATAGTCAACTATCAAGCATAATTACTAAGGTTAAATGTAAAAAATAATGAAGATATTTTCTCAAAACAAATTAAATAGGCTTCGAAATGTTCCATTCTTTACTCAACGAGAAAATTCTCGATTTAACGAAACCAATTCAATATAAATACACCAAAATTAAGCTGTTTCACCACGTACTAATGTCTGTTCTTTTTAAATAAAATATTTCTTTAATATCTCTGAAAGCTCTTCAGAAATGTTGGGAGGTTCTTCAAATGCTTCTAATTCATATTTTATACTTAAAGAATCGATTCCACTGATTTTTTTTCTAAAAATTCCTCAAAGTGCAGCATTTGAAAAGCTGTTCCCAAAAGCAAATACCGTCGTTTGCACCTATAATAAAAATAACAATGTAATAAAATAGAAAAGTTATCTTTAGTATGAATAGCTTTCTATGTTTTCCTTTAAAGGTATAAGTTGAACCTAAAACAAGAATTTCACTTTCTTGGAGCATATATTGACCACCGGATCCATCTAAGTAGTTTCCAATTACCTTGAAGTAAGCCAACTCTATATGAAATGCTGTTATTGGTTGAAATAAGTTATCGTTAATGGGTGATTCATTTTGTTGTATTTCCAATGCGATTTTCAAATCATATGTAACACTCATATACTATAGTCACATCATTTGTAACAGTCATATACGTTTGGTTGCATTTTTTTATTATTTTCAATGATCTCCTCATAGTTTCGGCTTCGGTTGAAGCAGAAGTTGGAGAACTGTTTACGTTTGAGAGATACCAAACACCTTGTTGGATATTATTATCAATAATAATTCTAGAGTTCCAACTAACCCATATTGGAACATTTTCACATTTAAGAACTAAAGCCATTATCCATAAGTTATCAATTTTTTTATTTGTTTGTATTTGGAAAGTTTCGTTTAAACATATTTCATCTGACAAAATAGCATATTTTGCTTTTTTATGAAATGGTTCTATATGAGTTCTTTCCCCATCGTAAGCTCTTCAGTTTGTACCCAGTAGATGTTGAAGGTAACGAACTTGATTTTTGTAGATATTGATCATCTGAAACTTGGTTTTGATAAGCTATTCCAACGGTGTCATGTAATTTATTTTTTCATAAGCAGTTTTCACAAAACAATCGTAGTTATCAAAAGCTAATCCTGTATTTAAATTGGTATGAGAAAACATGCCTTCAGGTAAAATACCATCCTGTAGTGAATCTGCAGAGAAACCCAATTCATTTTCATATTTTTCAATTAAGTTATAATTAACTGAATGTCTAAATCGGTTTAAAATGGTAATTATTTTTTTACTACCCGATATAGTTTTTAATAATAATATAATTTTATAATATATAATTAATAAAAAATATAATCTGAATTGTGTTTAGATAATACTACTCAATTGAATTTGTTTTATGTCACCGTTGGTAGCACAATATATAATGTCACTACATACTGCATTTACTTTTGAAATTTTAAATGGATCAGTTTATGCAAATACACTTTATAATAAAAAATTTCAAATCAGGAATTTCACATTCACCGTTTATAGACACTGGTGACGTAACATTATTAGACACTGGTTTTATATTCATAATACTCTCACGAATGGTAAAAATAATAGTGTTACTGGTAAAAATAATAGACTATATTAATTATTTATGTTTTTGCTATGTACCATATACAAATAAGTTTATTGTTCGGAAAATTTTACGAACTTATTACTAATAAGATTTTAAATTCTTACTTGAACATTTCAATATAGTTATCTGTTTTAACATTTCAATACAGTTATCTGCACTTTTTGTTGGTACAAAATGTTAAATTTGATACGGCAGTACCACTCTTGTGCAATACTGTAGTTTTTCTACTAATTTTTGTAAGAGTTACTCGTCCATAATACGCTTTTGCAAATAGTATTTATTAATGTAAGAAGAAACGACAAAATCATTTTCCAAATAAAGTATACCTACTATGTATTTATTATAAATACAATTCAAATATATATACGATAACCGTTATCTTCACAATCTATATTTGTAATCATTTGCTCGCAATTTTTCTTTCTGATAAAATAAAACAGTTGAAAACAGTTGAATATGCAATCCTTTGTGATGATTAAAAAATTACCGTTATCACACGGTAATTTTTCAATCATCACCAAGGATTGCATATTTCTGAAAATCTTTAACAGAATGCTTCTAAGATATTTTACAGAATAGATTTTTTATTTTTCCTCTTGTTTTTTATGCCACAAAATTATGCCACAAAATATTGTTTTTTATGCCACAAAACAAACTTTATCAATGTATTTTAACCATATAAGCTTAATCAGTACTAATAAGTTACAAAATATGGAACAAAAAAGTTGAGGCACTGAATTATTTTTTTATATTTAAACTTACATGGTGGCGTCAATTTAAAAGACATCGTCAACAAAAAATTTTGTTTTACTCTTACGTTTCAGTTCGAAATTTTATTGTCCTTTGAATCGCGTATAGAGAAACCGTGAACCATGTCGTACATTTTCATTAATCGACGGCTCCCGGTCTATAAGCTCGTCTTTTTAATATATTTCTGTTAAAAATCAATTTTTATTGTACATTATATAAAAATGTGAATTGAAACATAATAGATTGAAGAATATTTTCGATTGATTTGATCATTGAATTTATTTCTCATATTTAGAAATAAATAAAAATGTTGAAACACTTATAATATTTTAGCTGGTAATAACACTCCGAGCAATTCAATTTAAACATACATACATATTTTTAAGTTTAAAATTATTAAATAACGAATTGTTTTATTGTACTGTAGACGGATAAATAAATAAAATTTTAGACTAACCTATCGAAATGCGTTATGTTTGAACGAGAAAAACAAAAGGTTGCAACAACAAATTCAATTAAGTAAATATATTTGAATGCAAATTCAATTTAGTGAAAGATTTAAATTAATATCTTAGTCATTTGAATTAATAATATAAGATTAGTGTGTGTTTTGTTGGTATTTTATAAAATTTTAATAAAAATGGTCAAAAGAAAAACACTTACAATCGACACTTACAAAAAAGTCCAAACTACAAAGATTGCAGGTTTTTCAATCGGTTCAACCTAAATGGCCGATAGACAACATATTCTATAAGAATTGCAAATAAAAGGAAATCAACGCCAAAATAATTGTTTAGAAACTTGATCTGCCAGTTGATATCGGCCGCATACCATAAATTTAACATCATACAAACTGTGTCAAAAAACTAATAAAACTAGTTTTAACAGAAGATTTATTTGGAAAATTACTATTTTCTGGGAAGAAAAGAAAATATAAATAAGCCGAAATTTTGGAGCCGGCTATTTAATGATTTGGGCCGCATTTGACTATTTATTATTTGTAAGATTTTGACTCAAATGAAGTCGAAAGATTACATATAGAGCTGTTAGATGACTTTTAACACCTCGAACTGCACAAATTTTGGCAGATTTCAATTATTTTAAATACACAATTATTAATTGTGGATATAATTAACATTAATCATCCTTCGGGTTCATTTCGAATTAAAATTCAATCAGTTTCAATTAAACCATAAACAAATTTCATGAATTATCAACCTTCCAACCAACAAATAATAATTATAGTTCAAATCAATATATAAAAAATTTAATAAAACATTCCTTAGGCAATAATTTTATATTGAAATGTGAAAGTTGAAAGACCATATAATTTTTACCATGACAATCTAAGAAGAGGAATTTGTTTCAAAATTTTATTTTGTTCAATGTTGAAACGAATTTTATCATATACGAGTATCAACACTCAATGGGTATTTCTATTCTCTACACATAATAATAGTAGGATTTAATATCTTTGTGTCATTGAATATATGAGATATATCACTAAAATGAATTTTATTTCAAGTTTATTTCAATTTACTGATTTTTGATAAATATTTTAAAAAACAACAAAAATTTACCTTCGTGTTACAATAATGTTTTCCATTATTATGTAGAAATGTTGACCAAATTTAGATTTGAATTACATAATACAATGAATTATATAGTATTGGTAATGTTTTAAAAATATAATATCTAAATTTTTTAGATATTTAAAAAAAATCTGTATATTAATAAATAACATAATTTATCATTATAATTATCAATTGTACTGAATTAATATTCAAAAGTGTGGTTTTATAAAAAAATCATTTATTATTAAAAATGAAAGACTTGAAAATTGTATGTGGTGACACATATAATCAAATACAAAAAAGGTAGTTTTGAAACAAGTGCATCAGAATATGAAACATAAGATAAAGACATAGAAAAAAGGAATAAGCTACATATAAGTTTAGCCTTAAAATTAGCCAATCTATAATGGACGCAAAAACTTTGCTCCAAACATAAATCAAAAATATTTACAGAGTTGTTCTAACAGGGGTATATATATTCACAGCATTGAGACTTTTACTAAAATTTAATTTTAATCGCTTTCTTATAATCACAAAAGTTGCTATTAAAATATAAATATAATGGACAGTCAAAATCAAACAACGTTCAAGAATTTTTAAAGGATTTCATAGAACTAAATAATAAACTTTTACCGAAAGTGTCAACATTAACTCCGTAATAATTTCTATAAAAATAATTTTGTAACACTCCGCCAGAGCATTCCTTAACGGAACACAACGATATAAAAGATTTTTACTGTAGGTTTTGGTAATAAGAGCTTTCGCAATAGAATTCAGAAAGAAAATTACAGTTATAATTCAAATTTGGAAAAGGTTCTATTGGACTATCTTTAGTTAATTTGTTTAGAAATAGTTCAATAACTGCTATATAAATAACTTGTTAAAAGAAAAAATTTCAAAGATATACATACATATATCTAATACTTTATTAGATTAGAAAGAGAAAATATTCAACCCAATCAGTTGAATTTCACGTTAAAACAGCTATTCGAACATTATATTTATTTGGTTTTTGGAAAAGAACAGAGTTCGAATTTAACAATATCATCATGCATTTAATATCTGTTGAATTCTGGATAATTTTAATACTTGTTCTTTAAAAGTTCTTTAGGATTTTCAAATTTATATTAAGTAGAAGGAAATAAATTCTCAAAAAAATATAATAAAATAATCTATGTCTTTGAGATCGTAAACGGCCCTTACGCGTCTCAACTGAGACCTTAACAACCAGTTTTTTAACGATTGGTGCACATTGTAGGTGGTCAACCCAACGAAAGTTTCTACACAAAAACGCGTTTTTATGACATCGAGTTGCATGTTAATTTTTGGTCAACGGCGGGAATCAAACTCGATATCGTGGCGTGATGAGAAACTCTCTTAACCATTAAGCTACAACCGGCGACAGCAAAATATACAAAAAGTTTATTCATCTTCAAAGAAAAACATTATGACGACTTTGTAGTCTCTGCAAATAAACTTACCGGCAAGATAACATTCTTGATATTTCATTTAAAAATAAGAGATTGGTGGCTATTGATAAAACTGTTGCCCTATTGATTAATAGCAATTTGCGGTTGGGACAAATAGTTTCCATTATTATGCACAGAGCATCACGACCCAAGCAAATCTTTTGTACTGATCTGCTTAGGTCGTGATGCTCTACTTTTCATGGTGCAGTCGTAAGTGGACAGTAGCTGCGTAATGAAACATGACAAGCTCCGCCGATTAAGTTCTTCATCACAAAAACAACTACTTTCAGCACTCTAAACTCAAGCAAAAGACACGCATGAAAAAATCGAGTTTATAATCTCAATTTAGGTTTGATAAGTTTTGAAATTGAAATTCAATAAGAATATCCGAACGATTATAATTTATTATTTTTTAAATTATTCAAACCATGTAAAATTTCGGATGAGTGAGATTCAATAGTTATTACGTATACACTGTTAGACTTTCAATAAAATAATATTACAATTTGTAGATTTTTAGAAATAAACCGATAAACACAAGATAACATTGAGTCAACCAAGTAAATTAAATGTATTTTTGATTATTTATACTTACCATGAACATTTTACTTTTTGTTACATACTACGTACTCGTATGTGTAATATTAAAATTTGTCATGTTTTTTTTCATATTTTGTTCAATACACATTATTGAAAACAAAAATACAAGTTCAATTTTGATCCTAAAACATAAAGAGTCATCTTTATGATGAAACGTCGTTTACTTAATTACTAATTCAGACTCAAGAACTGACAGAATATTTTGAAACCCTATCTTTGGGTAAAGAAAAGTTAGCTGTGGGTTTTATGTAAATTAACCTACAATTAATATAGTTAATTGTAAAGGCAAGCTGTAGATTAAGAAATAATCTAACATTTTATCAATTTATTAGGTAAATTTAGTAGTTTACTTCCCGGCTAGAACCGAGAAGAATACTAAATTTACTAATTAAATTGATAAAATATTACCTTAAAAATTTGAAGATGTTTCTTTATATCTTGCCTATTGTTCAAAAACGATTTATTTATATTTTGTCATAGACGTCATTATATTTATAAACCATTTAAATTTTCATATAGAACACGCGTATATTTTTTATGAAAATTATTAATTTGAAATCTTTAACAATTTATGCTTGAAATATAAAGTTAAAACCTAGTTAAATGTATAATAATTAATTTTATTTGGGTTTATAATGCAAAATTAATTTAACCCTTCAATGTTTTATAATTCAAAACATTGTGATGCACAAAAGATGCATCGAAATTAATTGGGCAATGTTAATATGTCAAAAAATATTAATATTTTAAACCTCAGTACCCCTCAGATCTAAATATAATTTTGGGATTGGTCGTTACGAATAGTGTACTGTGGAACGAAATAAGCGTAACTTATTTACGATCGTTGTTTAATTTATTTTACAACCGAGTTTTTGAGGTTACAATAAATATTTTTGAATTATTCTTTGTTTTAAACATTTCAGGTTGGCTTTAAGCTAATAAACTACACAAAATGGTTTTAGCAAATAATAAAATAATGATCAATCGGTCATTCTTGATCTGAACAGAAACGTTATTTTCTAATTTACTATGACTTAAAATAAAATCAGCAGAATTGCAAAATAGCGGGAGTAAAAGTCAAAAGATATTTGGGTTTTAGCAAGTAAATAGGCGTGTTTGTATAATATATATGAAATTATTTGACATCTATCATGTATATGTTAATTTGAAGTAGTGATTATGTTAACATTCCCACGCTTAATTGTTTTCTGTATATATTGACAGAAGTTAATTGTTAATTCACATTCACTAGAGTAAACATTTTAGCACTTACAAATATAAACAAAATACTTATACATATCGTCGTAAACACTACCCTTTAAAGTAAATGAGGCCAAATTTCCATCTTTTTGCCGAATTCTAATTTTGTTAATATGTTTCATAATAATCATAAGAACGAAATGTGGGTTAAAATAAAATCTTTTGTTCTTATAGGAGGATTTTGTTTTGAATAAATGTCGGTGAACGAATATATTTTATTTAAAAAGAAAAACTACCATATGGCACAACTACCAGTCGATGGAATATTTAATTAAATTAAATTGAAAGAATACGGAACAAAAATTTAGAAACACAGTGAAATTAAATTTAATCATATACTTGAAAGAGTTGTTATGTATTTTCATGGTCCTCTAATAATCTAAGTCTACTATATACCCGTACAATGAAAAAGTTTATATAATAATTTGATGACAGCAGTAAGTTTTGTACATATATGAGTGAAACATATTTGATTTAATCATATTTGACCTTAAGCATTTGATTAAAACATATAACCAACACTAGTGACTTCCTTAATTGATGCATAATATTACATAGAAAAAGCATACCTATAAATTATTATTTAAGTTGTTTATTTAAAATTTTATATTTTTAAGAGTATTTGCTCAACAAGTTTACTTTCTTTTTTCTGTCTCTTAAAATGTGTTTTTTAGGTTCGCTCAGTCATATATTATAGTTATATATTGAATCGAATTATTCGAACAGTCATATATTATAGTCATATATTGAATCGAATAAGAAATCATGAACATATTTAGTTTA
Source organism: Tipula lateralis (assembly GCA_963932295.1). NCBI lineage: Eukaryota > Metazoa > Arthropoda > Insecta > Diptera > Tipulidae > Tipula > Tipula lateralis. The sequence goes on along the minus strand of OZ010738.1, from coordinate 126,114,841 downwards.
GTTATCTCTAGGCCGTTTTACTTAAAAACATGGTCGATGCCTAAAGTTAAAAAGTGGAAAAAATATCAACAATCATATGATAAAGTTGATTTTATGAGATTTTTATCTTGAAACTTCCTATATTTTAGCAAACAGGCCCCTAAGCTAATAACTCATTTCACAGAATTTGGAATATGATAATTAATCATAAAATCGGTTTATTGTTTTTCATTTTAACTAATATTTTTACTCATTTTTTTGAAGATTGAATCGTTTTTTTTAACTGTGAATAGAAAATAAAACGTAATGAATTTGATATATTCATTTGTAATTGGTAAAATGCTACGAGTATCTCTGTGAAGTTAGGCCGAAAATTATTCCGAAAAAATACGATGTAACAATATTATAAATCCTGAAACGTCTATGAAGAGTGCGTGAAACGACGTGAAGGCTTTACTAACACTCGAATATCACATTTTGAATGACATCCCGAATAAAATGTTATGTGACATGTTGATAATATTTTGTATCAAATGTTCGTTATTTCTAAAATAATGAAAATGGTTATTTTACCAATAACTAGACAAATTTTTACAAAAGTTTATTTTACTAATTCTTATACAAAATTTTACTTCATATAAAAGCAACACTTAATATGGTGTTTGTATGTTAATACGTAGGTCGATTTTATGGCAAAACCTGTTACCGGATAAGAGATAAACTGTTTATATCACAAAGTAGGAAAAAATTATCAATCTATGATACACTATGGTAATTGGCGAGCATCAGTCTGTAAACGTGTCAGAAAAAAGTAGAACAAAGTTATTTGAGTCAAAGGTTTGTTATGATATCTTGAAGTCGAATTATATAGTAATTGGCGAGCATCAGTCCATGTTGGTGATGAAGAAAATAAACAGATCTTTCAAAAGTAGAAAGAAAAAGCATTAGTCTGAGTTTTGTTGAAGTTCCTTGAAGATGGACTTTTTGGTAGTTTGCGTGCACCGGCTGTGTATGTGTTGTTGGTAATAAATAAACGTTTCATTAAACAAACGTAGAAAAACGATCTATATGAGTCAGATGTTCGTTCGCTTTTTTTAGATTCTCTTACATTCATCTTAAACAACATAAAAAATACGTGTCTGTAATTGACATTGATTGTAATTTGATTTAAATATGTTCCTGGCATTCAGTTCCTCGTAACTGAAAAATATGTACAAAACTGTGTGTTATATGGGAAATACGAAACGATTGTTGATAATTCATAGTTTTTGGACAACTTAACAAACAATGGCAACTTTGATAATAAACAGTTCTTCTGAATGCAAAGAGTTTCAAAAAATTTTCGCGTAGAAAAACATGTACTTCTCTTGACAAAAAAGTAATAAGACTTATTAAATAGAACCCACCATATTTATACATCTACATTTGTTCTGTCTCCTTCCAACGTTTCCACTTATTTCAACATTTTTGCAGTCTTCGAAACATGTGTTATGCTCAGTTTTCGGTATAGCCTTCAATGTGTATTTTCTTATCAAGGTTCTATTGATTCATAAGGAGGTCCATCAAATAATAATTTTAACTGAAAATGAGGAAAACGTCTTAGTGTGACGCCTGATCTGACGATGAGAAAGAAATTAAGTTATATACACAACAATCAATTAAAATTAAATATTTAAAATGGAATTTTGCTAAAAAAAACTATATCGATAATTCTTGATTTTACCCAATGAAAGGGTAAATATTGCAAAACATAGAGATGAAAAAATTAAAATTGAAAAGTTTAAAGAAAATATTGAAAATGGTGAAAACTTAAATGATACAATTGAAAAATTTGATTCTGCTTTTGATTGAGAAATAAGATCGATAGGTTATGTTGAAAGTTATAGTAATAAACATACCAAGATTGGATAATATTTAGTGACATCAATAAAATAATGAAAAATAAACAAACCTTTTTCTATTTAGAATTACACATTTTATAGAGATGAAATCACGACTGGAAATGGAATAGATATATTTTCATATAATAATCTATTTTATTTTACAATTCAATTATAATATGAAATAGTAAGTGAAGTTTTGAAATAGTCAAATATTTGTTTTGTTGTCGTTCGGAAGAAAAAACCAAATAAAAAATATATGTTTATCCTATTTCGTTTGCCATCACCAAATAAAAGAAATATTTTAAAATTTTTAGTTAATATGCAACCGCGGTTCATATAAGATTATTCCCTTTATATTTATTCTCTTTGATATTTTCTTAAAACTATTTTAATACGTATAAAAAACAAAACAATTGAAGAAGTCTCGTAGACGTTTGCTTTTAGTTTTTTCAATGATTTTATCTGTTGACTACCTCAACCCATAGTATAAACAAAATTTAGAATATTATCTGGTTTTCAAAATAATTATTTCCAAGCAAAATGTTTTCATTTTAGGCACCTGAAAATGTGAAAAATGTCACTAAAATTAAGATTATGTGTATAAAACAATTTTTAAGATCAATTTATAAGGGTTAGCAAACGGGGCACCCATCTTGCACTTACTTTTGAAAGATGAAGATGATCATGCAGAGTTTTAAATGTGGTACTAAAAGAAATCCTGAGTTTTCTCGATAATTCACGGCGGTCCTCTTATTTCAAAAATGTATGCCAAAATAACGTTTTCATGCACGATGGCGTCCTGTGGCGCTCATCATCTTCTCATCATTGATTTGTTCAAGTATATAGGTCAGAAAAGGAAATGGCCCCTGCGCCAATAAAGCTACGACAATTGCAGTGGAAGGTACCTGGTTCTTGAATCCTCATAGGGGCAGGATGTAAAAGGGATTTTTCACTATCGGATTACGATGGGTGGTGTAAATGAACACATCTATAGCCGTTGGAGTGCAGAACTTATGGGCTAACCTATCTTTCATGTCAGTACTATAGCCTGACATGGAGCTTTGCAATGTGCAGATGATTCAACATAATCGGACCTATAGTCGTACGTTCTCGTAATAGCGTTAAGTAGGATGAATTTGCAAGACGCGATGTAATGGCAAAAAGTAGGATGTAAATAATCACGGAAAAGAGTTGGGAGGCTCTTGAGCCTCAAAACAGATTACAAAGATAGAAATAGACAGTCAGATAGGTCAGAAAAGGTTACATTACATTAAAACAAAACGAGAGCAGTTAGCAATAATATTACTAATGTTTGTTAAAATTAGTAATGGTCAGAATATAACTATTTTATCTAATATTAATGATCATCATTTTATTGCCACATCAACATTTTTATGAATGAATATTGATGAATAGAAGTATGAACTTTTTGATAATTAATTCATACTTCTGTTTCATTTTCATCAGTATACAAAAAATCAATTTAATAAGAAAAGGCTTTTTCAAAAATAACAGCTATAATGATGAGTTTATGATTCGACCACAAATAACTATTATACATATAAACAAACTCTATGGAGAAATGATGTATACTAGACTGAAATAAGGGGAAATAATTGTACCCTGGGTGAAAAGGCTTTATTTGATTCAATCAAATAAAAATTTGATATTTTAAGTTCAAAAATATTCCTTATAGTGGATTTTTATTTTTTATATTATAAATATATTTCGGCAATCAAGTTGCCATCTTCAGTATTTATCATGAACTAAAAAATAAATTTTATTTCCATGCCTTTTTATACTTTTTCCAGGGTACAGTGTTTTTATTTTCAAGGTATAATATTTTGTGACGTATTTTTCAAAACAAGTTCTACCTACCTTGAAAATAAAAACACTGTACCCTGGAAAAAGTATAAAAAGGCATGGAAATAAAATTTATTTTTTAGTTCATGATAAATACTGAAGATGGCAACTTGATTGCCGAAATATATTTATAATATAAAAAATAAAAATCCACTATAAGGAATATTTTTGAACTTAAAATATCAAATTTTTATTTGATTGAATTTAAAAGTGGAATAAGTCACACATTAGAGAAATTCTTAATATGAATTTCAACAATTTAGCTTTATTTGAATTTAATTATAACTTTTATTCCTTTAGCATTGATATTACGATAAATAAAAATCAATCAAATCTATAAAACTAAGTTGAAATATAAACATGAAATCGAATAAACGTTTCATGCCACTGCGATGAGTTTCATTCAGTTACAATATTTATTTGAGGTTCTCTTCTTTTTGTTACTTTTAATAATGCAATTGGTTTGCTCTCGTAATTCTTCTTAATTAGTGAAGAATGCTTAAGTAACTTGATCCTCTGTTTCTTTACTTTGAAGTAAAAGTTTTAATTTTTCAATTTCTTTATTTAAAGTGTTAGCCTCTTGACTTAACTAAGGTGTTATCTTTTTTATGTTAGTTATTTACAAAGTTATTCGTTTTTTTTCATATATACTAGCTAAATATATAAGTAGTATTTTCTTATTGTGTTCTTGAAACGATTGTGAAGAAGTATTCTTTTCTTAATTTTCAATTTCGTTCAATTATAGCGATTTCATCAACATTCAAGCTTATTTTTGGTTCGTTTGCACTCTTAACGTAAAGGAAACTTATTATTATTACATTTTTTATAAACATTTATTTAAAATTGATAAGTGTTTGAAAAAAAACAAGCATTATTTACTGTCGGATATATATTTATATTTATGTTGTTTTCAGTGCACTGTGTATAGTGCATATTTTGAGCACTCATTTTCATAATACTCTTGAATAATTGAAACAATAACTAAATCCTTGTATTATATATGCCAACTCGCTAAAGGTTTCAGAAATTTGAGCATCTTACTTATTCCAACCGTGATTTATATATAAAAATATGTGGACCATATAGTTTTAATTACACATAAAGAAATCAACTATCGTAACAAGCAATAATTTTTATATACCATTTGATGTTTTATTCTTGTTTAATTTTATACTCGTCTTGCTTTGAACGCCTTCTCAAAAAGAACATTCAACAAATAATCATCAATAAAATTTACCGTCGTTTTCTTGTTTATTTAGTTTGCAGATTATTTGTAATTCATCAGTGAAAATTCATATTTTCGTTTTTTTTCTATAAATCCTTCCAGTTTTTTCATTTTTTTGGATTATTTCTCTCGTCTCATGATCTTTTATGTAATTTTCATTATTTTTACAACTATCATTCATTCACAATATCCATTTTTTATATTCTTTTATTTTCATTTCTGTAATTTGTATACTGTAACTTAAAAAATTGTAATAAATATTCCCTTCTACTATATGCTTTCCGTTTATTTGTTTATTGTGACAGTACAACATAAAATAATATACGAAGACACAGTACGAGAGCAAAAACTGAAAATGGTACATATAATGGTTAGACAGAACTTATTATAATATAAAATATTAAAGAAGGATTTTTATCTAGGTGTGTTACTTTTGAATTGAATATAAATCGCCTAGAAAATATTTTTGTATAGAGTATAGACATATATTATTTGTTTGTAGATGTTTAACAAGAAATATAATACTCGTAATCAACAAGGGCAAAATATTACCATTTTTGAAAAATGTAAATAAAGAGATGAAATGTTCCATCTGTAAATGTATATTTAATACGTTGAATGCTGATTCTGATGTTCTTTAATATATCAAAAGTATGTTGTTTAAAGTTTTGGCAAGTCAAATAAAGGGAATGTTTGCATACGGACATGCTAGTTAGGGAAATAAAATGAGCTTTTTTAGAAAACCAATGAGAATAAAATAAATTTTTGGCCGGCTGTTCTAGGTGGTCTTAATACTCCACCAGGACTTTTTAAAAACTCATTAAATCGCCTAAATTCAGTTTCCACTCAGATTCCATCTTCAATCATTCAATTCAGTGAAATGCCGCAACATTAATGATATGCAGGAACAGAGAAGTCTATCTTACCAAGGCTTTCATAGCTGGAGTCGGACATGTCGCATTGTTTCAGCAATACCAATCAAGTTGTACTTTATTTAGTAAAATTGGCAGAATAAACATACCATAGTTATTGGACATTATACGATGGAGGTAAAGGTAACCATGATAATGATTTAATATGATCGATAGATCATCTTCGGTTTCAATCTCTAAGATCAACTTTAACGTGTTTAACAAGCTTTGTTGTTCGATTTGGTGATAGATATGTTTATCCCAAATCAGTTTCTTATTAACAATTACTCCTTAATATTTAACATTTTTGGTAAAATTGTTGATTGTTGTGTCATTTAGAAAGGACGCGCTGGGCACCAGCTATATTGAATGTGACTGGCATTATCACTGTTTTACTAATATTGACGTTAAGGCTTACCTAAACGCACCATCGTCACACTATGTCAATTACTTCTTACTACACATCTAGGGTTTTATCGAAATTACCCCTAATGATTATGACCAGATCATCCGTATGATGCAGTGATGCCAGACGTAGGAAAAATTCCCTTTTTGTAGGGAATTTTTGATAAAATAAGTAAAATAGGGAAAAAGGGACAGATTTTTAAACAAACGCTAAACGTAGGGATTTTTCTTTTTTTCTGGAAATTAAATTATGATGTTTATGAATATAAAAAATGAATAACATATATATACTTTGCTTATTGGACCGTTTTACTATTTTTTTGTCTTTAGGGGTATTGTTTGTCACTATACCGTTGATCCTCATTCTGTATATTGTATAATATAACAAAACGAAACCAACCTAGCATTTATTTATATCTAAGTCAAAACGTTAAGAACCAAAGCAACCATTTTGCTTTTTTGTCTGTGTTGTTTTTGAGCGTATATTCGTATTTACGTATTTATTTGTGAAGTGTCGTGTTTGCTTTTTGAATGACCTATATAATATATTTCTGAAAGAGTGTAGTGTTAAACAAATAGTTTTATAATGGATTCATCGTCATCATCGTCGTATAATTTTCAAGAAAAAATTTGTGCTACTTCGAAAAAAAATGGCGGAAACAAAAATTTAACGACAATTGACTTAATATGGATAAATTTAAATGTTGGCTAGAAAAGTTTCAGGTTGACGATTTTAAATGTAAATGCATTACATGCAATAAAGATTTGCCTGTGGAAAATCAGAACTAGAAAAACATAGTGAAACTAAAAAACAACAGCAAAATATTTAAAAAATTAAAAACACCGAAAGTCAATAAGTTTTTTAAGCCAAAATCAAAATCAAAAAGTAACGCTGTTGAAAATTCTGAATTAAGCATGAGTATGTTTTTTGCTGAGCATAACGTTGCTACACAAATAGTAGATCACTTTTTATAGAAATCGAATTAATAGAAATATTAATTCGATTTCTATAAAAGTGAATAGAAATATTAATAATTTTATAGAAATTTTTAAAGAAATCGTTCCCGATTCGGATATTATAAATAAGCCAAGTTAGGACGGAGTAAGTGTGTTGGAATAGTTAAAAATATTTTAGCACATGAAGAAACCCGAAGTTTGGTCGAATCATTAAGAAAAACGAAATTTTCTGTCATGGTGGAAGAAAGTACCGACATTGGAACAAATAAAACCATGTGTATTTTAGTTCGGTATGTGTGTCCAGAGAACGGTAAAATAATCGTGAAAATGCTATGTAGACTTGATGGTTGTTGGTTCAGATTGTTCCGCGGCGGCGCTTTATGAAAAGTTTAAAAGCGTAATAAATAATTTCGGTACGTATTAAAATTAGTTAGTTTATATTTTTAATTGTAACATATATCATTTAATTGACGACAAAAATATGTGTATACAACTTTTTATAGGAATTCCATTCAAAAATATAATCAGTATGTGTAGTGACGGAGCAAGTGTTATGGTCGGTTCGAAAATTTCCTTCAGAGCAAGATTGATAGAAGACAACAAAAAAGCTTCATTATTAAATGCATATGCCATAGCGCAGCAATAATAGCAAGTAAAGCGTGCCTTGCATTACCAAGACCACCAGAAAATTTATTACGGCAAATCGGAGTGTATGTGTCGAGTAGCTCAAAGCGCTGTTCGCAGCTACAAGAAATTTTGATCTCTGATACTCGCTTTAGTGGCATATTGTTTACTTCGTAATGTTTTAAAACTGGATTTAATTTCCGGTGGAATAATAAAGTTCTACACTTATTGATGTTCAGACTAAGAAGATTTGAATCACACCATATCACTAAATTGTCAATGTGTTCTTCGTTTCTAAGCATCGCTTAAGTTCTCGACAGTTCTGTATACTTTGAGGTCGTCAGCAAACATTAACATTTATGAGTGTAGAATGACTTCAGTGATTGCGTCGATGAAAATGGTAAAAATCCAAGGGCCAAGATGAGAACCTCCAATTCCAACTTACCAATCTCGATGTATTGGATGTGGTTGCTTAAGTAAGATTTAAACCAAGCCACATAGTTGTTTGAGAACCCAAATTAGTATAACCGTTTTAGTGCTTTACAAACAGTCTGGGTACACCACGTCAACTTTCTTGTGGCTTTCAATAACTTTGATTGTGCTGCTGGTGAATTAAATGAGGTTTGTAGATGTTGATCTCTTAGGCATGAATCCATGTTGGTATATACGGTGAAACATGTCGAGGCACAACTTCTTTGAAGAAATTACATATTACAAGTTCAAATAATTTGGGAATAGATGAAATCGACGTTATACCGTTATAACATGATACATCACTTCTATCCCCAGTTTTAAATAATGAAGTTATTCTGGTTATCTTCCATTTTTTTAGGAAAGTCTCCCAATCTCAGCGACTAATTGAACAGCATATACAAAGACGTAGTTTCAAACTGCTGTAATCTTTCAAAAAAGAACCAGGTATTTGTGGGCCAGAGAGCACTCTAACAGGCCCAGGGAGTTGTAGAATAACGTGGTGTTCCCTGACGAAGCAAATTTAAACTGCATGGGAGATGGACGGCTAATTGTGCGTCAAAAACCAGGAGAACGCCTCAGCGATATCTGCATTTAACAAGTGCCTAATAAAACTGAGGGTGTAATGGTTTGTGGCTGTCTTAGTAATGCTGGTGTTGGTCACTTGGCCTTTGTCGCAGCAGGGATAACCGGTAATGTGTACCTGAATATTCTGGAAAGTCGTTGGAAAGCATCAGTTTTTGAGCTTTTTAGTGAAACTGAGAGCTTCATCTTTCAACAAGTCAATGCGCCAGCCCATAGATCAAAACAATTGACAATGCAATTTTTTTACTTTATTTAAAACTTCTGTATAACTTTCAGTTAAAAATTAATAAATAACTTTGTTACATAAAATTTTATTTCTATTTGAAGGTGAAAAAGTACTTGGTTGATAATTCCATTTACACAATGAAATGGCCCCCTATAGCCCAGCTATGAACCCAATTAAAAAAAGTTGAGCTATTATGAAGCATAAAGCCCGTTATTGTAATCCAGAAACCATCCAGCAACTGAAGCACCAAATTCAAATTGCGTGGGATGATATAAGCACTGACGTGATTCAAAATTGAATTCACTCCATAAGCAACAGATGTGCAGTGGTAATTAAGAAAATTGGCGGTCATACCAAATATTAAATTAATAGTTTTGCGGATAATTTTATATTTTGAAATATGCTTAATTACGAAATTAATATATTTTTTTTTGAATTTATTAAAATTAATTCGTTCAAAAAAATATGGCAATTTTTTTCTATTTTCGCAAATTCGCTCATATTATTTTACTAAGATCATGAAATTTAAAACTAAATCACATTTTAAATTAACAATGAGTTAAATAATAAAAGAAAAAAATACTTGTTTGGTGTTACAACAATTGAGTTCGTGAAAAAATTGGTTTAATTAAAAAATGTTAGCTGTCCGGATTTTTTTACACAGTACTGTATATATATATATATATATATATATTTATATATATATATATATATATATATATATATATATATATATATATATATATATATATATATATAGATATATAGATATATATGTATATAAATATATATATATATATATATATATATATATATATATATATGTATATATATATATATATATATATATATATATATATATATATATATATATATATATATATATATATATATATATATATATATATATATATATATATATATATATATATATATATTACGCCAGTAATTATTTTCCCTTCACCAAGTAGCCACAACATGGCAACCGTAAATATAAATGTGGTAGGGTTTCGCTAACATTATCATTGGGAAAGGATTTTTATTTACTTCTATATATAAGTACAAAAAGACAGAACTAGAAAAAAAATTCTAGACTAATAATTTTAAATGAAGTTTATGGTCATTTATTCGCCTAACGAATGTTTTTGTTTCTGATTCTAATTTTCTATAAGATAAAGTACAAAAAAGAAAAAAATTTTGTATTAAATATTCTAATTTGAACAAAAAACTAAAAATTTATAGAATTATTTTCATCGGGCTATATGTAAAAAAGTAATAAGGCAGAATTTTTCTTCTACACGACAAAACCCATTCGAACAAAGGAAACAAATCAAAAAAAATATTTGACTTCGGCATAGATAAAAAATTTTAAATAGACACTCAGCCACCCAAATTTAATGATAAGATATGAAAATATCTTCTATTTTAATCACGTACATGAGATTTTTTTTATCTTATGTAATAAATAAAAGAAATATATGTAAATGTTTAGTTATTTTGTTTAAATTAGAAAAGTTTTTAATTTACCAATAGTAAACCTGATTAGGATTTCAATTACCTAAAATTTTTTTATGCTTTACAGTAACATTATAAGGTTAGGAGTAAAACTGCAACTACTACTCAGGTGGTGCAATCGTTCAAATACATATATAGATGTGAAACCAAAAGTGCAGTCTGTAAAATTCAGAAAATGTATTTAAGTAGGGGCTTTAAACCATGTATTTTTTTAATATTTTTCGATTCAGTGTTTCTTGCGTTATATTTTCTTCTTCTTTGTTATTTCATCATAAATACAGATACAGCTTTAAATGTAGTATGTATTGATATTAAAAATACAATTAAACAATAAATGTATATTTTTTTTATAATAATTATATGGTTTATTTTTTTTACGGCTCGGTATGTGCCATCCACGTCACGTTTTGGGCCATATATCACACGCATGAATGTTAGAAACCATCTCTCATATTCATCCGTCAAGGTCCAACTCTCACATCCCATACATGACAACGGATCTGATCAACAGTTTGTACAGTTTCAGCTTATCTGTATTTGCAAGATATTTTGATTTCAGAAGTGGAAGTAGAGGATATAAAGCCCGATTGCCAGCGGCAATCCGAACCTTGATATACCCGCCCACACTATTATTGTGAGTAATGAGAGATCCAAGATACTTGAATCTCGTTGCTACTTCAAACGTGTGGTTTCTACTACTGAAATCAGTTGCGTATTGGTCTCAAAAATCAGAGATCATATTTGGTTTTGGACTCATTGATTTTGATACCAACGAAAGCTGAAAACTGTTCCAGTGGATCAAGTATCTCTTTCACTTAGTTGTCATTTAATCCAATCACACAGATATCATCTGCATATGCAAGAAGTTGATTGGATTGTCGGAATAAGATATTGTCTTGAGGTGTTTCACTTTGACGAAGGATGTATTCCAACATGAGATTAAAAAGTATCTAGGACAGCATACCTATTATCTCCTTGTCGATCAAGTTGAATAAGAATTTAATGTCTGTGCCACACTTGATTTATTATTTTAGGAATTATATTAAAAACCTGAAAATTATTTAATTCCTATATTCCGTGTTTCGGGTATCCATTCTAAAATCTACATTACAAAATCAAGAAGACCAGTTAAATAAAATAAATTCTCAGGTATTTATTTAAATTAAGTGCATCGAAAAATGTATAGTTTCTATAAAGTAGGATAGGCTTGTCAGTATAGATAGAATTTTTTTGAATCAAATTAAAAAAAATTTATTACTTAATATTATTTAATAACGAAGGCTATTGCTAGGAAAAGTCACGTGAGATTCATTCCATTAACGAATTGGGAAAATTAAATTATATTTTAAATAAAAATCATCTGTTAATGACTAAATTAATTTTACGAAATAAGTAAATAAAATGTCTAATGAATTTTTCTCTGATAATATTTTTAAAAATGTTAAAACACTCGCAGTACAATCCAGTTCAATTTAAAAACTAGAAGAATATTGGTATACTAATTAGAATACGTAAAAACAGAACTCTTACACGTTTTTATCAAAAATGGTAAAAATTATATCAAATTCTGTTTAAGTGAGAAATGTTATTTTTCGATATATCTCCTATCTAAATAATTTCAATTGACCGGAATCCTTTAGAATTTACATTAAAATTGTCATTTGGCCGCAATTGAAATTTGAGAAAAAAGTCACGAAAAAATGTCATTTATCTGAATCTATCCCTTGGTTATGTAGCAAGTGCAAAAACAAACAGCCCTAATTTTGATGAAATTTACACAAATTGATATAATATGTACGAAGAAGAATGAGTGATATAACTTTACAAGATTTTACCTAATAATCTGGAGATAAATTGAAAAATATTTGTTCGCATTATTGATACAATAAAAAAACTTATACAATAAAACAGATCATTTAGAAGTACCTTCTTGATATAATCAAATTAATTGGTGTTTCGAAGTTGAAATGAATATATGAAAAATGTCGCTATATAATTTTTGAGTGTTTTTTAAGTTCAACAATTTTGAAGCTGAATAGATTTTTTAATTGATTATAATTTACTATCGACAAATATTATAAATTTAATCCTAATCTACATGCAAAATTCATGTGGAAATTTAACTGTATTCCTTTGGGCAGAAGAATCGTCACACAGAACAAGTGTTTTTTCTGTTCTGTTTTATTTTATTTTATTCGTTTATTTCTATGCAATTTGTTTTGGGGCTCAAGGCACTCCTAACTCTTTAGCGGTTCGCTTATTTACGTCCTTACCTTATGCTTTGGAGCCAAATCGAGAACGTACGGCTAAAGGTCCGCAGCTTTAACCACTGCGCCACCTGGGTGGTATTCTGTTTTATTTATTATACATAAATTGCGAGTGTGTGTATGATATGCGCATTCATTGAGATGTGTTGTATTGAGTACGTGTTATATATGGGGCGATGTGAAAGTAAAAGACAGTGAAAACTGTGGAAATCGAAATGTGCACATGAAAATTCGTAGATGAGTTTCATTTAGTTCGTTTACATTACAAATAAATAATCAAAAACACATCGTGATCGTACATGACTATATGGTATATCTGTTTTGTTTTATATTCAATGTAAAAAGTAATTTTTTGTTCTATATGCTTATTTATTATACATAAACCAGAGTTTTCAGTAGCGTTTCCTAGCACATTAATATATCAAAAAACTACTCTATGTGTTAACACACACCACTGCTATTTATATCATTTATATGTGTTTTATATATCGCATACACAATATCCACTTGGAGGATTTCATTGGTATAGTATTTCTTTTCTCCCTTTTACAATGGGGATTTCAAGTTTGAAGTTCTAAGATTAGTATATAATTGCCACTGACTGTACACGATACTGTTAATTTTGCCTTGTTATGCTGTACAATAGAAATATTAGTGTGCCATTATCAAAGTTAGCGACATTCTTAAGCATTAGTACGTTTTGTCTTGATGTTGGCAGCTTCCTGGGGCTGATATTTTAAAATATTTTATTGGATATCGTTTTGTGCTGTATGCTTTCATCTCTGATACAATATTCCTCTTTAGTATCGAAAAGCAGTAGTAGTGATACAGGTAATAGTATCAACGTCTAACGAAACTGAAGAATGCTGATGAATAATTAAAGTAAAACTCTAAGACTTCACAGACCATGTAGGTCAAAATACTAACCAGAATTAGCAAGAGCGATGTAAATAATAGAGAGAAAATGCATTTGCGTGGGCTACGTTGTTTAACTGCAATTAACTCTAGCATATCATTTTTTATTAGAAGCTATAACTTATTTTTAACTTGTAGAATAAAAGAACTTCGCTGGATCAAATACCTAGTCAGTTTGATAACCAAATTATATCTAAGATTGATTATGTAATAATCGATTGGATTAGTAGTAGAATACATATGCTCAAGTAACTCAGTTGCTGCGTCATTGGAGGCACGTACTTGAACCTACTAAATTTCATGTAGTATGTTATAGGATACCAACTTAACAGTTGCTCTATAGTTGTAAATGTTAAATCACATATTTCAATTAATTTTGCTCTGTATAAAATTTTCTCATGTCCACAATACATTGAGTAAAATTAAACAATTATTTATTATTACAATGTAACAATAACAGCTTCAGTCAATAAACTTGAAATGTCTTCAGATTTTATATACAAAACGCTAATTTTGTAAAAAAGTTCAAATTATCTTCTTTAAAAGAAGAAAATAAGAAAAGATATCGAATAACAAATTCATGGTCATCTTTTTAACTATGCAACATACAACCGACACACCGATTTTGATAAATGAATGTTTAACTGTATAAATGGGATCTGTTTTAAACTGCAAAAAAGTTAAAAATTGATACAAATACCTGTGAATAAGGAACGCCAATATAATGATGAGGAAAATAACAGATAATATAAAATATATTCGATCAACGTATGACCTTGATAATCTTAAACTTATTTTCATGTTATTTTAGAATGCCTCCATTCACGAATGATTTAACGATTTTATCAAGTCATAACATTATTAATAATTCTAACGTTTTATTTTTTAGAGGAAGTGGGTATAAAAATGAATCAACAGCATTGATTTTCTGAACGATTTTATTAAACTTTTTTTCTTGTTTCAAAATATACTTAGAATAAACGCTAATCTAACATTTGATAGCATTACAAGTTCCCATCGATAACTTTAATCAGTGAAATATTGATAACAGCCATTGGTTATTATCACATACACGATTTAAAATATTTTCGTATTTACAAGAAAACTCAAAGAGCTAAGGCGATGCTGTTTGTGTTTAAGATTCCAATAGTTCACATTATGAAGATTCTTGAAAGTCACTTCCATTTAGGGATGAAATCTACACCAATATAAATAAAAAACAAATATACTATAATAAGTTTATATAACTTCCTTCATATTCTGTTAGAGTGTTTACTGAAGACATGTAATTGCAACATAATATTAGGCAAGTTAAGTAGGCAAGTTAATTAATATTAGCGATGTTAATATTGTTCTAATGAATAATTCAACTAAAGTAATAAATATATTCGTCTATGATACCATCTTTTGAGGTCTAAAATTGAATATTGCTGACTAGCTTGGATACGATATTAGGGTTATTGAGGCAAAATCCGATAGATCCTTGCAACTTGCCACTGTTTTCTCGAACAAGTATTAATCATGGTTCGTTCCTGCGGGTCCTCTCGTACTACGTAGGAATGCTATAAATATGTTAAAATAAAAATTATTCGTTCTATAAAAGTATATTGGTTAGACAATTTAAATAAAACATAACCGTCTATATTTTGTTACAAAACAATTATATAGCGTACGGTCGATATTTTAAGAAAAATCAAATCGAAGACTTTAATAGAACAAGACAATCAAGTAGATAGAAAATTTTTATATACCAATTAAAACAATGCAAATTATCCCTACAATCGATGTGTTCAGCAGTTATCAAAATGGTCATTTTATGTGATAGCATTTATAGTAAACTATATACATATATGCTAAAACATACTACCAATTCAACAAATAAAATTATTGTTTATATGGATTCGATTGGTCACTTTTGTCGACCACAAAACCCAGACTCATTAACTATTCTATATTACTCACTCATAATACCAAAAGAAACGAACACGATCCAAGTGATCCCTTTTCTATCAGTTAGTGCATATAATCATCGAAATATGGCTTACAACATTTAAAAATTTTGCACTTAACTACTGTACATAATGGCCAATATTAGAGGGTTTTAACAGCAATTTAAATATTGTATATTTAAATATATGTAAGTCATATTTATTCAAATAATTCCACAGATTCTAACAAATATGTTAAAATTATTCTTTGTTGCTCACACTTTATTAAAAACATTATAATATAAACGATCTCTTTAGAGTAGACCATCATTTAAAGTTTCCAAATTAATCAAAGAAAGTATGCATAATTTTTTGTATGTAATAATTACTATAATATAATGAAATTAATTTCTAAATACTTGTTGTATTATTAAACTCTAAATATGCTAGTATTGAAACAGTGAACGCATTCATTCGATGAAAATATAAAAAAATCATTTACATTTACTAACCTTAATTTAAAAGACGTTATCGAGAATTCTAAAGACAGAATTCTTCGGTAAAACGGTTTATCAACAAATTTATGTTACCAAGATTTTGATAAAACTTATCGTGACTATAGCTCAATTACCATATATCAAAAGAACCATTGCATACAAAAATTTTGCAACACTCAATTTGACAAAAAAAAATTGAAAAAATTATTTATCTTATGTCCCAATACAGTCTCAGTAAATATTTTCTGAAAGAAGGTTAAGCAATAGCCATAAAGAGAATTACTTTTCTATAGTCAAAAGGCGTTGCCATGAAGCGTCGCATTTAGGAAACTTTAAACAAAATGCATTCGTTTTTTGATAGTAGTTATTCTAAGAAATACACTGATATCTGAAAAATTTAAATCAGAAATTACAAAAAACTAGAACTTTAAAAAACTTTTCTTTAAATTTTTTAAAAGAAATACAGATACTTTAACTAATATATTGAACCAAAAAGAAATTCGATGTATAAAGACTAATCCGACAAAAAATTTAGCCACAACTATTTTAATTTTGCAAATATTAAAGCGTTTAACAAGAAAATTAAAACCGATCAATTACAAAACGTCAAAACGATCTTCTGATATAGTAAATATTACCAATAACAAAAAAACGTAAAACTTAACAAAACGTATCCTAACATGTATGCATATATTCTCAAATTTATAAAAACACATTTGCATTTGATGCAAATGTGTCATTTGATGCACAAGGTCAATTAAAAAATAAGTTACGTTATGATCTTTCCTCACAGTGATTGTAAGCATGTGATAAAAGCCATAAACGGATTATATGAACATAACACCGTAAAAGTAACAGAACTACGCTATGATGTTTTACTTTTCTACGAGTATCAAACAAAATTTAAATAACGATTTTGGGCATCGTAGAAACTGGCACTACCATTACTCGGATTTAGTTTTATTGATGCACGACAATTTTGTGATGTTTGTCATAACAGTATAACTGAAATAGACCGTATATTTCAATTAATACCACTTAAACCAACACGCGACGATTAGAATTTGTAAAAAAAATTCTTTCAAGTATTTATTATACCAAAAAAATTTGGTGAATTGATAATACCAAATAATATATTATCATGTATCTATACTCAAACATAGATGTAGTGAGAAACCAAGTCCTTAATTTTTTAAATAAAATAATAGCATGACTGTATTAGAAGGTTAAGTGTTGATTCGTTTAAATTTTAGTTAGCATGCAGAACATAATTAGTTACAAATATAGTTTCCAGTGATCCATTTCCTGTCGCTGAAAGTGAATAGATCGTTCACTTCTTTGACCAACTCTGTTATCTGGTCTATATATAATTAATATGTAACAAAATATAATTAATAAGTAACTATTGATGTTCACAGATGATACCACTTTTCTATGGGGTAAAAATAATATGAAGGAAAGTACGAATAACATACCCAATGATATTTCAAAACTCAAACAATTAATGTTTAAAATGTTAATGTAAGTTATTTTCATAAACAGTTTATTAGTATTTTTTTTAATTAATTTCGTCATATTATTTGTCTTAGAAATATTAATTAAAAATACTCATCTATAGATTGCCAGTTGTTCTATATATATTTCTTAGACCATTTTCAAAGGCATTGCGTATTCAATAAAAAAAATTATAAAAAAATAATTGAAAAACTATTTAACTTTTACATGTTAAAATTTTTATCTTAGAACACTTACAAAAGATGAAGAAAATTTAGATTAAATTTCCTTGTGATAAGTTGTATAAAATAATTCAAAAAGTTGTATAAAATGAAACTAAATAAAAATTAAAACCGAAATGTGTATGTTTTCACTTCAACAATAGTATAATCATACCATTTAAATTATATTCTCTTCCGTTTGGATGTGTGCATTTCACTGTGTCAGTGTTATTTGTTGAATAGTATGCAGTGTTATGTGTTGGTTTGGTATATGTTGTGTTCATATTTTTATATACTAGAGGAATAATCGCCAATAAGTGAGCAATAGATGGGAGCTTGATCATCAGTATTGCGTTTTATATTGCATGTTTCTGTGTGTGTATATGTACAGCATCGATGATTACACTCTTTAAGCAGTTTGGTTGGCAAGTTAATATTGTGAAAAAAAAATAAGTTTCATGCTAGTGACCCAAAGAAAGAAAATCTCTACCAGACCAATCTTATTAGTTGACCAAATCATTTACTATTCCCAAATCGTGTGGTGATTCTAGAATCCATTCTAAAAATGTTGGTTGGTGTATAATATATCAGGCTTATATAAAATTAAATATCGATTTATAAGAATCGTAATATAATTTTTCAGTTTACTAAAAATATTGTGGTTGGTTTTATCATTTCGATAAATTTGTGTTAGATAAAATATCGTTATTTTATTTTTCTATTTTGTCGGACAAACTTTTATCATAAATCATAGCTCCATATACGCCAACGGTGAGGGAATTATTGAATAATCGACAAGTACTGACCTTGACAGGAATAGAATTACAGAACAAAGTTTATTTTTTTTTTCAAATTTATTAGCGTCACTGCTTTAAATTCCACGTTGCCGATTTCAAATAGAAAAAAAATATCGCAGATGAAAAATATGAAATTCATCTCATCTTGCATATGTTATGGGACTCGATGAATTTACTGTGCGTATCATTCGTATAAAGGGTAGTGCAATCGTCTCGGGACAGTGCTAGTGAATTATTCGAAATATATTTAACTGGAAAATTTTGATTTTGATTAGTTTTAATGGAATGAAAACTTATTTTGTGGAACTGAGCACCACTTTTCTTTTTCTGATATAACTGATTTTTTAACGTCGAAAGATAAATTTTCCAACCATTGTAAGAAAACATCAATTTGTTATTTGTCTGTTATTTAATTTTTGGTGTCATTTTATCACGAGACTTATGTTTTTGGACAGTAAATTCGAGATCCAAGGTTTTAAATTTTTATATTTATATTTGACGATTTTTTTAATAAGTATATGACAACATGTGTTCATTCAAGATAAACATGGATTTACTATATGCTATGGATGAAGTGTTTTCAGCAGCAACTAAAATTCAATCAAATAAAAGTTTTGATATTTTAATTCAAAATATTCCTTATTGTTGAATTTTATGTTTTTTATATATCATAATATAATGTGACGAATCACAGATGTCACCAGTAATAACTAAAAAGAATTATAAATTATAGCAGTAGAGGTTACCCTGTAACCAAATGTTTACACATACGAACAAAATAAAAATAAATAATGAAATAGGCGACGAAACAAACAAAATGGAATGTTCTACAAGAATTTGAGTCGTATAAATACGTGTAGACATTTGAGTTACAGAACAGTTCAATTTTGAATTTCAAAGTGTTGATATCACGAAGTGATAAAAAGTGAAAGTGAAGTGTTAAAATAATTGTAGTGATATTTATTGTGTAAAATAAGTGTAGTAATAATTATTTGTGAAATAATTGTGGAATTTATTGGGAAATAAATTTATTGTTAAAATTAATCTTTGCGAGTTTAATATTCACAATCCAGTGATTGAACCGGATAAATTATATTTGAATAACCACTCAGCGAAATCGTAATAATAAATATAATTCGTCAATCTAGTTGCCATCTTCAGTATTTATTATGAACTCATTTATTAGAGTTCATAATTAATACTGAAGATGACAACTTGATTGCCCCAATATATTTAAGATATATAAAAAATAAAATTCCATAATAAGGAATATTTTGAATTGAAATATCAAATTTTTATCATAGAAATATATTATATTATATAGAATGAACATTATTAAACGTCAAGCGTTCCAAATTCGTGAAAAAAGAGAAAGGAATAGAAATATCATAGGCGTGCTAGTAACTCAAAAAGGGATTTGCAATGAAGTTGCCGACATTAACATATATTACCAATTTACAATCGTTGATCACAATATTAATATTATTATATTAATACTATTGCCCAATAGTATTAATATAATAATATTAATGTTAATATTATTGCCCAATTAATAGGTGCAAAATAAAAATCATCTTTATAGATTTAATGTACTCATTTCCACACCTCCCAAGAGGAAGAGTACTTGGTGCGTTTTTGTTCAAGTGGTATCCCCGGTAGGCCTAATCCACAAAATATAGAGTTAAATTACATTCCTTGAAATTGAAGTAAGGAAACGAATCTGTTACATTTAGTAAGCGTTTTGGAATTTTCATTACAAAAATAATTTAACCGAATGTCGTAATACTTTTCTATAATAGACTGAGATAACAAATGTAAGTGCTCTTGAGAATGATTGTCATCTAAAAGGTTTTGTAGAACATTGTAACATACCTTTTTAAAGAACTTAAGGTTAGAATGTAATTGGGCCATGTTCTTATAATCGGCAATTCTCAGTTCTCGTTTTAATACTGCTTCAGTATATTTGCAAATTTTTAATACTGAGGACGAAGGTGTGATTAGACCACCTTTATTTTTTAAATTTATAAGGGACGCACGGGTATTAGTTTGTTGTAATAATTTACAGTAATCCTCACACTTTAGTTTTTTAAATAAATAGCGTACTATAGCGTCATTGTATTCAATGACATTGATCGAAAATTCACTTAAGATAATATTGTACCCAAAAAAGTTGTCATCATCATATATAATAAAACAAGGTCTTTTTCATTAGATTGTGTTAAAACAGGTTCCATATATGTTGATGAAGAACAATTGAGCCATAGCAGAGCGAATTAAAGAACTATTGATAAGCCTATCTGAATTGCCGTTTGAAACATTCAAAATTGAAATCTCGGTTTGCGGAATACAATTATAGACGCGCTGCCTAGTTGTACATGGGTTAAAATGCGTTTGTACGATGTCATAAATTGCCTTAAAGTTGGATTCGAATTTCTTCGTAATCTTGATCGAACTATAGAAAAGAATAATTCAACGTGGTCTTGACTTAACTTCTAAAATGAAATATATTTTAATTGCTTAGTGAGTAAATACTCATCATGGAGAACTTGTATATTTTTAAGACACCCTAATATACCAACAAATCCTGTTTTGGACTTTGAATAAATTATTTTACTGCCATCGGATAAAAATTTTAATTCAGAAATGTATTCTATTGAAGCTTTAATATTATTTTGAATAAACGTAAAATTGCTAGTACTAATTGGTTTTTTAAATCCGTAATCTTGAAAGGTTTTACTATTTCATATCAAATAAATTATTAAACGTTCTAATAAATTTTATAGTGGCACCGCACTCTTCAAATTTCTTCAGATTTAATATACTATCACAAAATTCAAATGCATTAGCAACGGAATTGCTTAACGTTTGAACCGCTAAATTTACTTTCATTTTTTGATTGATAAAATAAATATGAGCTTTCCTTAATTTGTTTCCTAAATGAAAACCTTCCTCGTCTTGAATTTTATTTAATTCCTCTAAGTATCTCCATGATATTATAATGCCTTCACTATCGATAAATTGACCTTTACAACAATGTTTGACCTTTACTGAACAAAATTTGTAGACAGGCCATCAAAGGTTACTGCAATTGTTATAACACCGATATCGTATAACAAACGCAGGCAACATTCGATCATGTTTCGTTTTTGATGTGATGTTAGGCTTCGGATAGGGAAATATCCAATTGGCATTTTCCAATTACCATGACAGCAAACAAACATAATAACAATTACTTGGATAGCTAAAGTGTTGTCATTTGGATCGTTACCTTGAAAATATTTTTTTATTACTAAAATCATACTCATATTTTGGATGAATGTACATCTCGTCTAAACACAGATTTCCTATAACAGATTCCCCTTTATCTTTTTTTGATCGAACTAATGATTCTAATGTATGAAATGCCTCGAAAGTGAAGCCGGGGTTTCCATCGAATACCTTATACCAATTTTCTATAGTTCGGGAGTGTGGTAAACAATTATAGAATTGTTTACGAACATATTCATTTCGGAGAGTAAAAATTTAAATTTAAGGCAAATTTTTTAATTTCCTCCGGATATTGTCTCACTAACTTTCTACCTGACACTTTATCTAAATACCTATTTATAAAATTAAAGTTAGGGTTAGTGAAATCTAAAAATTTGTCTTTCTGATCTCGCACTGTCCATTCAAAATAACTTCAAATCAAAATATAAATATCTATATATATATATATATATATATATGTATATATATATATATATATATATATATATATATATATATATATATCGCACTGTCCATTCAAAATAACTTCAAGTCAAAATATAAATATATATATATATATATATATATATATATATATATATATATATACGACATCTATCGGAAAAACAAACCTCCTAAAAAAACACCCAAGGGTGTTTTTTTAAGAGGTTGCCGATTTTTTTTTGAATAAAACACATATAAAATTATGAAATGACCAAAATTTTTTTTATTTGGTAGATAATTTTTTGGCATTTAACATTTAAACACAATTTCTGGCATATGGCTACCACGACTATTTTTCACAAATGTCATTCTGGAGGTCCAATTTTCCAGCACTTTTTCAAGCATTTGAGGGCGTATGTCAGCAATGACACGTTGAATATTGGTTTCCAAAGCGTCAATCGATTGAAGTTTATCCACATAAACCAATGACTTCACGTATCCCCACAAAAAGTAATCGAGTGGCGTCAAATCGCACGAACGCGGAGGCCAATTCACCGGACCATTTCTCGAAATAATGTTGTCGTTGAAAGTTTCTTTCAATAAGTCGATTGTTTCACGCGCTGTATGGCAAGTGGCACCATCTTGTTGAAACCACATTTCATCCATATCCATATCTTCAAGATTTGACAACAAAAACTCATTTAACATGGTTCTGTATCGATTTCCATTCACGGTAACGCGTCGTCCTTCCTCATTTTTAAATAAATATGGACCGATGATCCCACCAGCCCATAGACCGCACCAAACAGTACATTTATCAGGATGCATTGGTAATTCTTGAACGGCGTGTGGATTATCTTTGCTCCAAATGCGACAATTTTGTTTGTTGACGTATCCATTTAACCAAAAATGCGCCTCATCACTGAAGAGAATTTTACGGTAAAAAAATGGATCTTCGTTCAATTGATTTAACGACCAATCACTGAATTCACGGCGCAAACGATGGTCGTGTGGCTTTAATTCTTGCACCAATTGAATTTTGTATGGCACCAAACCCAAATCTTTACGTAAAATTTTCCATAAAGTCGATGGACAAAGTCCAATTTGCTGAGCACGACGACGAATCGATAAATTGTCGTTTTCTTCGACACTGGTCTCAACGACAGCAATATTTTCTTCTGTACGAACTCTTCTCATTCTTGTCGGTGGCTTGGCATCCAAAAGAGTGAATGTAGACCGAAATTTGGTAATTACGTTCTTTATGGTGGTCTCTGACGGACGATTATGTGCACCATAAAATTCACGAAGTGCTCTATAAACATTTTTAATTGAACACTGATTTTGAAAATAAATTTCCACGATTTGAAAACGTTGTTCTGGAGTTAACCTATTCATAATGATTTGCCAAACAATACTGAGTAGAAATGCCACTTTGAGCTGTCAAAACAACTGTCATAAAATAAAACGACATCTATCGGAAAAACAAACCTCCTAAAAAAACACCCTTGGGTGTTTTTTTAAGAGGTTGCCGAGTTTTTTTTTGAATAAAACACATATAAAATTATGAAATGACCAAAATTTTTTTTTATTTACATCTATATAATATATTTTTTGCAGAAGATGAACATATTTTTTACACATTTTACGATGTAGTCAACAGGGAATGATAACTGCTTTAAATTTTTATATAAAATATCCTTTTGAGTCACTTAAATTTTGGCATTTTATTCAATCTATCTTGTAGTTTGATATTTCTATAAGAAACGGAAGTCCAAATCCAAATCTTAAATCCAACTTTAAATTAAAAATTAAATTACACTACACTAATCAACAACATAATGACATTAATGAATTAAGTACTGTACTTCAAAAATGTTTAAATTTATTTTATTTTATTTTAAAAATAACTTATGAAATTTCAACCTGAATTGTTATCCAAATTTAAAACCAAGTATCATTCTTTCTTTAGTTAAAAAAATCACCTTTCATGTGAATGTGATAGAATTGCGATGTATTTTACTCAACAATTCATTTAATCCTACAATTCATTTTTTACTTTCATGAAGCCTCATTTCTGCCACCAAATTGTTATAATGGCCTTGCTTATTACGCCTTTAAATTGATTTACCCAACATCTTTTGGCAGATTTAGTATTCAGCAAAGCTGTATTAATTTTAATTTTTTTTTGCTTCAATTAATCTTTTTCATGCCACTAGAATCAAAAATCATTATTTTGAATTAAATAAGGTTACTATATATTAATTCACAAATTTATTACTTACTCAAGAATATTTGTGTTTCTACAATAAAATCAAATTAATTATTTGATGTACACAACATAACCTTTACAAACATGTGAATATGAGAAGTTACATTATTTTATATCCAAGTTACACCAACTGGAATAAAAAATAATTATTTCGAATTAAATTAGGTTACTATATATTCACAAAATTATTACTTACACTAGAATATGATTTATTACTACAATAATATAATTCAAAATTAAATTTTTGATACACAATTAAGAATAAAGTAAAAAACTAAAACCAAAACAAATATGTATATACAAATATACATTTAATTAGTGTGCGAGGCGTGGCGCCACCGGTCACAAATGTAAATTATTATTAAAAAAGTCACGGTATTCCCACGCGTCGCAATGTAAATCAAGCTTTTATGTTTGAACATTATCGCTAGACTGAATTTTCAAATCATTTAAGTCTGTATTTTGTTCAATACGAAACTCAAGACTTACGAAAGATCTAGACAGCCTTCAACACTGCAGAGATGTTGCAGAACTCTGCGTGTTCTATAGATTAATAAATGGTAAATGTTATACAGAATTAAAGGAGAAAATACCTTCCATTAGTTACGCCAGGGCAGGTAACATGAGGAACGGTTAATGCGCATAGGTTTACGGTGAAGCTGCCGAAACCGCTAGCTGAAGATGCAAAGCGCGAATTCATTTATCGAACATTTAAGCGGAATTCGTTGGCCGGTTTTCAGTCTCCGTTGAAATGTAAAATGCACAAGTTTAAGGCAGCTATCAACCTTTACTTGAAGGATCGCACATTGGTGCAGAAGTTCTCACATTTACAAGGAGCTAGGACAGTCTAAACGTCCGCCCTGCACCCAAATAAAACTAAACGTAAAAAAAAAAATATTAAATAAAAATTTTACTAAAATTAGTAAAAAAGGTAGATAGATAGATGCACTAAAACAAATTTTAAACTTTAAATTTTAGATTTTTTAATTCAAACAAATTATTTTCAATACAAGCTTTAACTAATTATATATTAAGAACATCCATACTAAACTCTCTATGAACTTTCTCTAATTTAAATTAACATTTTCGAGACGAGATTGTAATGTAATAATTTATGGACACAAATGTATGTATGTATTTGATTTTATTATTCTCGAAAAAATTTAAATTATCAGACAAATTGGAGAATAGCTTTCTACATTTCATAACAAAAACTCGATTTTCTGGAAATAGCGGTAGTATTTTCAATTATAATTACTTCATATTTTATGAATTTTATAATAATATTCTCAATCGAAGAATAAATATACATAGCACACATTCAAGTAGAAAATCTTTATGGATTATACTATATTACCGCTTAAAACGAGCATACTTTTCTCTCAGTTAACCGAGTTCTTTTCAATCACGAGATCGGAATTTAATGTGAATTTATGTTATCGTATATGAAATCAAAGGACAGCGAGTATGCTGGCTCGGTCACGTTCTGCGTGCTGATCTGGTCCGAATCATATAAGGGTGTGACACCTTTCGGTAGACAAAGAAGTTCCTGTCGGCGTTTTTGGCTTCAGATTGTTGACACGGTACGATCCAACAATAGCATTAAAAACCGTTAAAAAATGACATTTCTTAGAAATTTTATTTTAATTGTGGAAATTCATTTCATATTTCCTTATGTGTGTCTTATGGAATTCCAGTTTAATAAAATAAAAATATTCCTTTAATGTTTTAATTTATTTAAAGTATTCCTTATAGTGGAATTATTTCGTTACAGTAATTTCACTATAAAGAATACTTTAAATAAATTAAAATATTATAAGAATATATTTTTATTTAATTAAATTTTATTTATCTTTTAATTGCAAATTCTTATTATTTTACCATTAATTTAGCTGACTTGAGAAAATCTCAGTAATTGAAATTAATTTTGAGTTTTGTAATAACTAAATATTAATGAATTCTGGCTCATCTGTAAAGTACTTTGCTGAAGTATTGATAAGTGAATTATTTAAGATTTGTAATTTTTCTCGATTTTTTTATATTTAATGTGATTAGTGAATTTCTCATATAATAATTAAACTTATTAATGAATTTATTTTTAAATGAATCTATGTTAAATAATTTATTTGGAATGTAATAAAATATTTTATTTAAACGGGGAAACATGGAAAGTGCCTCAACCTGCAGCAGCACCGATGTTTAGTTATTTAATTTCTCATTTTTATTCTGCAAATATCCGTTAGAATTCGCCAATGACTCACTCCCATGACGACTCAGCTAACAGGCTTAGGGCTGCAAGGAGATAATTATATGAATTTGGTTTTAAAAAAATCTGAGATCCAAATTGATTTGTTATAAGTTGGCTGCTTCATGGTCCTTAGAAGATTTTTTTTTTGATTTTTAATCAAAAAATTGAAAAGCAAACTGTAGGGTTACAATTTTTACGGAATTTTCAATTTTAATGATCAACTTCAAATAAAAAAAGGGAATTAAATTATAAATAATAACTGTACTCTTTAAACAAGTTAGGTTATAAAAAATAAAAATGGCATTTCCAATGTTTGCATTTATTTTTGCTGCTGCCATAGCTTTTTCACCATTTGCCCTTCATTTATTGTAATTTCCCACTATCCTTGATTGATTCACACAAATAATAGATCGAAGGTACCAAATCGCAGGTACCATTCCAGGCGGCGCATTGACAATGCCATTTCAAGTAATAGTGGGATTTCCGAAAATAAGGTGCAAAACTACAATTATTTTGTTGATTGCGTTGGCAGTGAAAAGATGTAGTGGGCAATATCGATCAAGTCTTCCTGTTCAATGTTAGGTAGTTAAAAGTCAGCTATCATGATACAACTACAATCACCATTTATTATAGTTGTTTGCCCGTCCTAAAATGAAAATGGCCTTAGGCAACTTTGAATCATGATTCACATCAAAAATCACTCGTTTAGGTGTATTGGCACTTCTCAATGATCACTTGTATCCTGAACTAAAAATGATGTTCATTAAAAAATTTGATTGTTTGGTTATAAGTTTTCAATCTTTCCCAGCGTTATTCAAGCGTATATTGGTTCACTTCGTTTACCAGGAATGTTATTCTGAAATTTTATCATTTGACATATGACACTTGAGCTATGAACGGTGAAATAAACGCTTATTTAAACAACACAAACAACGACCACACATCCATTTTTTTACAAATGGATAATAAATACCAAAGTGAAAAGCATCTTGAATCATATTCTGATTGTTATGAAGTTTTTGCCAGTAAGACAATCAATAATTTGTATTATTTGAATTAGTAATTTGTATTATTTCTTAAATGTGTTATGTAACTGTTTATCCTTTGAAGTATGTACAAATACAATTAATTCCTTTATACAGTTCTAAAGAAAATCAGCCACGTCAAAGTTAACGATATACAAATACTCGTATAAATGAATCATAAATAAAGAAAACTCATGTACTCGTAAATATTCAATTGATGGAGATGTGTTATACGATTTAATAAAACATACAATTTCTGTGAGACTTCTGCGAATTTATTGTATCGGAAACATAAAATGAAATTTTGTGTTTGTTGAGTTTATTATTGACATTTTTGTATTAAGTACAAAATTCATTTTTATTATCGATCATAAGCATCTGTGAACGCCAGGCAACATAAATTATTGGTATGTACGAGTGATAATAAATATTATACCGCTGTTATAGTTTGAATGGTTAAAATACTACAGCTACAAAACAAGTATTTTATATATTATGTACATTGAATTGAAAATAGTAAAGAACATTGGGAAAACTTACATATATACTATAAATAATCACATCTAGCGTTTGGATCTATGAATATGAAATTAATTTATGCAAGTCCCATTTTCCCAAATCTGCTAATCCATCTGGAAAAGAAGAATATATAATAAAAATAACAACATGGAATATATTTTACCTTTATCCTAAATTTTTTGTTTACTATGACACACATTTATGCAAATCTATTTATCATCGTAATCGTACCGTTGCGATAAGTTGTAGAATAAAGGTATCCTCAATTTGAATACATTTGTACATTCATAATTTTCCACAAAAAATTTTTTTTGAGCACGCTGGTATATGCTTTTATCTATGTTGTTAAATTTAACTATTTAATAGAATTTAAATAGAAGAGCACTTCATTATATCGCTTTGGTTATTTCATGCTCATATCTAAACTATGCAAGATATCAAATAAATAAGTAAATTTTTGTTATTTACATTTTGAAAGTTTGAACACTGTGACTTAATGTTAAAAGCTTATATATCATTATTTATATGGTTTACATTATTTAAAATTATGATATAAATAAATATTTTTTTTAAATAGCTAAAGAACTACTATTGTTTTGAATATATTTCATCTATGATTCCAGTTTTTTGAAGTGAATCTGATTTTTTCATAATGATGTTAAAAAAACTTCCATTAATATTATTTGGAAGATTTCTTCCGATTATTATATTTCCGTTTTTACATAATACAGATTTACTTGTTATATGATATGCTTGAGACTAACGTGCATCCATTTGATTAAGACTGATATACGAAATCTATAAATATGTATAGCACATGTGTCCCTGAGTTACAAAATCCTTAATTCACTTTTTTAAAGAAAATTCGTGTCCGGTGACACTAATTTCCAGCAACCGTAGCCTGTGTTAAACCTTCTTGACAATGGACTTCCAGTTTAACAAAGCCAAGCGCTTCATCATTCACAAAAGGCCTTAAGGTTCTATTGCTGTTCACGGCAAGGTACCATATATATCAGACATTGGTGTAAGTAAGACGGTTGTACGAAAAAAAAATATCTCTCATATTCGGGTGTAGCTATTACATGTAGGAATTCCCATAAAAAGAGTGAAACTTGCTGGTGTTACCAAGCTGTTGATCACGCACTTCGGCGAAAACTGGATGACGATGGATGAGATACACTACTATAGATCTGTCCTTCATTCCGAAACGAAGCAAATTATTGTTCAAGAATGTATACTCAACCTACTTATTCTGATAGTGCGGAATATAATCATACTGACGAGGATTTGATAATTTAAAGGTAATTGAATAATGAATTTGCATTACGTTAATTTATTATCTTGAATTAATGTTTATTTGTTTCCACCACTTTTAGGTATAATTTATTTTGTTGTTTATTGAAATATTTATTATATTTGAAATAATAAAATTTATTATTACTATCACTATACATTTTTTATTTTATTTTACTTGCACTATTCATTTTTTATTTTCGAAATATCAAATGATACATGAAACAAAGCATATCCTAAAATAATGCAGCCTCAGACCCTGCCTGCGTCATTTAAGAGGATTGAATTTGGCATGTATTAGTACAGCAAAGCGAATTTTCTACAGCGCGATTTATAAATTACGGCATAAATTACGTTTTAAAAAAATCACAGTGCATAAATACAGAAATGTGATTGTATTTTGAAGTAAATTTAGGACGAAAATTTTTTTTATCATATGTACATACATACATATTTTATTTTCTATGCATGCGTATATTGAAACAGGTGTTCTTTTTGTATTAATTCTGTTTTCTCTATTATCCATAATTTAATAGTATGTTCATAGACGGTTTTGATATAAGTGATGAACCTATATATATAATGAACAATTAATTGTTCGTAAGTTTAGTCTGGGTGTTGAATGGAACAAAACAAACACACAAAAATTGCAATATTGTTTCAGTGATAACAAAAACAAAGTAAGTAAGAAATTGGTTCAGAAATATTTCTTTTATAAATTAATTATAATATAATTATATATGATTTAAATTTATAGGAAAAACACATTATACCATTCAAAATGTCGAATGAAAAAAAACCGAAAATTTGTTTCATTTCAAACCAACATTCAAATTTTGGATAGGCTTAAAATCCTGAGAAGACTACTGATGCCAAATATTTTAATTTAAATGAGAACCATAAAACAAACAGAAGAACGACATGGAAAAAATAAAGTCATGGAAGACGGCTAATTTATTATTTATTGATTCGTTCCATCATTGTTTTGCTCTAAATAGTGGATGTGAAAAAATATTTAAAGAAAAAGAACGTAGCATTCAAAATTCTACTAATTTTGGAAAATGTGTCCTCGCGTCCATGTGATTTAAGTCACCCAATACTACCAAGAGATCATAGCGAATTTTAAATCAATTTATAAACGTAAGTTATTTCAATTAATTTTAGACAAATAGAAAACCACAGATATTACAATAAGCGAAATTTGAAATCAGTTTAACGTTTGGATTGTGTCGAAATTGTTGCTTCCTCAACTAAAAAACTGCTTCAATCCACGCTAAATGCTTGTTGGGTATTATTACCGGAAATGGTAAATCAAAGAAGAGCTGTTGAACCAACTCAGACTGGGTTTGGAAAATAAACTTTATAACATTGGATATACAAGAACTAGTTACGGAGGATGAAATAAACGAAGCAAATTTGGTTTCAATAGTCAATAAAACACTGCTAATTGAAGATAGTAATTCTGAAGATATATCCCATGATGAAGATAGATCCAAGAAATTTACTATAAAATATGTAGAAAAAGGTTTAGATATGGCGAAGCAGTTTGCAAATTATTTTTTTCGAGAATAAGCAATTTTGAAAATTGCTTATCTGCTTATCAATCACCAAACAATATTTGGTAACTGATTTTGTCCCGCCGATAACGATCGCCAGAGCTAACGAACCTATTAGTTGCTGCAATAGTTCAGATTCGGATGTAGCTCCAGCAAAACGTTCGCGGCATCATCCGCTTAGCAGTGATGAATAAGAATTTGCATAAATAATATGCATCAACATTTGTTTTTATATTTAAATTTTTTTAAATTTGAATTTTTATTTAGTTCTTAATTTTTGTAAACCTGAATTATTTTGTTAAATTATATTAAGACTTCATAATAATATCTTGATCATAAACTTAAAAACATTTCATTCTATTAATTCAAATGCAGTTTTTTATACTTCGTTGTAGAAGGGTTGACTGTATACCATAAAATACATTAGTTATGATTAGGTTATGGTATTGCTATGTTACGTCATAAGTATATTGTTGGTATTTCTCAACAGCAAACGGACTAAAATACTTTTTTAATGTTACATTTACCAGTTATATTTTCTTTTGTTGTAGTAGAGGATGTAACAGTTTATACAATATGATGATATAATACACAGTTTATTTATTTACAAAATAAATTTTTTAAATATATAAATAGTTTAGTAGTCATATTTAACTAGTCTGACCATTCATTTAATTTCATCATGCATCCTATCCTAATGTCCGTCTTTAGATTTTAGAATAAACATTCACACACTTTTTTAAAAGTGGACTTCTTGTATACTATACTAGAATGCAATCAAATAAATCATTAACTCAGCTATCTTTTTCCGAAAGTCGCTAAGTAGCTACTTATTAAAATATACTTTTTGATCAAAACCACTGCTCAAGCAACTCCTATCCAATGTTAAACATGTAACTCAAGAAATCTTTTTAATTTGTATTCATACAAATTTCATACAAAAGTATAAAAGGTTCATTTTTATAGAAATTAGATAAAAGTGGTACCAGACGAAAGCACCCTTTTGACAGAATCAAATCAACAATAATATAAAGCGGCTCTTTAACTAATAATAATCAAATACTATTTAATTAAATCAGATCAATTTCTAATATATCAATCAACATATTCTAAATCTGATCTTTAACACACCGAGCTCATTTCATTCAATTTACAAAATCTTTCTTATCAATAGTTAACTTCAAACTAACCATGGGTATATGTTACTGTCAATATAATGGTAGTGATCGTACCTGCGAGAAAACTGATCCCTGAAGGACTCCGGCATTTAGGGAGAGGGACGTTGATGATCTCCCATTTAGCACAACGTTGATCTTTCGATCTTTGCGAAAGTTTTTTATCCACTTGATTGCAAAGGCTTCTCCGTGGTGCTCAAAGGCGAGATTCCACTTGTTTGTAACATACGTCATATTATCGGTTGTGGAGCGGCTTTCGCAGAAAACATATTGTTTATCTGAAATTATTTTATTATCTCAAGATAAATGTTGGTTAATGCATTTCTCAAAAACTTAAGCCATGGCTGACACAATAGATGTTGACCGGTAGTTTGTTGCGGTCTCCCGATGGGAAGAACATGACAAGACACTGTAAACCCACGTTCAATTATTTGGTTGATTGGTTCGGATGAGAAATTATTTTTGATAACAGCGCGCTGTTATCACTAGAAAACAGAAATCGACAAAGAAGAAGAAAAAAACGAAAACGACGAGGAGAAGAAAGGTGGGCATGAAGATAATTGCACCACAGTGAAAAATTAAAAAAAAATAGAAACAAATAAAACGAAAATTAAAAAAACCAAAAATTTTTACCGATACGAATAGAAACCAAAAATTAGATAAGAGTAGCGTGAAATAATTCCACTTACTGATAAAACGATAAGTGTGCTACTAGTGCTGGGTGTTACATTTAAATAAAACACCAAACAAAAAAAATCTAGTACTTAGTGAGGCCAATTGTAATCCATGATAACCGCATGGGTCCATGCTAAGTGGTACATACCAAACTTTGAAATCTATTGGTTTCGTAATACAACAGACCAACTAAACTGGGATAGTGTTGCGTGAACGTGAGTGTCTAAAACCAGGATAAATTTTATTCCGAGAACTATTATCCACAAAGGGAATAACGTGATGTTATAACAGTAGATGGCATAAAAATCATTGATTAAGTATTTTTGTTTTCTTTTGTTGTTAATTGAGTTACTGGCATCTATTTGCGGGTACGTTTATGGTATCGGTGTTCCCATTAATACATGTGTTATATTTTCTGTTAGAGCCACCATATTTCTCTTTCTTGTTATTTTGTTTTTTCTCGTTTTAGGTTGGAACGTGGTAAATGGAGCTCCAAGTACTCACGCGCCAATAGTTACTAATTATATTTATTAATATTTGTATTATATAAGCATGTATAAATGATCCCGCATAGCTATAGTAATAAATTTTGTTTGAATCAATGTTGAATTATAGTCTTAATCTTATATATTTATTTATTTATGAATTAAAAATGGTTCTTAAAGTTATGAAGATAATTATAGTTATGAAGGTAATTTTTCTTTTCGGAGGGTAATTATGGAGTGATGTGTGTGTGTGTTGGGTAAGTATGGCTGAGTGGTTTTCTTCGATTTTAGCGGCATGATAGGTCCCAGCGAGGCTTCACCACGAGATGAGCTTCCCCGGACTGAGCTTTAGCCGTGGCATAGCTGCAGGTAGAGATCGCCGTATAATTTCTGTGTGCGTGAGAGACCGCCTGGTCTAACGCTCACGTAACAAGTTTGAGGGGTCAATTCTATAAAAACCTCGTTTCAGAACCGATTGCACCATCTCGCTCTTCCAGGCGTTCGGGTATTTGCCTTACTTATATGAAAGAAGACAAATTTTGGCTAAAATTGGAGGCAAGTCACTGACAAACTCCTTCAATACTCGAACAGAAATTCTGTCAGGTCCGGTAGTCTTATTTTTCAGGCTCCTGAAGACAATTTCCTCCGAGATGTTGAGAGTATCCATTTTGGAACCACAATACGGAATTGATGGTGGTATAACTCCATCTGGGACAACTATGAGGTTGAGTTCGAAATGAAGACGTTTACCAGTAAGTTGGCCTACAAATATGGATCCACTACCAAAGCACCGTCTGCACATTTAAACGCTGAAAAAGATGTTTTAGAAATATTGGCAACCGATGCCACCATCTGGTAAAAGTTGCGATCGGAGATTTTCAACTCGGAAGATTTCCTAAGCACATATTTCTTTACAGATGTACGTGTTATATTCTTCAAACGAAATTTCGTTACGCTTATATTTCTTGTGAGCAGATTTATTTTGCCTGGCTACTTTGTCGGCTTCTTTTGAAAACATTTAAAAAATAGGAGTGGGATTGGAAAAGGCTGATGGCATATATTTATTTATTTCATATAGAATGGTTTCGGTGAAATTAGAAAAGGCGTCGTCTATTTGATTACAAAAACAATGGCTCTCCCACGGGAAATGTTGAAAAAATGACCATAACCCGCAGCATTGTCCGCCTCGGTGAAATGCCATATACGCCGTGGCTGCTGTCTAAATTCTGGTGGTATTTCGACAGATATTTTTACTATTATCAGGTTGTGGTCAGAATTTCCAATTCCAGCCTCGACACGTGCTTTCATGGAATGCGGAATTGTTGTAAGACAAAGATCCAGAATATGACTGCTTGTAGAGTTTTAATATTCAAATGTGGAATAACTAACAATCTGCGTAAGGTCATGCGAAACAGCAAGCCACTCCGTCTGACACGCAGCACAGTTCGTTTTTTGATGATTCCACCATTCTTTATGGTAGGCATTAAAGTCACCAACCATATAATTATTTCTCAGTGGGGATGTTAATTGCGAATGTCATCACATTTGTCTAACAAAACTTTGAAGAAATCCATAATTTCTGAATCCGTTTGATTGGGGAATCTATGTTTATAAACTGATTAAAAAAAAAATTCTATTAGGAAGGGATATTCTAAGTACAATAGTTTGAGCAGTCTTTGAGAAAATTTCGTACTTCTGATGTCGAGCGTACGGTATGTGGTCTTTAATGAATATGCACACTCCACTTTGAAACTCGAATGCTTGTTCGAACTGGTAGCTCTTGAAGTAGAATTTGTTCTCGTAGATGTTATGAGATACTTTTGTTTCCGTTAGCACTAATATGTCGGGTCTGCGTGATTCGAGATGTTGATGTACCCAATTTTTATAAGTCACGAGTCCACGGACATTGGCAAAATGGATGGTAAGGCTATCAATTGTATCTTTACAAGGATTATGCCCTCGCCCGGCGATCCGACGAGGCGTTTTACGGGGATTTTTAATTTTTCTACTCTATTTAAAAAAAACATTTTAAACAAAAAACCGTTCCAACAAAAACTAAAAATTTAAATAATAAAACCAAAACTACAAAATGAAAATAAATTAGCGGGGGCAAAATAAATTGAACGTAAATAACGAGAAAAATACATATATTTATAAAGAAAAAAATAAAATAAAAAGTTTCACGAATGTGGGTGAAGCTCAAGAATCCAACCATTTTAGTCACATCTTAAGACAAGCAATGGATGATGTGGCGGAATTCAACGCGCCTCCTCCCCAAACAGAGAGTTAAGAGGATATTTTCAAAACTATTTGCATTTTTAACAATCAAATCTGATGTATATAAAATACGAATGTACTTTATAATATGTAAAAGAGAAACAAGAATAAAATACAATAATGATACTCACTTAAAATTTTACAGTTTCTATCATTATTATTAGATTTTTCTTTAAAATTAACGAAAACCATCGCTCTGATCTGATGCGACTAATGTTGCAACAATTGATAAATTCTCATATAAGCGCCAGATGTTAGGTTTTTTATCAGTTGTAAAATTTATTTGACCCATAATTTATTCACTGGAGAAATTTGAGAAGTTTTGTTCAATTCTCAAATGTTTGATTTTTATTTGAAAAATACTATGGTATTTTTCCGAGCTTTTGTAAAATAAGTCTTAATACCATTAATTAAAACAAGTGGCGCCATAATTTTTATAAAACTGCTTTTTATGGATCAGAGGTTTTATATCATTGATTAACTATTAAGTTAGAAAATATCTTAGATCGATGTTAAAATAGGATAAAAGCGGGTGTGAAATATAAATAACATTGATGCATCTTGCCACTTATATTTAATGTATACAATGGAAATACGTTATGCTGAAAATAGATGGGCAGAGTTTCCGCCAGCAGCGCTGCATGCACCGCTGCCCCAAACTGCTTAAGCGTATTTTTCTGACGCCTCAAACAGATTTTGTTTCTTTTATTTGTTCTCGAGCTGTCAAAGTGTTTGTTTTATCGTCCGTTATTATAAATCGAAAATAATCATATTAATATTATCATTTTAATATTAATGAAATGATTGTTATATTTATGTTATTGTGCATATTTCAGAAATATGATAATTTAAATACATATAAGGCATAGACGCTCTAAATATATACTGAAAATGAGAGATAGTTGCACGGATTTTTATATATATGCTAAAATATATAATTCCACGAGAGATGCATTCGCTATATGAAGGATTATTAAAAAAAAATATGTTAACAATGTTTAAACACCTAAAAATGTTTTTAATTTGTAATCTTATTTCAGTTTATCATTTTTCAATTTATACAACTTATTCTGGTTTGTTTTGACATAATACATAAATATGTTCTATCAACAGATCAAAACTAAATTAAAAAACAAACAATTCACATATAAATGTGTGTATTCTAATTTTTTTTGCTACCAGAATGCTGTCCACCTGCTTCCAGTTTAAGCTGTTAACGCGAATTTTTGTTTTTCTTTGTTTTTTTCTTTAAATCGTAGTCCGTACACACATTGTCATCGAATTCTATTTATATAACGGGTGATTCATTTAGAGGTACTTCTTTCAGTAGGGAATAGGGATTTAAAGGCAGAACAGGTAGGAATCGTATCAAACCGTTAGGTATTTTGGTTCAGTATTGTTTGATATTGCAGCATTTAGCCCGACAAATTTTCGATCAAAATTTTGCTCAGCAATGGAGTCCATAGGCTTAATGGCTACGTTAGTAAAAAATTGATGTATTTGAGCTGAAGAGCAACCCGAAAAGTTTTTAAAAGTACTATTAAATCCAGTCAAAGCCACGGTTCAGTGTGTTTTATAGAATGAAATCATATTTTTTCAAAATTTAAATCTGTAATCTCCACGATATTTGGTTCTACTTGGCACTACTTGCGACAAAGTACGTGAAACCATAGCTTAATTGCGAGAACCATTGAATTCGCCAACTAGATCATGTGATATGACACCTTAAGACTTTCTTCTTTAGGGTTCCCTTTAAATAAACAATTATTAATAATATTAAATATATATATATAAAAAACTAATGTATAAAATGAAAAAGAACCATTCGGAGTGAAAAATAGCAAGAGCAGTTACGACTAGTTAATTAAGCAAAGATAAGAACCGAACCACTAACGGAGGTACTAGCGGTCAGTCGATTGGAAAACTATTAATACAAAAGAAGAAACATCATATCAAAAACGAAAATTATTTAAATACACTTGAATCTCGATTAACCAAATCCGATTATCCGTGAAACTCATTATCCGAGATTTTTTTCCAGGAAACTAGAATATTTTTGTTCATCCGCAATTTCTTTTGATTTTGGCATTTCGCTTTCATATTGTTTTTTAATTTCGATAAAAGTACTATTTTTCTTATATACCGAATACCGATGAGGGTTACAAAATATTTTGATGTACATAAATAAAGAATTACTGTACAATTTTTTGTTATTCATACATTTTTAATTATGATGCATTCATACATACAAACGGTAAAACTTTAAAATGGTATAAGGTTAAAATGTTGAATATAAATTATCTGTTAAAAATTGTTAATTCTTATTAAGGTAACACTATGCTTCCATGATGTTGATGGAAGAATCTCCAATCTAAAAGAGCAAAAAAGTTTTTAACAGTTAAGGAAAAAAATTGATACAATTATACTCGAACTCCAAAAAGGTGTATCGGCAAAAAATTTATCAGTGAAATACGGAGTGACAACAAACCGTTTTAGATAAAAAAAACGAAAAACTGTAATTCTATAAAATGTTATTCTTAGACCGATTCGATAGAAGGGTTAAACCTTCGGGAAAATCGCCGAATATGCAGTCATGTATGCAGGTTTACATATTATATTGTGAGCAATTTATATAGAAAAAAGTAAAATATTTCCTAATACAAAACTCATGATATAACTCGCAGAGCAGGTTGTGAATTTTTAAATTTTAAAATCCCTGAATGTATTCATAGTCTGAAGGCGTCTGATAATCAAATTTCTGCAAGTTATGAAAGCGCTATTCGTCAAAAAGTTAGATGATTTAAAAAAAATCAAAAAACTTGACGGGAGTTTTTTACAAGATGCTACCCCAAAGAACTTTAGTTTACAATAACAAATCGAGTATGGAAGAGGTCAAAAAATTTAAAGAACTACCCTTATGCATACTAACACTTTCGGAGCTCACAGACGTAACCTTTTGGTAATTGGAAAAAGAGCGCATCCCAAAAATTGAAAGTTCTCAAAATAAATAATAAACGGCTTGTGTAACCTACGAATTATTTTTGAAATTGTTTGATTATTTTTGAAATTGTTTTCTTTCTGAATCCAGCAAAAGTTGCAAGGATTGAGGCCTAAGAGAGGATTGCAAAATTCTTTTTTTATTGGAGAACCAATGGATCTGGATGTGAT
The DNA here is from genome assembly GCA_963932295.1 of Tipula lateralis. Lineage (NCBI taxonomy): Eukaryota > Metazoa > Arthropoda > Insecta > Diptera > Tipulidae > Tipula > Tipula lateralis. Next base: position 126,075,698 of record OZ010738.1, on the reverse strand, counting down.
TCGAAGCTGTAAGTCTTATTTTCGCTAGAGAATAATAAGGAAACCGATAAAATTGTCGACAGAAGACAACGTAACCTCTTTCATCAAAAATTTTAATTTAAAAATTGCAATATGGTGTCTTTTCCGGGTTTGGTGTGACGTAAGCGAAGCTATTTTAAAATTATCTTGGAACATTATTTTGCTTAAAATTATTTTAAAACATTGGATAATTTGGATCATGAAACCGACAAAATTGAAGACACTCTAATGTGGATGAATATAATCAGGGCATAGTCAAATAAATAAAATTGAATTTGTTAACTGGGTAGTTTCAGACATTGAGGCAGTGAAAACAATGTGAGTGAAGAATATTTCCCAATTATAAAGATGAACGATTCTATCTATAACTGCTTGTGAAATCCTATTAAATACTTAAAGAATAATGACATCGACGAAATAAGTACACAAGATAAAATGCACGTCCATAGGATATAGGCTAACATAATGAAAAAACGGAGAAAGTCAACGACAGACCAAAGTAATTGAATTTTTCAGTTAAAATTTAAAGTTAATAATGTCGAAACCGATGAAAGCGTATTTGTGCTACATTATAATTATTTTTTTAAATTTTATTGTCATCAATAAGAATTTATAAATGAATTCGTAATTATTCTTGTTTTATGTTTTATAATAATATAATTTACATGATTTGCACTTACATTTTGAAAATTATTTTTAATCTATAACAAAGAAATGTTCGATTAACCGGGCATTTTTTGATTTTCCATCGGTCCCATTCAGTCCGGATAATCAAGATTCACGTATATATAGGTATATGTTTCACAATTTTTTATATTATGTATTATATAATGGATGATCCAATAAAAGCTTCCGTAAGTTTTTTGAAATAAAACGCATTCAAATTATTTTAAAAATCAAAAATTGTATTTACGACGTAGAGTCGGTTTATGACATTAAATGTTTGAAAATAATTACGAAAATAAAATAAATACGCGCGTGTTCGTTTCAGGAATCGATTGTGGTTTATTGATATAAACAACTGATTTCAAATACCACCATTAAAAGTAATCTAACGGTGTCATTTCACAAGAACTTTGAGGCCAATTCACGTGTTTTTCTTTCTTGATATGAAGCTCTTGAATTTTTTTGGCTTTTCATCAGCCCAAATATGATAATTTTGTTTGTTGACGTATCCATTCAGCGGAAAATGAGCTCAATCGTTGAACACAATTTTTCAATAAAAAACGGATCAATTTGGAACTGTTCCAACGGCTAAAAACCAAATTGATGTCGCAAAGGAAGGTCAACCGACTTCAATTCTTCAACAAGCTGAATTTTGCCTTCAAACTAAGATCTCTCTTTAAAAAACAAACTAAGATCTATCTTTATAATCAAACTAAGATTTATCTTTAAAATACTAACAATGTGTCATATGAGAGAGAGAGCTTGAGAATGGCGACGAATTGATTGATTGCAGTCTTCACGTACACTTTCAGCTACAGCAGCAATATTCACATCAGATCGACTTGTACACACTCTAGTCGGGTGATGAATATCCAATTATGAAAAAATAGTTAAAAATTTATTGTTTTGCGACTAGAACGTTCAATTGGATGATTATGAACACCACAAAATCGTCGACGAGCGTGAAAACAATTTTTCACTAAACACTGGAGCCTTACTATTGAATACGATAGCTACAATATCGCCTTCGCTTAAAATCGTCTCTTTCTGAATGAACACCAAAAAACTTTGTACTCTTGAAATCGAGAAACAACCAAAAATTTAGTACACTATATAATATGAAGTGCGATTTGCACAGAATATAATATTTTAGTACTATTTGTTAATCAAAACATTAAATTCTTTTAATTATTCGTGTTTTTTACTTATTTATATAATATTGATATAAATTAATAAAATAATTAGACCAACACAATTAGAACACATCGATTTTAGTAGGAAAGCCTTCCATTCTGTCAACGCAATTGTATTTTCATTTGTTTTTTCTGAATGTGTTAATTTTTATAGATTTGTGATCGTAACTCCGCATTGGAGCTCATGTTATGACTCCATATAACCTGGGACCTATCTGCAGAAAGAGCGAATTTGTCGAGACAATGGAATAGTGACAAAAATTCTAGCCGAAGTTTATATTGTTTTAAAATTCCTAAGTTTTTGGTTAGACCTGAAAATATAAAAAATATGAATCATACAAATAAAATAATTTATTTTCTCAGATTTTAATTAAATCATAAATATTACAATTTAAGAAATTGAATTTTACATTTCACAACTTTACTACCCACTTAAATGAATCTAAAACTTTAATGGTATACATACTTTAAAATTGTATGTTAATTTACAAAATAAATGAATTTTGTGATTGAGTTTTAATGACAACACTTAACCAATTCTTAAAAAGACACCAGAATCGAGCAAATCGGTCTGGTGAGTTAATAGTGATACCGATAATATTAATAGTTTTGATAGTCAAATTTATTGAATTCTTATATTTTGGTTTAAAATCGAAATTTCAATTGACATTGTGAACATTTAGAAACTTTTTAGGTCTGTTGTTTTCGAAACTAGAGAAGTATAAACAAAAAGTATAAAAGCGAATAGGCAGTTTTGTATTCGCGGCTAAAAAGAGTAACCAGTTAACCTTTTGATCAATTTGCTTCAAATTTTTGTCAAATAATGTTTTGTGCCGTTAAACGACATGAAACTAAGAGCAAAACACACACCGAATTAAAAAATCAGAATTGCAACACCGAGCATCGCTCAATAGTGACCTGTGTATAGCTTGCCCTTCGTCCAAATGGATTCATTGCCAAAGTTTTTACAAAGTATTGTCTAGATTCGGATATGGAAAAAGAACTGAAATGTGGCTGAACTGAGTCAACGACATTGTTTAATCAAATTATTTGAAACAGAAAATAACTAACAAACTAAGAGAATCCAAATTTTCAATAATACTGGACGAAACCAAATTTTCAATAATACTGAACGAACTACGGATGTATCGACAGTCAAATGACGGCTAATAGTTGCCCGGTGTTTTGATGTAGATCAAAATAAAACTGTGATTGTTTGTTGGGCTTAGTAGAATTGAGTGATTCTACTGTAAACGAAGTTTTTAATGCAATAGAGCAAATATTTAAAGATTGCCATATACCATTTAAAAATGTAAGCTGTTTATAATGTTGATGTCATGACGGGTCATTTATATGCCGTGTCCAAATTCATTGGAATAAACCAAAATTTTTCTACGTTGTACGTGACATTCAGTAGCTTGCAAAAAACTACATCAGATCGAAAAATGTATATAATCATTTCGTCCACAGTCTGAAATGCATTTTAATCTTAAAAATTATAAAATAATCTTTATAATAAAAGTAATCTTAAAAATCATAAAATTTTAAGATTTAGTGGTACTATTGACCGTTGACGTGTTGACTGTCTATTAAAAGCATAGTAAATAATATTACTTTTGTTTTTAAAATTTTAAAGAGCCTTAATAGTTCAAATCCGGCTGATATCAATAATTGGTTGACGGGATCACAAATAAATGCTATTTACTGTTCATGTTTTATGTTCTCAATTTAATAAATAACGTGAATAACGTGAATAAACCTTTTCGGGTTGAAACCACTAAAATTCACCTATTATATTCACATTTACAGAGTTCAGTTTGAAATCACTAAATTTCACCTATTATATTCACATTTATTAATAAAAAAATCCATTAAACCTGAGCACTTAAATTTTGAAACCGACATAAAAAATAAAAATGTACAGCTTCTTCCTTTAGCTTTAATGCACTTTGGAATTAAATTTTAAAGTTTTCTAATTTCAGAGCATCTGGACGGTGAAAATATTAATACATTTAAAAATAAAAATCTTCCTACTATTTTACCTTTAGTGAAACATTTTCCATTTTATGACGGAGATCTTGAAATTTTAAATATTCAGTTATGCTTGATGCAATTATGAAATAACTTCGAAATGTTCGTATGATGTAACTTAATTTTGGATAGTGTTCTATAAGCACAGTCTAGATAAATAATCTTTCAATGAGTTATCAACGTATCTGTTAATACTGTCCTCGTTTCCACACAGCATTACTTCCGCTGAATGAAAGTTCTTCATCAAACACGTGAAATAGTTTATACTAAAACTGTTGAGAATTAACAATGCTGGTGATGAACCAGATTTATTAAAACTATCCGAAAGGATAATATTAAATTTGGTTTTCGAACCGAATTGATGATTTAAATATGTTTCGTAAATCTTTATTTGTAATAATACCCGAAACGTTTGTGATTAATCATTTAAGTTAATTATTAAATTATTATAACATTTATTATTTTTTATGTAGTTTATTATTTATTTTAAAATAAATTATTTATCAGTTATAAAGGGTGGTTAAATTTTAAGGGCCGATGTTGATTTTAAATAAAACACAAATTATTTAGGAAATTAATGCCAATTCTTTTTATTATGATAATATGGTATGGTTCAATTATGTATGGAACAGAATAAACGGCCAAATGAACGCCGCGACCTCGTGGCACAACTCCACCTGATGGTCCAAATTTTCTATGACGTTTAGGCATAATTAAGGTTCTGTGCCGTTAATGTGCCCAATTATCTCATCTTTTAGCTCTTGAATTGTTGCTGGCTTATCGACGTACACCTTTTCTTTCAAATAACCACAAAGAAAGAAGCCCAACGGTTTAAATCACATGATCTTGGCGGCCAATTGAGATCGCTACCACGTGAGATAACACGGCCATTGAATTTGTCGCGCAAAAGAGCCATTGTTTCGTTAGCTAAGTGGCACCGTCCTGTTGAAACCACATCCATATCACCACATCCATATCTTCCAATTCGGGCCATAAACAGTTCGTTATCATCTCACGAACACCATTCAAAGTAACTGCCTGACTCATTTAGGAAATCTGCTTATTGACGAATCCACTGAGGTGAAAATGTGCCTCATCACTGAAGATGATTTTCTTCGAAAATTGATCATCCACTGTTGCCATTTCTTGCCACCATTCTGACCATTGACGACGTTTAGAATGGTCAAGAGGCTTTAGTTCTTGAGTCAATTGCCCCTTATAAGCGTGCAAATGCAAGTCTTTATGCATAATACTCGTCAACGACGAGCGTGAGAGGTGCAATTGTTGGGCACGACGACAAGTTGAGGTGGACGCCTTTCAGCCACACCATTGCAAACAGCAGCAATATTTACTGCAGTACGAGCTGTACGAGCCATGCACTGGTGTTTTAAAATCTCCTACAGACCCGGTTTGCCCAAATTTTTGCACGATTTTTCCGATTGTATACACATTTGGACGATTAAATTGACCGACAAAATTACGAAGTGCACGATATGCATTTTGATTTGAACGCCCATTTTATAATATGCCTGAATAATTTAACGCGTTGCTCGATTGTGTATCTTTCCATGATTCAAATTGAGTTAGTCTGAAATTGAAAAGTGTCAAATTAAATGCCGAAAAAAACTTGACGTTTAGGGGTGGTTGATATTCAACGTCGGCCCTTAAAATTTAACCACCCTTTATTATCAGTTTTTATTTATGTTTATTTTTATAATATAATTACGAATATAATATAAAACAATTGGTTATTACTTTAAATTTACTACACAAAATATCTATTTACAACATTTTTCCGCTCCATCTGCTACACATTTTTTGTTTCGATCTGGCAGCACTGTATGTAATATATTTTCGTCGTCTGCAAAGGCTGCTGTGTTGTTTCTTGGGTATTCTTTTCATCAAGTTGGTTTAACTCTATCGTTAAATTGGAACGAACATGACGAGAAAGAGATATTTAAATGTATGATATTTATGTAAATCAAAGAGACGAAAATATAATTTTTCAAATTTAATGTCAAATCAATTAGTGATATTATCAGTTTACCACGTGCGCTTGGCTTAGTTAGTGTTGTTAGTATTATATTAAAATTTAATATAATACTATAATACTAAATTATTAAAACTGTATTAAAATTTAAATTATATCGTGAAAATTATATAAATTATAATTATCAAGTATGTATTTTAGTATCTAGTACATTGTTGTAGTACACCTAATGACCTGAATTTTATTTTTTTAAGTAAGAATGTCCAAACTAAACGGAGAAATTCAAAAAGAGATATAGTTCGGCAATCCAAGAAGGATGCAGTGGAGACGCTTCCAAAATACTTAAAAAACAAATTAATTTATTATTACGGAGATAGATTTTTTCCTGCAGTATTTTCAAGGCAACAGGTTACTAATCTTAAAACGTATATACTTCCAGGTGTTTTAAGACAGTATTTTATATTATTTATAGCGCAACCGAGACAAGTGTGGAGCGAAATAATCCGGAAACTTATGCAAGCTATAATGTTTTCCAGGCGCGTATAACGTTTGTTTCGGCTGATGAAGGGTTTAAGATGGTGGCAACTAAATATTCTTTAAAAACCAAGTTCGGTATCATGAAAACCATACAATTTTATGCCGATAAGTCAAGAGAAGAGCAACTGCCTGGCAAACGTCTTCACTTTAAACTCGACCTTAGTTGTCCTGGATGGAGTTACGCCTCCATCAATTCCGTATTGTGGTTCCAAAATGGATCCTGTTAACATCTAGTAGGAAATTGTCTTCAGGAATCTGAAAGCAATGAATATAAATAAAGCCACCGGACCTGACGGAATTCCTGTTCGAATATTGAAGAAGTTTGCCAGTGACTTGGCTCCAATTTTAACTAAAATCTTTCTCCTGTCTTGTAGGCAAGGCAAATGCCCGAACAACTAGAAAAGTGAAATGGTGCAACCGGTTCTTAAACGTGGTTGTGATAAAACTGACTCCTCAAACTACCCGCCAATATCTATTGTGTCAGCCATGGCTAAAGTTTTTGAGAAATGAACTAACCAACAATTGGTGCATTATTTTGAGATTAATACAATAATTTCAAATAAACAATATGTCTTCCGGGAAAGCTGCTCCACAACCGATAATTTGACGTATGTTACAAACAAATGGAATCTCGTCCTCGAACTACACGGAGAGGCCTTTGCAATCGCTTTGGATATATCCAAAGCTTTTGACAAGGTTTGGCATGAGATTCTCGTTTGTAAACTTGTGGCATACGGCTTGGATTCGATGACCATCAAGTGGATAAAAAGCTTTCTCAAAGACCGAAAGATCAACGTTGTGCTAAATGGCAAGATCATCAACGACACATTCCCCAAATGCCAGAGTCCCTCAGGGATCAGTTTTGTCACCAACTTTGTTTTTGTTATACATTATTTCATTCGAGATCGAGCCTTCTCCTTCAGAGTAAAACGGTAAACGGCTGGAAGTTGTCATTCCGATTTGAGTACAATATTTGAGTGGGGAGTTAAAAATCAAGTCAAATTTAACGAGAAAAAACATAAATATTCACATTCTCATGTAAAAGAAGTCACAACGAATACCCTTTTGTGGTCAAAAGCCACGTTCTCGTGGGTTGTGACTCAATTTGTTTGCTGGGTGTTTAGATTAGCAACAATTTAAAATGAAATAAACACATTTAGCATTGAGCCAAATCAGCTTCACGTAAACTCGGGATCCTCAATAGATGCAGACGGTTTTTAAGATAGCATCAGGTTCTTCAGATATATAAAACCTTTATTAGATCGTGTATAGAATATTGCTGTCAGGTTTTGGATGGAGCATATGGCACTGCTCTCCAGTTACTGGATAGAGTTTAGTAGTGTTCCATCCGAATAATACGAAACTGAAGACTTACGAAAGATCTAAACAGTCTCTGCGGAGAACTCTGCGTGTTCTATAGATTAATAAATGATAAATGTTATGCAGAATTAAAGGGGAAAATATCACCATTTGTTACGATGGGTAACACGAGGAACGGTTAATGCGCATAGGTTTACGGTGAAGCTGCCGAAACCTTGAACTGTAGATGCAAAGCACGAATTCATTTATCGAACATCTAAGAAGCGAAATTCGTTGGTCGGTTTTCAGTTTCCCTTCGAGTATAAAATGCAAGAGTTTAAGGCAGCTATCAACCTTTACTTGAAGGAACGCGCGTTGGGAGCAGGAGCTCCGACAGTTACAAGGTGCTAGGACAGTCTAAAAGTCCACCCTGTACTCAATTAAAACTAAACATAAAAAAAATAAAATATGTAAAGTTATAATTTTTAAATAAACGAATTTGTTAAAATAACAATTAAAATGTAAACATTCGCTTAACATTTGTGTGTTTTGCCATGGTAAGACATTGTTTTTAGTGAAATAACTGGCAAATTTATTTATAATGAAAACCGCGTCGCCAGATGGATTATTAGACCCCATACGTCCGACCTTCCGCTACCCATCAAAGTTTGTTCAATGTGTGATCATGGCACCGCTTGCCCTGCACTCATATTTGACGGAAGTAATATCAAATCTTGATCATCCATATTCCAAAAATATTTGAAAATTTTGAAACACTAATTAATATCACAAAATAAACCAACACAGATAGCTTAATTAATCAAAATTAATAGTTTTAAAATTTTAATAATACGCCCAAAACAAAAATTAAATAATAATCACCAAACACAATTTAAAAATGTTTATGTAAAAATGCCAACCATCCCAAATAATGTCAATCACTTAAATTATTTACCTATAGATGGCAGCAAAATCGTTTTGTGTTGTGACGAATCACAGATGTCACCAGTGATAACTAAAAAGAATTGTAAATTATAGCAGTAGGGGTTACCCTGTAACCAAATGTTTACACATACGAACAGAATAAAAATAAATAATGAAATAGGCGGAGCGATCAAAATACGACGAGAAGAACATTCGCGAAGTGTAGAGAAGCAAAATAATGGAAGTTCCACAAGTATTTGTGTCGTATAAATACGTGTAGATATTTGAGTTACGAAACAGTTCAATTTTGAATTTCGAAGTGTTAATATCGGGAATTGATAAAAGGTGAAGTGTTAAAATAATAGTGGTGATAATAATTGTGTAAAATAATAGTGAAAATAAATATTAGTGAATTATTTGTGAAATAATTGTGGAATTTTGGTGGGAAATAAGTTTAATTAAAATTTAATCTTTGCGAATTTATTATTTACAATCCAGTGATCGAACCGGATAAATAATTTGAATAACCACTCGGCGAAATCGTAACAGTATTTTATCCTTTAACCATGATATCAGAAACAAAAAAAATCAGAACGGAAGAAGGAAGGACCGCAACATTGAAGGTGCCCTAATCGGTAAAAACCGACTGCGATAGTACATCAAATCGATTTTAATAGTACCATTACTACCATTATAATAAATCGAACACAAAACGAAGGCGATATTATAGCTGCCGAATTCATAAAAGTAAGGTCTCTGATTTATGAAATAAACTTCCATAATTTGTAAGCGTTGATCTCGCGTAATTCTATTAATGGTGAAGAGAAACGAATACTGAACCCAAGTATCTTATAAACATCGCAGTTGACAGGCATGAATCCCAATGAGACTACCGATTGGAAAAGATATCTTCTATTAGATCAGTCTTTATTAATATACAATTTAAAATGAATTAAAAACTTTTATTATTAATTTATTAAAATTTACTTTAAGACCCATGGGCTAACTAACAGGGTTGTAATTAAATAAGTTTGCACACAATATCTATGTATATTAAATAAGTCTTTGATTATAACTTATCAGTAAAAATGGAACTTGATAATATGACAATAAAATCACTATAAATAAATTTCATTTTCAACATATGCTCATTCAATTCTCGTAACGAGAAACTCATTTTTTTATACTTTTATGAATCTTTCGGTTTATTTAAATTTATTTTCACTTTGAAATATGATTTCGTATTTTTTTTCCTATCTGTATAAATAAATAAAATGCACAAGATAAACATTAAACTAAAGAATCAGTAAGAATAATGTTCATGCACTTGAAGTATATTTTTCCTATGTTTATTGCATTTTAAGCAAACTGAATATTTTATCTTTCCAAAATAATGAACAAAGAAAAAATAATTTTTCTTCTTTTCTTTTAATTTATGATAAAAAAACAGACGAGAAAATTTTATTCAATTGTTTTATTTGTACATAAGGAAAATGTGAGCTGGTCTGGGCATAGAATTTAAAATAATGGCTTTCGCTTGCTCCTTTAAACAAATTTTATTAATATAATTCATCAATTACAGTGAATGAAAATATAAAACAAGAACTTATATTTTCAACGAGCATAGTTGGAAGGTTAAAAATTGAACTTAAGATAGATATATGTTTTTAATAAAATGTTTAAATAAAAATAGTATAAGATAAAATCAAAGAAGACAGTAGATTTATATGAATATTTCTGGAGTTGAACACAAGGGATCTCATGCAATCGAAAACCGGACAACTTCTAAAGAACTGTAAGCTAGCATAAACTTCCTAGAGACGTTCTGTCGCATACGGCATCACTGGTAGATCCCATGCGATGAAGGTGACGAAACCAATATTTTCAATGTCCTTTTTCAATAAAAAAAACGTAATTGGTCAGGTTCGAGTTAAGACCTCCGGCAAAGTATTTCGCCTTACGACAAGTAGGGGTAGCTAAAGGGTCAGCTTTAAATTTGACAGGGCAGGGGTTTTAAGTGTCACTAGGTGAAGAGATAAAGGGGCAGCTGGTCCAAGATCTATGAAATATAAGCGAGAACCAGTTTCATCCAAACAGTCTGCAATTTCACTGCCCTTAATGTCATAAAGGAACCCACATAACCGTTACCTTGGTTTTACAACCAATGAGGTTTAAACATTTCTTGCATTTCCCAACCAGTTTCAAGCTGGTTCGACGATTGTTAAAGCAGCTAAGGACTGTTAAGGACCTATCAGTGCAAGCTAAGGACCTATTAGTGCAAAATATAATCTCTTTGTCGTTAGCAATGATATTAAAAGCTGAAATCACGCAGGACTAACCGCAATTAATTTTCCTTAAAATTTGTAGATCATGTTATGGACAGTATTAACCAAAGCCAGCTTCCTGTTGAGAGGCAGAGCCATCTGAAAAGAATACAAGTGACTCGTTTATCTGTTTGAGTAAGAGTGTGAGAGCCACAAATCGCTGGATGGATAAACCACCTCAAATAATCGGTGGAAATGAAAAACAGCCAAAAGCCTATCAATAATAATGTCAATTTCCGACATAGCTAGTTTAAATTCATTGATAATTGATATATGGCCTGAAGTAGAACCGAAAGCATTCCACACCCCAGCACTCCTCAAGCGATAAGCAGCTGTACATAAAATAAAGAATTGTTACTGGGGTAGGAATACAATGAGCTAGAAGCGGGGTAGATGACATGGCTCTAGTTATAGCCCGACAAGCGTTATTTGGTAAGCTGTTAAATTTACCAATTGAAGATTTTACTTTAACCACTGGTCACCAAACAACAGATGCATAAGTAAGCATTGGTAGAACCAGTGATTTCTTATAGATAAAAAATATCATTTTTGGGTATAATCTCCGAATTACTAAAAGCTCTACGGCATTACCAAAAAGTAGAAGTGGCTTTTTGCAGTTAAATATCTAGATGATACTTCCAAGAAAGTTTATTATCCAGGAAGATTATCCAGGCTGAGCTAACATCCGAAAAGTGGTGGTACAGAATAATCTGCAGTGTTTCTATGCCTTGTAAAAACCAAGTGGGTTTTAGACTGGTTCATATATAAAGACTGACACCAGACACCATTGTTCCGAAATGAGAAAAGCGTGTTGAGTTAAATCTGATTAAACCTTCAAGGGATTGCCTGAAACTATCAGAACAAGAACGTCGGCATAACTTTGAGCGATAAACCCGGTCTCACGAAGATTAACAAGAAGTTAGTTAATGACCAGAAGCCACTACATGAGTGAAAGCACACCTCTTTGAAGCCATCCTCTGGAAGCCTTGTCCAAAATATTGGTAGCCTCAACATCGTATATCACAACCAGAGATTCAAGCATTTATTTAATAAACCTGATGATGTTGGATTTGATACCTAAATTAATACATGCCTTCGTAATCGAGACGAAAGTAGTATTATCTAAGGCTCCTGCAATATCCAGAAAAGTGCTCACAAGAAACTCCTTGTTATGCATAGCTCTCTCAATCCTAGTTAAGAGTTCAAGTAAGGCAGTCTTACAGAATTTGCCAACTCTGTAAGCATTTTAGTTGGTCCCTAATAAACCTATCAAAAATCCTTACTTAAGAATTCAGAAAAGTTGATGACAGAAATATAGGCCGAAACTATTTGGGGTCGGACTACACTTTCCAATTTTTGGAAAAAAAATTACTTAACTCTTGCTCCAAGATTGTGGGTCCAAATTGAGAACGATACATGCCTAAACAGATTCAGTAAATGTTCTTTAATGAGAAAATAGCCATACTGTAACACACTAGGAAATATACCATCAGGACCGGTAGATTTAAAGGGTCGAAAGAGAACAAGTTCCAACGTAGGACCTCATTATTAATGATCTGCCGGCTAGACCCGAATTGGGAATTACATCCAAATCGTTGGTGACTACACCAGTATTGTCAGTTGCAATAGTTGTACAGCCCGGAAATGAGTATTGAGATGTATCGTAACGTGTCGCACATAAACGCGACCATGTAAACAAACTAATTCTAAACTTATTTCGGTATAGATCAAGATGAGTTGTGTGAATCGTAGAGAGAAAAAAGACAGATTTCGCCCGTTCCGTGAGACTATAAATAAGAAAAAAAGAAAACAGGAGGCTAGAAAAAGTGCGGACGCTATTAGATCGGTGTACGATATGGACTATGTGCATTAGTTCACGAGGAATTAGCTATATAATTCATAAAAGAAAATGTGTAATATTTTGTAATCAACAAAAATAAAAATATGATTATAATAAGAATATATGTATTTATAAAGACTACCAAAATTGTGAAATTGTGTTAGTATAATAAAGAATAAATAAACTCCTAAGTTATAAAATAATTGTAGATAATAAATATATGGATATATAACAATAAATAAAACTATGATTAATTAAAAGAAATAAGTATAAGAAAAAAATTAACTTATTTGTTTCTCAGTCCGCTAAAAGACCAGTCTACGGTATGTCTACCAGTCTATTGTATTAAGGAAACAAAAAATAAAGTTTAACAGTAAAAGCAAAATTCTTACAACTAAGTGTTAAGAGATCAAGTGATTTGAGATCTTAGTGATTTAACAGGAACTTTTAGCTTCATGTAATGGGTGTAAGATAATAAATTACCAAAAATTAAACGTTCGAATACTCATCATACATCAGAAATATCATACACGGTACCATTCATATGCGAATAATACCATAATAAATACTACAGAAGAAATTAACAATCATCATATAATCACAACTGATCCCGTTCATATTGTTCGAATAAACCAGACGAATACAACTGCTTAGGCTGGTGCAGTACAAAAGCAATATTTTTGGTGATGTATTTTTTTTATTATTTTTTTATTATACCGGGCGTTTGTTTTAAACTGAGACGATCAAATATCTCGATAAATAGCCACTCTACAGAAAAAATGTCCCTAATCAAAATTTAATCATACCGCGGGGGTAATACACTAGTGCAAAAAAATAGTCCCTCACCCCCCTTTGTAGGTGGGGCGGGGGTAGCTTTTAAACTAAGATAGGAAGCCATATTTTTTATTGCAGATACGGATTCAACGACTAAAAGTACGTATGATTTGAATGAAATATTTTGTTCGGTTCATGATAGATGGCGTTGTAATCGACGAAATTAAATTTTTTCAATACATGCATTATTATATATATACATGCAGTGTTACAAATCCGCACTGGCTTCGTCAAGTTGAACATCAGCGTCCTTGGACTGTCAACGTGTGGTGTGGAATAATTGGCAACAAACTCATAGGCCCCCACATTATTCAAGGCAACTTGAATGGTCAAATGTACCGAAACTTTTTGGAAAATGAACTGTCAATATTACTTGAAAATTTGAGCTTAGAAGTGAGACAGAACATGTGGTTTCAACATGATGGTTCTCCTGCAGACTATTCGGTGGTGTCACGTGAAATACTTGATCGTTTTTTCAATGGTCGCTGGTTCGGTAGAGCTGGTCCGATAAATTGGCCCGCCAGATCACCAGATCTTGCTGCGCCAGATATCTGTTTGTGGGGCTATCTCAAAGACCAAATTAACAAACAAGAACCAACAACACGTGAGAACATGATTGAGAGAATCAGAAATGCGTGTACTGAAATTCAACCAAACACACTTCTCAGTTGTGTACAATCATTTGAAATGCGTATTAATAAGTGCATTGAAGTCGCAGGCCATCATTTTGAACACTTATTTTAAGCTAAAATTATTTTATTCACCTGCCATTTACATTAATAAATTGTTTTGATGACGAATTTAAAGTATTTACAATGAAAACGTGATGTTTTTTATTATTTCAAACGTATTGCAGAATCGAATGCGTGTGTTCTAAGAAGAAGAAATTGAAAATATTGAATTTCGTCGATTACAACGCCATCTATCATAAACTGAACAAAATATTTCATTCAAATCATACGTACTTTTAGTCGTAGAATCCGTATCTGCAATAAAAAATATGGCTTCCTATCTTAGTTTAAAAGCTTCCCCCGACCCACCTACAAATCGGAGGGTGGGGGACTATTTTTTTGCACTAGAGTATTTCCCCCGCGGTATGATTAAATTTTAACTATAGACATTTTTGCTGTAGAGTGTTTATTTTTCGAGATATTTGATCGTCTCAGTTTAAAAGAAACACCCGGTATATACATAATCTTATAAACTTTGTGAAAGAATTATTTGGCATTCATAGTGAAATTTCGTGTACAGTACACGACGAGATTATTTCGTGGGTTGAACGCGTGCATTGAATTTATGATTTTCATTTTTTTTAATGGTTGTAACGGAGGCCCTGAGATGTAATTGGGGTCCGCTAACATAAAATAAAAATTATATTTTATATATATAGTTACATGATTAACCCGTGGCCTTTGTAACCCGAGCTCAAGCGGTGGAGGTAAATTTAGTCGTGGGGTATGCTAATCATTTTGAGAACTATACGAGGCCACAAAAAAAAAAAAATGCTTATATCTTCACATTCACTGACATACCTACCACTAAGCACCACAATCTACATTTTTCACTTTCCTCAACACATTTTAAATAAAAAAAATTACAAAAGTGATTACGTTATACTTCATATGTTTTTATTATTTAATTATAAAGGAAATTATTAATTCAAATTAAATATTAACAAAATTTCGATGTGAATGACCGTATAATAACTATAGGCTCTTTCCCTTTTTTTTTATTTAATTCATTAATTAGTAACTAACCGAATTTTCCCGAAATTAATTATGTATTTACCTTTAATTTTGTGGAGCTGATCCGCTGAAAGCGCTTCCATGGACAACTGCTACAATTTAGAAAAGGTAGAAATAACTAACCTAAAATATAAAAGAAACCAGAAGGAAAGAGTAGTTATTATGTTAAGTAAAGCAATTAATTATAAAAACTTATATGGGTTAATTTTGCTAACCAACGCGTGGTTAGAGCCGATCAGATTAACAATCAAAATGGACGACTGATACTAGTAGCGTAGCCGTATTCCTTCGATCCAATAAATATAAACACGTGTGTGATTCCGATCCAACAACTATGTGTCTCTGCGACTCCGCTCCGACAATCGTGTGTGATTCCGACTCAATCGACTCAATAAATGACCTCGTGTGTTACTGTGCTGCGACAAGCGTGTGTGATTCCGACTCAATCGACTCAATAAATGACCTCGTGTGTTACTGTGCTGCGACAAGCGTGTGTAACTGTGCTGCGACAAGCGTGTGTGACTGTGCTGCGACAAGCGTGTGTGATTCCGACTCAATCGACTCAATAAATGACCTCATGTGTGACTGTGCTGCGACAAGCGTGTGTGATTCCGACTCACTATCGTTTTACGAGAACTCACGCAACTTGGCGTTTTAGTGGTTCACTATTTAAATCGACTATATTTAATATATAGCGATTTTAACTAATTGCACATATACTTTTCAAACACGATTCTTTATTCGTTTTTCGATTGATCAATTTTCAATATTTATTTTTATCAATCTTACACACCTTACTTTTTTCGCAATCCAAACTCGACTCCCGAAAAAACTTTTTATTTTCTAAAATGTTTATCAAAATGTCTCCCAAACAGGTTTTGTTTTTCCAGAAAACAATAATAGAGGAATTATAATTTACTAGTACATATACTAATAAAATCAAACTCCAAGATACACTAGTCTACCCGTGTTTTATTTTTTTGACAAGTTTATCAGCATAATTAAACCTCCGCTCTTATCGAGGAGTATCTATATACAATTAAAAAGGTATATAGACTAATAAAAAAATAATATTAGAAGCGAGACCATCAAATAAAATTTGCATCGAAAAAAATAATTTGATAACATACAGTGAATGTTACAATCGTGTGGACGTACCCATCGACCACTGAGTGTCTCATAAGCCGGGTCTTTCTTAACGAAATGTTTGATTAAACTATAATGGTTGAGATAAAGTCAACAGATCTTTTGCATGATATACTCCGATATTCTTACCATCCGGACGACATAATTCATATGCAACACCTCCGACCTTACGTAATACTTTTGCTTCCACGAACTTTGGTGCTAATTTAGCTGAGTAATTTTTGGTGGCGTCGCTTTGTGAAAAGTTGCGAACTAGTACCGCTTGACCTTCATTTATTTCTCGATTACGACTTCGTAAATTATAGGTATGTCTACTTCGTTTATAAGCTTCTTCAAGCTTAGATAAGACTTTTTGTTGACACATACTTAAGCGATTTGATTTTGAATCAACATTAATTTCACCATTGGAAACAAGGTTTAAATTACGCAAGAGTTGGTAGTCATTCCCATGCGAAATCAAATGTTGACCGAACATCAAGAAGTGTGAAGAGCATTGAGTGGCACTATGTTGTACATTACGTAATGCAGATACAATTTCATGGAGATGTTCATCCCATGTACGATGGTCGTCTTTAATATATGCACGAATTGCACTGAGGATAGATCGATTAACTCGTTCTGACGCATTACACTGGGGAGAGTATTTCGGTGTCAAGATATGCTTTACTCCATATTTAGATAAAAGATTTTTCAAACACACTGCGTTGAACTGTGTAGCATTATCGGAAGTAAGGGCCTCAGGGACTGAGAAGGTACTAAAGATTTCCTTTTCAAGAAAATTACATACATCAGTTGCTAGAGCATGTTTCAAAGGCTTAACGAAAATGTATTTCGTATAAAGATCCAAGACAACCAATAGATAGGCATTTCCTAACTTTGACCTTGGATAAGGTCCTAAAAAGTCTATATAGAGTTGTTGCATTGGTCGTAATGCAATGATTTGTTTTCCCATCATGGGTTGAGTTGATCTATTTGGGGCTTTTGTTTGCTTACATATTAAACAATTTCGCACGTAGTTTTTTACCTGTACCGCCATCCCAGGCCAGAAATATAAACGTTGCAACCGTTCTAATGTTTTGAAAGTTCCTAAATGAGAAGATGAAGGTGGATCATGAGCCAGATAAATAAGTTGATTAGTTAGAGTTTTTGGTATGTAAAGTTTCCAAACTGGGATATCTGTCGAATTACTTTCCAAACAATTAGATGGATTTGCATAGAGTCGACCATTCTGTACTCGAAGATTTAAATACTTATTTGAAGCTTTTTTCACTGTCTCAACCAATTTTAGGTACTCACTTTCTTGGAAATCTGGACTGTTAAGATCAATATGCAGCAGTGTTTCTTCCGAGATAGATTGTATACTCTCCATGAATGCGCGAGACAACGCATCCGGCACAACGTTTTGAGTTCCCTTACGATGTTGAATGGTAAATTTGAAACCTTGAAGTTTCAAACTCCATCTAGCGAGTCTTCCAGCCAAGTCCTTTTGACCCATGAGCCATTTGAGGCTTGCATGGTCGGTAATGATGGTAAACGGGTATCCCTCGATATATGCGCGAAACTTTTTTACACTAAGCACAGCGGCTAAACATTCTAGTTCAGTTATAGAATAATTCCTCTGGGCTGCGTTAAGCTTCTGCGACATATATGCGATAGGATGCTCGCTACCATCATCCCGTAGTTGAAAGAGCACGCTCCCAACACCTGTTGCACTTGCATCGCATTGGATAAAGAACGGTTTGTTAAAATTTGGGTGGGTTAAGACTGGAGCTGTGGATAATGCAATTTTTAACTTTTCGAAAACAGTTTGACATTTTTCGTTCCATAAAAATTTGTGGTTCTTCTTTAGAAGATCGGATAACGGAGCTGCCAAGGTAGCATATGAAGGAACAAACCTTCTATACCACCCGGACATTCCTAAAAATCGTCGAACCTTTTTAACTGTATTAGGAACGGGAAAGTTCAATATTGCATTCACTTTATCTGGATCAACTCGAAGACATCCATCACCTACCACGTATCCCAAATACCGTATTTCTTTCAAAAGAAATTGACTCTTTTCTAAATTCACGGTTAATCCTGCCTTCTTCAAAAGAAAAGCAACTTGTTCTAATAGCTGCAAATGCTCGTTGAAGTCTTCGGATGTAATAAGAAGGTCATCCAGGTACACGAATACCTGTTCATGGAGCTGGTGTGGGATCACCCGGTGCATTAACCTACACATCGTTTGTGGCGCATTGCAAAGTCCGAATGGCATGACCGTAAACTGATACAAAGGACGACCAGGAACGGTGAACGCTGTTTTATCACGGGACTCTTGAGCCAGTGGGATCTGCCAAAAGGCATCCTTCAAGTCTATGCTTGATATAAATCTGGTTCGATCCAACCGACTCAAAAGCCCATCAATAATTGGCAGCGGATACGCATCCCTGACCGTCACTTCATTCAGTTTACGGGCATCTAGACACATGCGGACTTTACCATTCGACTTTCGAACCAATGTCACCGGGGAACTCCATGCGCTGTTAGATTCTTCAATTACACCGAGCGACAGCATTCTATCTAACTCTTGATAAAGGGATTTTTGAATAGCTGGTGATACTGCGTAGTGACGTTGTTTCAGAGGAGTGGCATTTCCTACATTGATGTGATGTAATAGTAATGATGTTCGACCAAGGCCTAGTTCATTAAACGAGGGAAATTTTTCGATGGTTTGGCTTAATCTTACAGATTGTTCAGGACTAAGGTTATGTGTTAAATGGTTTTCTACCATATTTTCCTGCTCTAACTTAATTACTTCAGAAATTGACATTGGCGTTATCTGTATATTAAAACATTTCCAAAAATCAATTCCTAAATACAATTTTTGTTTTAATGTGGGAATTATGTGGATTCTCATTAATTTTTCCAAACAATTATATTTGATCTTGGCAAAAATATGACCTACAACTCGCTCAGATTTACCTGAAGCTGTACTGACAGATGCAGGCATATAGTGAACCTTATAACGTGGATCGGATAGGAAACTTTCGCTTCCAGAACCAAACGCAGTTATAGTAGCGCCACTATCCAGTAAGCCGTTATAAGATACCCCATCAATTGTTATATTGACATATGGCCGAGAATCAAAAGCATTATGTATAGAATCAGAAAAAAATGATTCGGAGATATTCCTTCGTAAAGTGAGTTTATTTTGCCAATATAGTCGTGAACGATTATGACCACGTTTAGCACTAAAATTTTGAATGTTATTTGATAAATCCATAGAAATTATCGGGTTGTAGGTAGATTTATAATTTGGGCAAGTCAGGGTTGAGTTTGACAAATTAGGTGGGTTGGTAAAATTAGATGTACTTATTTTTGTACTATCGGCGAAGAGTTCGCCATCAACTCGGGATCGGTATTCGCCGCCGTATCTTCCATTTTGGGCCTGGGTGTGTTCATAATACGAGGTGTCGTTTTCCCAGGGGTTCGATACCTCGACGTCTGGTTTCCCGAACATTTAAAACAGTTTCGAGTAAGTATACCAGCACGACCGCATCCAAAACAAAAACGGTGGGTTACGTCCCTATTACACCATTTATATGTATGTCCTATATCAGAACAATTCCAACATATAACTTGATGACTTACATCCAAATTACGTGGAGCATTGCCCATTGGTCGAGATAGAACCTTAATATTAGATGGATTTCTATGATCATATTGTATAGCACTAATATTATCATTTGGTTCAAAGTATGAATTTCCTATTGGTGGTGGAGGTTCATCCCACGTATACTCTTGGATAGTTTTGCGGGAGCATATTAATTCGGGCTCATATCCGGTGCGCTTCCAGGTGTCCTCAATAGCCAAGCATCTTCGTACAAGTTCTGCTATTGAACCAATATTTTTGTCTGCCAGGACAACTTGTAAACCCGCTCTCATATTTCGACGTAGTAGGTGTAAAATATCGGAATCCTCTACCGGCTGTCGAAACTGAAGTGACATAGCTAATATATCGTTGTAAAAATCTCGAAAAGATTCTTTCGATTTCTGCTTTCTGGATTCCATAATTCGCCTTGCATCATGTTCGGTTCGTCTATCTTGAAATCTTTCCAAGAAATCCTGTTTAAGTTGTTTCCAGTGAATATCAGGATTTCTTTCCAAATGACACCAATACCAATTAGCTGCTGCTCCAGTTAGTAGGACTCCGATCTCATCTACTAGACTGGTACGCGACACACTATATGTCATGGCATAGTGTTCGACACGGAATAAAAAGCGTTCTATCGATAACTCTTCTGAGGCTCCACTAAACGAGATTTTCCATTGACTTATGTGGTTGGTTTTTGATTTTGTCACATTAGGTATATTTCTGGATCCAATATTTGTAGAATGAGCTAGACGGTCTCGGATGTTGAGTAATTCGTCATCGTCTTCATAAGTAAACTGAGTAGCTGTTTTTGGTATTCGATTTATATGTTCCCCAGTTTTGAAAAGGTCCTTTTGTTCAGCTTCATCTTCTGAAGTAGAAAGATGCTCCACATTGTCTTCTATGGTTTCCTTAATTTTATTTAGGGTATCATTCAAATTTTCTTCACCCTTGATCCATGTTTGTACTGTAGTTAATAATAATCCACTGGTACTAAGCAAATCTTGGCATTGCTTCTTATATGTCCTTGTACCAAACAGCAATCTCTCAATACGTGCGATGATATGAAGTATTCGTACTTCGACCTTTCGAAGAATTTGTTCCTCAGGAACCGCATCCGTTTGAACTCCGGTAATCCATGCAGAATGCTCGTTAAGTTTAATGGTACACTTCTTCAATTCACGAATGGGATTTGAACGGGCCGCAGTATGGGATCGATACGGTTTTAAGCATGGGTTTTTAGCTTCATTAGCGAAAGCTAAATTCAAAGAAGTTAGTTTGGTTAATGGGTCTCCAAAAATATTCCGAGTCAAACATTCAATGTCAAACTCGTCCGGCTCTAAAAGATCTGCGTTCATCGCGAATAATTCAAGACTTATTAAGGTAAGTAACAGAAAAGATTCAATGAAATATGGTTTAAAGAAAAAAATTAGATTCCAATATAAGAGATGGATACAAATGAAAAATGTAACTTCCCTTAGAGAGACAAAAAAAATGTATTGTATATAGCGCTTATAATTCTTAATATATTATAATTATAGTATGAAATTAATAATGAAAAAAAAAAATAATTAACCAACACCAAAATAATATTATGTATAGATATAAATATAATAAAAAAATTGATCAATATAAATATTTAAGAAACTGTAGATTGTGAAGATCAGATAGGTAGTCAGTGAATGAACTGCGAGTAGATGATGAGAAATACTACAAATTTAAACTTTAAATCTAGTGTCTATAGTCGATCAACAAAATTATTTGGTCGAATATAACACAATATATAAAGGATAAATATAAATATATTGATAAAATTACACAAGCTTCACAAAGTAGTTCACAATAGATTATCTACATTTCTTTCAAACATACATCATATCAACACTCAATGTGGAATGATGATGGAAATGAAGTGGAAATCTAAAATCGAAGACCTCATGTCGCAATTGAGAATAATATTATCAATAGAGAATAAAAAAAAGTAAAGAAATGTTAGGACTTAAAATTAAAATAGATTGTTTAAAGTTTTCTTTAAAATATCATATATATCAACTGATTGACTTGCACAATGATTGTATCTACGATAAAAATAACGAATATTATCAAGGTTATATTGCCGAAACTATTCTAGTATTTTATCGGAACAATAAATTAATTAACAGCAACATTGATTATTTATTTTAAGTCTAATTTGAGCTAACCGTATTTGGGCGCCATTATGTAACGGAGGCCCTGAGATGTAATTGGGGTCCGCTAACATAAAATAAAAATTATATTTTATATATATAGTTACATGATTAACCCGTGGCCTTTGTAACCCGAGCTCAAGCGGTGGAGGTAAATTTAGTCGTGGGGTATGCTAATCATTTTGAGAACTATACGAGGCCACAAAAAAAAAAAAATGCTTATATCTTCACATTCACTGACATACCTACCACTAAGCACCACAATCTACATTTTTCACTTTCCTCAACACATTTTAAATAAAAAAAATTACAAAAGTGATTACGTTATACTTCATATGTTTTTATTATTTAATTATAAAGGAAATTATTAATTCAAATTAAATATTAACAAAATTTCGATGTGAATGACCGTATAATAACTATAGGCTCTTTCCCTTTTTTTTTATTTAATTCATTAATTAGTAACTAACCGAATTTTCCCGAAATTAATTATGTATTTACCTTTAATTTTGTGGAGCTGATCCGCTGAAAGCGCTTCCATGGACAACTGCTACAATTTAGAAAAGGTAGAAATAACTAACCTAAAATATAAAAGAAACCAGAAGGAAAGAGTAGTTATTATGTTAAGTAAAGCAATTAATTATAAAAACTTATATGGGTTAATTTTGCTAACCAACGCGTGGTTAGAGCCGATCAGATTAACAATCAAAATGGACGACTGATACTAGTAGCGTACACTGAAAAAAAAAATATAGTGCCTACAAAAATGTTTTAAGAGGAACATATTATGTTTGGGTTTTTTATTGCAACAATCATATAAATTTGTAATATAGTGGTTTTGACAACTAACTATTTTGTTCGAGCGAACATTACATTATGGTTGTGACCATGTTACAAATGATTAGATTTTGTTCCAGCAAACGTAATATGTTTGTTGCAGTTATATTTTTGTTGCAGCAAACATTGCATGTTGGTAGCGAACATGATGTTCGTAAACAACTTTTGTTGCAATGATCATAGTATGGTACTTGATATCATATTATTTCGTTAAGCTTATTGGTAGTGAACATTAAATTTTTGCTACTACAAAGGATTGAATTATGAAATGATTTTAGTAAAAATGTTATGAAAATAAATCTTGAATAATACCAACAATTAAATGATTTTTAATTTATTTTTTATTGAATAATAATATAAATATTAATTTATCTAATAATATAATAAATATAAATTTGTTCAACAAAACTACATAGATTCTGAAAAAAAATTATAATTATAATTATTTATAAAAATATATATTTGTATAAATTAAAAATTTAGTGACACACCAACTTCACTATAATGAGTCGACTTTGCTTAATGTTAACACAATTCCGGGGCTACAAATAAACTGCACACCAAATTCCGAAAACTTTCAGATTTCTCATTAAAAAATACACCAATTTCATAATCTTCTAACTTTCAACTGAAAAACGAAAAAATTAATAATTTTACATAAATATTGTCAGAAAATGAATATTGGCCGTAAATTATGTATACTTACTTGTACTATTATAGTAAAACCATCTTCACGATCGCCAATCACTTACAAGCTACACTTTCGCACACTCAAAATCACGTCTGTTACATTTATTATAAAACAGACATATTAGCCTCTTTGACACTTAATACTAGGACGTCTTAGGTCACAATGAAATGAAATACTTAAAGTTAAATTATTCAGAGTGAAGGAGCAGCAACATAATTATACCAACCATAACAATGGTTGATACAATTAGATTAATTTTCCCACCATTAAATTCAGTATTGATACAATTATAAATATGATTCCCTAAATATATGACATGTTTTTAAATTAGAATAAACATGTTTGGCACAATTATAAATATAGTTCGTACAAACATAAAGATGGTTCTGAAGAAATAAAAAATGTTTTATGGAACTATTACACGATCACTGAAACTATTAACATTTTATGATATAGAACAATCTTATTATCATTACAACCATGTTTTGTTCCAGCAACTTCAATCTGACAAAATTGTTTTGAAAAAAGCAATATCATTACAGCAACCATAATCCAGCACAAAATATTTGCCTAAAGCATAAATAACGGCCGATTAATTGTTTATCACAATTATATTTATTTTGTAGGAACTAATAGTTGTACGAACTATATTCATTTTTACATTTGAACAATAAAATGGTTTCTACAATTATTTTATTATCATTCCTGCCATTTGGAAAATTATGACATTGTTACGACTGCCAAGTATTTTCACACTAACAATATTATTATGTTTAGAAAAACACTATATTTGCTGTGACTATACTTCAACCATATCTTTTCTCTGCGTGTAGCCGTATTCCTTCGATCCAATAAATATAAACACGTGTGTGATTCCGATCCAACAACTATGTGTCTCTGCGACTCCGCTCCGACAATCGTGTGTGATTCCGACTCAATCGACTCAATAAATGACCTCGTGTGTTACTGTGCTGCGACAAGCGTGTGTGATTCCGACTCAATCGACTCAATAAATGACCTCGTGTGTTACTGTGCTGCGACAAGCGTGTGTAACTGTGCTGCGACAAGCGTGTGTGACTGTGCTGCGACAAGCGTGTGTGATTCCGACTCAATCGACTCAATAAATGACCTCATGTGTGACTGTGCTGCGACAAGCGTGTGTGATTCCGACTCACTATCGTTTTACGAGAACTCACGCAACTTGGCGTTTTAGTGGTTCACTATTTAAATCGACTATATTTAATATATAGCGATTTTAACTAATTGCACATATACTTTTCAAACACGATTCTTTATTCGTTTTTCGATTGATCAATTTTCAATATTTATTTTTATCAATCTTACACACCTTACTTTTTTCGCAATCCAAACTCGACTCCCGAAAAAACTTTTTATTTTCTAAAATGTTTATCAAAATGTCTCCCAAACAGGTTTTGTTTTTCCAGAAAACAATAATAGAGGAATTATAATTTACTAGTACATATACTAATAAAATCAAACTCCAAGATACACTAGTCTACCCGTGTTTTATTTTTTTGACAAGTTTATCAGCATAATTAAACCTCCGCTCTTATCGAGGAGTATCTATATACAATTAAAAAGGTATATAGACTAATAAAAAAATAATATTAGAAGCGAGACCATCAAATAAAATTTGCATCGAAAAAAATAATTTGATAACATACAGTGAATGTTACATGGTTAGCTTGACGTACAAAGATAATAAGATGATGCATTAAACTAACAGGAGCAATGGGATGTCGGCATATAGACGTATAGTTATGGATGTGATCTTATCTTAGCACACTATTTTTGTTGTTATTGAATTTTTGTAAAATGGCTGAGTACTCGCTATGCGTGATTAACCCTCCCTCACTACTGAGTCTCTATCTCAATATATAGTGTGCCGTATAGTGCAGTACCGACTCAAGGCCATACGTTACAGTATTTCTCAATATTAATTTCTGTTTTTACCTAATGGCTAGTTTACCTTTCTCCTTTTAGAGGAAGTAAGCTTGCCATTAGGTAGACTAAGTGAAATTAGTCTACAAGTAATAGTCCTGCTCAGAGACTAAAATTTAATTGAGGTATGTTAAGTCTATTTACAGCAGGTTAGCTATTAACTTCATCACAAAAAATTATCCAGCAGGATCTCTGTGATATTCTTTGGCAATGATTTTTATTTGGTTAGAGATGGACACAATATTTCAAACGCAGTTGTGATTGCTTGAGACAGTCCAGAAGCCTGCAGCTATATGTTCACATACGAATCAATCTTCATAGGTGATTCGAGAAAGTAAACAAACTTAAGAGAGAATTTTCACAGTTGGTACCCTTCTTATTACGGTAAGGTATAAGCGGTGTTATTTTAAGATTAATATCTATAGTCGGAGGTGAGAATATCACTTTGCAGTTTAGTATAAATTTAGTGAAGGACATGAAGCACAAACTGATGTCAGTTAACTACCTTCAAACAGAGTTAACAAAAGTAGATTTACATCCAAAGTTGAGGATATCCAATTCAAAAGAACTTAAATAGAAACCAAAATAGAAACTAATTAATCAAGAAGGTAAGATTCCTGATGAAAGCATAAATCTGCGTGGGAATTAACAAGCAACTTTTTTAATTCTACAAAAGCTGACGTGCTATGTGCAAGTTAATATGTTTAATTACGTTCATAGATGTCAAGATAACACCAGAAAGATAAAAAAATAATAAAAATTAGAACACAACAAGGGGCCTGAGATGATCTTAATAGAAATTCTCTCAAGCACGTACGAAGAATGATGTTCAACTACATAGTTGAACATAAATACAAATTAAAACGTACTATGCAACAAATCGTATTACGTTACAACAAGTTCCGGTGCAATTCTTACAGGGTCAACTTACTATTCTTCTTTCTTTAATTAAAGCAAAAATTATAATTATTTTTTAGTTCACATAATTTTTGTTATGTTAGCAAAATTTCTTTCTGTATATAAAACTTACTTTTGTGAAATAAATTGGAGTTATAATTAGACATTCAAACAAGTCAATTTTATTCTCAGCTAAAGGTCCCCTACCATGGTAAGTTCTTTAGCTTAATCAAAATTGTAAATCAACATCTTTCTCCAAATCAACATCTTTCTCCAAATCAACATCTTAACAGATGATCCGAACCCACTTATGTGCTCAATCTTCTCGACAAACCAACTATAGGTTGCGTCATTGGCACATTTGCATAAAAAGACGCCATCTTCACCACAAACCTCAAGAAGGCGACTCAAGAATTCGACGACCCCACTCAATCCAGAAAATATCCAACATAGTCTCCAGCAAATATCCAGCAAATTGGCGCCGTTATTGTCACGCACGCAGAATCTTTTTATCGTTGACACAGCAAACGACTTGAACCAACGTAGGTGGTTTTTTGGTTCCTAACTCAGGAGTTGAACCAGTTACAGCGCGTGAACTCTTTAAAGTCGACGAAAAGGAAAGGTAAAACTCTTCTGGAATGGGGCCAAGCGCAAGTCCAGAAGTATTTTCCACAGGCGCTGGCGATTGCGCTTGCAGCTCACCTTGGTTTTGTAATAGTTTTTGTAATTGGATGGAAGAGTTCAGCTGTAGGGGTCTACCTATTAGGTTAATTTTGATGTCATATTGGACTTTTGAGCTGAGGCCACTGATACTGATAGTGTCGCGATCGTTTAGCTAGACATCCGACTCAGATCTAGAACCGATATTGATAGACCGAAAGGAGATCTATCGAAATGAATACACCAATGTAAAAAAGTTGTATACATATTTGGTTTCTAACACTAGCTTGTAACCTGAAAGAAATAACATATTGGTAATATTAAATATCAATACCATACAGCAAAATAAAATAAAAATAAAGAAAAGGAAAACAGGAAACAATAAACAAGACAAAACTGAAATTAAGAAAAGAAAGATAAAAAACAACAGAAAATTAGTAAGACAGTTATATTATTGTGACGAGAAAAATAATCTGAGCGAGATAAAACAAATAAAAAAAAACACAAACCAAAAAAACGAAATTGTAAAATAAAACAAAACAGAAAACAAATGTAGCAGAAACAACTAAAATAATAAAATCGCAAAAAAACAGTAAACTTAGTCAAGCCGGTAATAATCCAGTTAACAGTAAACTCTCAAGTAGGTAACTACATAAACACAGGTATCCACTACAATAAACACATGTAACACTGGTGGCCACTAATTTTGCATTAGTTGTACTAAATCAAGGCCAACACACTGTTTAAATTATTATATACATATGTATACAAATGTAAACACAAAAGCACGCAGTTAAATTAATGTATGAACCGCTGCACATGAAGAAAAAAATGTCACGGGTTTCACGGAACGGAATGCCGTTAGCACAAAAAAATGATGAAACTACCCGCACAAAACTACTCCCACTCACACAGAATATGGTATAACTATCAACACAAAAAAAATATAAACTTAGAAAACAAACTTGAATATTAAGAACTTTAAGGCAGTATTCAAAAAACGTGACCAAGCCAATGCACACAATTTTACAATTTTTTAACCATGATTCTTTTCTCGAATATCAAAAACCATCTCTCATATTCGGTCTTGTTGTAAGATCAACGATAACGGAGCGGCGATAGTAGAAACGTAGAGGTTCGGGGATCTAAGGCGTTTGAAAACTCGCTGTAACGACGAGAAGTTAGAATTTTATAGCTTATCGTTCTAGGAAATACATCAGGAGTGTGGTCTAGAAGCAAAACAAACGAGAGAGGAATGGCGAAATCCAGAAAAATAAACTACAATGTCACCAAGGAATGGAAGCTATAAATATGCCTGTATCAATAATGTAAACGCCGCAATAGTCAAAAAAGGGAGTGGTTAGAGTACGCAGTTTATTTAATAGTGAGTGAGAAATGTTATCTCTTTGAGCGGTAATGATAGTCCATTAAAGCTTGAAAATTAGTTACGAGATGAGGAAAGTGAAAACACTGTGCAACGACCGAATCAATATCATGAGAATACAGCAAGTAAATTAAAACAAGTTTTACTACAGTAACACATAGAAACATCTCGAAATATACTACACCTAAATTTATGCAACACTACATTAACTGTGGTAGGCAGAAGGAAAAGATCAAGAATTCAAACGATTTGTTTATAAGCAGTGCTAAATAGCCATATCCGATAAGGTTTGTTTTGACCAGTGAAATTGTGAGAGGGTAGTTACAAATTAAATTATGTGAACAAGATAAGTGACCAACTAGTGGCAATCGGCTAATATTTCACAATTTATTGTGCGAAATAAATAAAATAATACGTTTTAATTGACTCGGGTCGTTTCAATTTTGATCAGCGTCAATAATCCGAATACGAAAAAGAGTGTCGTAACAATATGATATGACAGACATTTAGACTAACCACACGTCGAACTCATACATGCCACTAGAATCCTAGAACATGCTCAACAAAGTATCTAACAGACCTCCGAGAACCTAAAACATCTAAAACCATGCTGGCCCAGACCCACTCTTCAAAAGCAATCCTTAATTGGGATCAAGAATGCGTTGATCACACCCCGAAAGTCACCATACAACCACCAACATCACCAATTCAGCTTAGTTAACCTCAGCACACGCAAGATGTGAACATGCCAAGGCAACGCTTTATTCTATCACATGCATTTCAGTCTCCGCAACAGGAATGCTCCTCTACAGGTTAAATCATTCTACGTTGAACTCAAAGATGTTCTTATTTCCCAATCCAACACTATCAAACGAGATAAAGCGAGACTACTTAAATATTCGGGATGACCCGATAACATCACATACTCAACACACCAACCCAACACACCGTTAACTCACAGAGGTAGTTATTCACAGAAACAATCCCGTACATATTGATCCAACCAGTTTAAATATAAACTTTACTCCATCCCGAATCACATCTTCATATTCACCCATACAACTTAAAACAAACACTCACACAATATTAACACTTAAAATAAAAATGAAAAAAATTGTCAATACGAATACGACCACGATGTGTTAACGCTAACCCAATAGTGAAATGCAAACATCCATTTTAACCAAAGCCGTTGCAAGTGTGCGTGTGTGTTTAAATAAGCCTGCTTATTTTTTTGCACGAGAAAAATCAAACGTAAATATCAGTGTTGGGGAGTGTGTTGGTAAACAAAAAAGTATAAAACGTATAAAAAAATTCAAAATTCCTCGTTTCTCATTAACACTACTTAGGTATATTTCGAAAAACAGACGCACATTACAAAAGGCTTTTACTACACTACAAAAGGGTATTCACCAATACCTCTAGATGTTGCTATTTTTCTACAGTATAATGGTATGCATAAACACAAAATGTATCATCAAAATGGTGACGGTAAAATAAATAATACTTATCTGAAAATTACGTTTATCTTAAATCAATTATTTTAAATTGTTATCAATAAAATAAAACAGCAGAAAAAACACATCTGCTCTGTGTGACGATCAAGAGTTCATCATTATCGGCTAATCTCATTTTAAAGAAAATCAAAATACTTTAATATCAAGCCTCCTTCAATAACAATCATTTCAACATAGGTACGTAATTCAATGAACTTTAGTGTTACGAGATGAATAATTAACAATTATTCCCTGAACGAAAAATAATAATAATACTATTGATCGGTTTATATATATGTATATATAATAATGCTCTTATCAAATACATTTCATAAAAAAATATTTAGGAAAGTAGCTTTGAAATGAATATATAGCAGCTGGAAAATGAAAATCAAATTTAAAGCTTAAGATTAACTGCAAAAAATAAGCAAAAAATGAGATAAAAAAATATTTAAAATAATTTTAAATAAATAAAGTTAATCGTAGCTGATATCAATGATGAAATCTAAGAGTCAAACAAACGTGTAGAAATGTTAGATAATTTCCTCGGTAACCACTATTTTGATTAAATTATTAACATTAAATACTGGCTACTCATATGTTCTTATTTAAATAATACAATTTGAGCACCAGGTTTGTTAAACTAACCATGAAATCTTGCAAATCCCAATTTATGTAGCTAACGTTAGCTAAGGTTTTGGAAGATTTATATATAATTCTAGAATACACCTTACTTTTCCGACCAGCTCCATCGATGAGGTGAATTAGGTATGACCATCTGTCAATAAAAATAAAGTCCAGTAACACTGAGTATACTTTAAAAATAATGTAAGCCAAGCCCCAACCACAGTTAAGATTTTACTTGTAAAATGTTTTTTAGACAACACGCAGTGTCATGGTTTTAAAATGTCAACAATCTACCGACGTTCGGTTTGGTCACTAACATATGTCGATAAATTTGTATTTGCAACATCAATTAGTTTCCAGGTTTCCGTTATTATTTGAAAACGAATTTTGCACACCAAGGTGATTTTTAACGGAATCACTCAAATCGAAAAAAATTGTGCACAGTTAATTATTTCAGAAATTCTATTTGTAAAATAGGAAGAAGACTTCATAACAAACTGTGCTTTAGCTACAGTTAGATTTGACAATAGATGGCGTGTCAGTTTTTTTACATGAAATCATTTTTTACATTTAATTCTATATACCATTTTTAGAAATATAACTATTCGTAAAAAATTATCTTATGTAAATTGTCTTATTTTTACGTGTAAAACACCGTGTGAATAACATCGTTTAATTTACACGCCCAACTGTGACCCTAACTATAAATGATTCAGTAACTTATTTCATAAGGAAATTTGGCTCTATAAAGCCTCAATTTAAATTTTAAAAGTAGAAAATGTCATAAGTAGTCATCTGAATAGAGTAAACTTAATAAAATACTAAATCTGTTACAGAAATAATTAAACAAAAAAATATTTTGAAATTTGGTTTTTTGGTCAAGTTAAAAATCGATAATGAGGCGTGTAAATTAAATAATAATATAATAATCAAAGAAGGCGGAAAAATAATTCCAGACCTCAATGCCACTAGAGGCCCACGGTTCAACCCACATACACATACAGATTAAAAACACCCAATCGTGATTGATCAATCGTCACCACCCCGGGAATCGAACCCCGAATGACAGAGCAAGTACGCTACCTTCTCGGCCACGAGGGCGACAAATAATGTAAATAATAGTTTTGCTATTCCAGTTGAACGGAAAAATGTACATATATTGTTTTGTAAAAAAAACTTTATACTATGATCTGAAACGGATCCCCTGACATTATCCAACCAAAAGCAATTTTTTCATAACAAAAAACTTCTAACTAAGCCTGTTTTTAAAATAATTAGAACAAAATAAATAAAAAGATTCGCGCGCCATCCATGATGCATTTAGAAAAATATAATTTTTTCATTGTTGAACTGAGTACGGTTTACCATTTGTCTGTAACCGGGTCGTTCTTTCCTAACTGATATACATTCTTATCCTACCCACACCAATTGTTTTAGTAAACAACTGTAGGAAAAGGAACGCCGTTATCGAGGAATCTTGCTTAGCGCTTGGTTCTACGGTCAAATTATTTAAAATAAACTCACAGTCAGCCTTAATACTTTGTTGATTTTATACGGATTTGTGAAATTATACATAATTAAGATAAATTTCAGCTGGACTGTTAGACACCATGTACACATCTATTTTTGATTCTTTTTACCGCTCCAAACTATCGGATTACTTTAATAGCATGACTTTAACACGCATAGTTTCGTACTGCACTTTGCGAGAATCATTATAGTTGCAGTCTCTTCCTCTAGTAAATAATTTATAATGAATCATTAACTCATTCTTGATTTTTGAGTTGTGAAATTGAGTTAAGGCCATGTCTACCACTTTTGGATCACATTCAATCGTTTTTTTAATTAATATTACATGCATATAAAATCTATTGATCAACTTTTGAAATCATTTATATGTGTTGAAAAAAAGTTATGTCGTTTTCAACTCTATTTCAAGATTATTCAATATGATGTTCACTTTAGTTTCAAAAATATGGTTAAAACATTTTAGACAAATACTCATTTCGTTAAATGATGCCAAAACGTTTAATATGTAAGAGAGACGCAGTATAAGTAGCACACAAAAATATTTCCGCCGAAAAGTTTAAGCAGCATTGATGCAACATTGAATACATATTGTAATTTATATTAGAATGAGTTTGTGTGCAATATATAAATACATAGTATGTATAATGACAAACAAACAAAAACGCATAGTTTTTTACTAAAAACGTAAATTCAATTGGTATATATTTAATACTTTATGGTACTCTACAATTTTGTACTATGGAGATACATTCTTTTTATACATGCTAGATTTCTCCCCAACAGTAATTGGCGAAAGCCAAAATATCTACTAATCAATACTTTTTAAGAATTGTAATGAGCTTTAATTCCAATGATATTAATGCGCTTACAAAACATTTGTAATTGAGCCATCTTCTTAGAATGTTTGAAACGGGTTAACCTGTGAGTACGCAAGGCAACCCGATTTCTCAAAAACGACTCTAGAAATATCACATCCCATGCGGCATTGTTTTCCGCAGCTCAGTTCGGTTGAAGAAACGGTCAGGAATAGCGAGATGCATCTCTAAATACTTATTGAATTGAGTTGAAGGCAAAACGAAAATTTTTCGTCTGCCTAAATAAACAAAGCGATTGATGATCCATGGTGCTTAGGACCGCACCATTGTTGACAAAAACGTAATTAAGGAAAAAAGTAGTCGGTGTTGGTTAGTGAGTATTTTTAGATGGTACCACGTTTCTGACAAAATGTGAGACCGAGTAGTAATGCTCTACTGTCTCCTACACGTAACGAAACGGTCGGTTGAAAAATACCATCGTTGCCGAAGTTTCAATTGATGGTTTGATTTTTACATATTATTTTGCTTTCGGTTGCCAGGTTTTAGTAATTAAGAACGAAAAAGTTTAAACAGTTAAAGTGATCTTTAATTAATTAGGTTGAAGTCCGCTGGTCACAATCTGCTCAAGTCGGCTTGACATCGCCTCTGTCTAATCAAGTCCATCGGACCGCGTTTAATCCGACGCCCTACCTCAGATCCGACTCCCTCACTGACTGATCAATCAAATTTTGAGCAGGATTCATACAAATTTAGTTACTTGAGCGAGAGGAGAAAAAAAACGTGGAAAATCTTTTCGCTTACTTAAACTATTTATAAATAATTAAAATATATTTAAATATAAATATTTTGTATAAACATCGCTCATTATGAGTGTTTAGATTTTACTCGTATATACTTGTGCTATAAAGTAAAGCTGCATATAAGCTGCAGTTAACTGCAAGATTTCGTTATCCATTGCTTATCATTAGCGGCAATGTTTGTTATCCATTGATAACAGAATACGATAAAAAATTTGGAATGAACAATAACTGGCAATCATATGAGTTATTTGGCTTTTATCGTGTCAACGTTTACCATAAGTATTGTGCCAAAGAACTACAAGCGAAACTGTGTATGTCAAAAATTTTTAATGTCTTGCTGTGCGATAAGAAACACTTTTAACTTGCAACAAAAACACTTTTATTTATTTGTGTTTTGTTTTTATTTAAATTAATGTTTTTATTGGGGAGTGGTTTCTAAAATCGCTTATTTAATAATCAAAAGTGAGATCCAAATTGGACCTAGTAAATAAATAAAACACATTTCGTGTACGAGTATATGACTATAAACTAATTTAAATTGATTGCTGTTAAACTTTATATTCTTGTACTATAGCAAAAAGATTATAAACTGAGTCGCTAAGTTTCTCAACAGCAATTTGTATTCAACATTTTATACGGATTCAAAAATTTTCATTAAAATTCGAACGTGTAGACCCACTTTCTTTTTGTTAGATACATTTTCAATCTTCTACTTCTTTATAAAAAAAGGTAGATAAATAATAATATGAGAAAAGCAAATCATAAATCGCAAAAGATTAAAATTTTTGGGAATTATGTACCTTTTCAAGTTTTTTTTAAGTTTTTTTATATAAATGAAAATGTTTACAAAAATGAGGATAATACGGATAAACTGAAAATCATGAAAAACTTGGTGAAAATATTAGCATAAAGGGACATATTATGTTTAGATACATTACCAAGAAATCTTTTTGAATATGATGAGTTAGAAAGAATTTATTTCAAAATATAATCAAGACATTTCAAAACGAAACCCCTAGTTTTTCAGCTTTATTTCATTTTAAATGTTAATAATCTCAAATGATCTCAAAACAATATGTTTCCATTTTCACAAGCGCACACAAATAAAAAAAAGAAGTAAATGGAAAACAGCTTTTTTATTTTCAACATTCATTTGATCCTAATGATCCATTTAAATCTCATTTCCCCAGTTACAATAATATTAAACGTGACAAGAAATTCGGTTGTACCAGAAGTGGAAATTTTCCTTTTTTTTTATTTTTATACTGAGTGAATAAAAAAAACATAACAGGAAAATGATTGTAATAAAATAAGGATGTGTCGTTTCGCCAAAAAGGGATAAAATGATGAATAGACATATTTTCATGCTATCCTTCATTGTATACATACGATACGAGTATATATGTTCACATTATACAGTACTTTTAAAATAAATATATCTATTGACATACACTGAGACAAATAATGGGTACCAGAAAAATGTTTTTGACCGTATAACTCGAAAGGATATTAGGACAGTCTATACAGATTTATTTTCAATTGCTTGTTCTTAAATTTACAGAAATAACACCAATCAAGTAGTTGACGCTGTATATGACGTGAAATCAGTAGACTTTTTTAAGTAGAATTTCATTATATCTGGGGAGATTAAAATACAATAACTCCTTGCTTGACTGTATAGTACAACGTATTGTTAGTTAGTATTGTAGAATTGTAATGCTACCACTTAGTAGTCTCCTTTAAAAAGGAGATCATTGTGATGCAACAAACGCCTATTTTGAAGAGTTGGAGAAATTTTATAATTCGGAAGGGATCGAAAAATTTGAAAACGTTGGACTACACTAAAAGACGACGACTGAACAGTTGAAATCTTTTGGATTCAAGTATTTCATTGCTGATAATGAATTATTATATATGAATTGAAAGCTGCGTGCGGTGGTTGAGCTAACTGCACTCGCTAGACTGAGGAATGGCGAGCAAAGTGCGACGTGCTGACCTTGCCAGTCTTTAGGGTGATTGTGGCGTAATTAAAGCGAAATAGGAAGAAGTTTGTTTCTAATATTCTTTGTTGGAAGGAGAATAACTTCCAGAATATAAATGGTTGGTGTCCTAGCAGGAGTTGCCAGTCTGTTAGCCTACTAGTGTAAAAATTTTAATAAATATTCACAAAACTAAAAGTTAATGAAAAAGGAAATCAAAAAATCCGTTAATACTAAATGGGAAGGTCGAGTAGAATTATAATTTGGTAAACCGAACTAAAATTTTGAAAATTATGACAAAGGGATCTAGGGGTATCCACGCGGGAGAAGTTTAAAGAGTTCAGAAGTGAAAATGTAGAGAACAAGAACTTAAATGTTTAATTAAATCAGTATTAAACTATAATACGATACCTATAATAATATTCAATAAAAATCAAAAAGAAACTATAATAAATAATATAACCAAAAATTGTGAGTGCGGTTCTTAATTTTAAACATTATAAAACCAAGTGTATAGTTAAACTGTGTATGATCTCGAAGTTTTGTAATGCTTCTAATATTCTAAATAATAATAAAACAAACAAAAAATCAAATAATTATCATTTTACAGTGAACAGTTAAATTAGTTATACACAAATATACGACTAAGCTCAACTTATAAAATACATATAAAATAAGTATACGTATAAGATAGTAATAAGACCAATCAAGGTTGGTTTATTGAAAAATATGTATATATAATAGAACCGTACGAATAATCCACTAAAAATTTCGTATTTGAATCAATTATAATTCTTAGTCTTATCACTTTTCTAATATCCAAATTTTTTTTGTAACAAATTAATTTAAACCAAATTTTTTTTTTATTAAATGAATTCTAGTTTATTTTTCAGTAGCTATATCGGTGGAATAT
Organism: Tipula lateralis; assembly: GCA_963932295.1. Classification (NCBI taxonomy): domain Eukaryota; kingdom Metazoa; phylum Arthropoda; class Insecta; order Diptera; family Tipulidae; genus Tipula; species Tipula lateralis. Next base: position 126,038,740 of record OZ010738.1, on the reverse strand, counting down.
TGCTAAATTAATTATTTTTTTAAAAACTAGCTTAAGCTACTCTTTTTTAAATATTTATACATATTTATATAATTTTTTCTCTCTATTTTCTCATGAAATAAGGTAACTGATATTAATTGTTTAGAGCTTAAGATCTCTCGGATGCAATTTAAAACAATATGTTTAATGGTTCGCTTTCAATTGTTATACTTTCAATGTCATAAGTGATTTTTAATTTCAGAAACGAGTAATTTAAGTGATGTTGCGAGGATATTATTATAATAGTGAATTATTGAAGGAAGGTATGATTACCGTCCATGTAGTAGCTCCTTTTAATCCATGCCTGATGTTCTAATTTCCGTTCGATGGAAACATAAGATTCATGTAAAGATTGTCCCAATAAGAAGTTCAGATTTTAAAATTAAATAAAACATAAAAAGCTTAATATATTTCCAAATGTATTTCTTTGTTTGAAAGTGCAATCCTCCTGGTTAACTTGTAATGATTTCATTGAAATATGAGCCGCGGCTGGCCTTGTACTCCATTCGGTCGGTCCAATTTCTGATTTTCGTCTGCTTGCACAAAACAGCAACACGCGATACTTGTAGATTGTTCAATCTCCTTTGTTGTGGAAGTATATTTCCTTTGTTGTGGAAGGAAATTTCCAACATTTCCCATTTTTTTTGTAACTTTAAGCGACTCATTTCATCAACTAGAAATATTTTACTCAGTTTCTGTCAAAGAAAGAATGACGTTTGTGTTGCCAGAGCCAAAATAACCGATATGTCAAATATTACACTATATCACGAAAAGATACGATGAAACTTAAATAGTCTTATTCAAGAAAATAATAAAGAAAATAAATAATAAAATCAAGGTTCTAGTTTTTACTCAACTATTGAAGTTTTGAAGTATTGCATCCATTAGAGGCCTTGAGTCTGCATAATGATGGCTATGGTATCTTAATTGTCGGAATCATTCAGTAAAGTGAACTGTTTTTCGTGCTCGAAATGCTGATATACTATCAGGTGAGCTTAATATGCCATATGCTGGCTTCAATCGATCGACTGAGATATTATGATTCTTATCTTTGATCGATACGATGAAATGTTTACGAAGTCGACGTATCACTTTGTACGGACCTTCGTAGGGAGGTTGTAATCCTGTGCGGACTTTGTCTGTTCTCACGAACACAAACTCACATTTGACCAATGATTTTGGTACAAAAATATTATTTTGAGTGGTTGGTCGTGATTTAGTCGGAATCAAATTTTGCATCGTGTGGCGAAGCTGATCAACGACTGTGTCATTATTTGTTACTTGTGAAAGAGGATTTTCGACAAAAAATTACCCGGGAAGTTTGATTGTTTGTCCGTAAACCATTTCCGCGGGTGAACAATTTAGATCTTCTTTCACAGTTGCTCTAATTCCCAGTAATATGATAGGGATTTCCACACTCCAGTTGAGTGTGTTACCTCGGGCCATGAGTGCAGCTTTAAGCTGTCGATGGAAGCGTTCGACCATGCCATTGGCTTTTGGGTTATAAGCTGTAGTGCGTATACGATGTGAGCCTAGGAGTTTTGTTAACTCAGTGAATAGTTTGGACTCGAACTGCGATCCCTGATCTGTTGTGATCGTACTGGGGACGCCACATCGTGATACGTAATTGTGAACAAAGGTGTTGGCTATGGTGGTTGCTGTCATGTTACTAATGCAGTAAGCTTCCGGCCATCGAGTGAAGCGATCGACACCGGTTAATAAGTATGAGAATCCATTAGATGGTGGTAATGGTCCCACAATATCTATATGAATATGTTCAAACCGTCCAGTTGGAATAGTGAATTGTCCAAGTGGAGATTTCGTGTGCCTTTGAATTTTAGCACGTTGGCAGGGAAAACAGTTTCGTGCCCAATGGGTCACGTCTTTGTTCATACTTGGCCAGAAATAACGAGCAGTAATCAATTTACGAGTCGCACGGATTCCAGGATGTGAGATACTGTGTAGAGAGTCAAATATATTGCGACGCAATTCAGCAGGGATATATGGTTTGTTTACGCCAGTGCTGGTTTCACAGGTAATGTCTAGGCCAGGCATTGCAAAAAGTTGTAGAGTCATGTTGTGATGGCGAGGACGTCTGGAGCCAGAAAATAAATTCTGAAGCTCTAAGTCCGCCTTTTGCGCCTGTTCGATCTTATTGAGATCGTAGTAAGTATTTACTTGGGCCACTTCTGTGTTTGATTCGTCAGAGGGTGCTGCTGTTGTAACATTGTAATGTTCATCCGTTGATCGGGTACTTCTGTTTTCATCGGTCTGTGCCGGTATCTCAGTATTGATTATTTCTTCCGTAGTTCGGGAAAGCGTATCTGCGACTACATTGTCTGAGCCGTGCACATGCTGAATATCCGTGGTAAATTGACTAATGAAATCCAAGTGTCTTGACTGTCTTGGATTTTGTTCAGTTTTGGACTGAATTGCTCTAGTTAATGGTTTGTGGTCGGTGTAAATTGTGAAGTCCCGACCCTCGACAAAATATCGGAAATGTTTGATTACCAGATATATTGCGAGTAATTCTCGATCAAATGCAGAGTATTTTATTTCAGCATTCGAGAGTTTTTTTGAAAAGAATCCCAGTGGCTCCCAACACTTATTTCTGTACTGTTGTAGTACTGCACCGACAGCTGTATTTGATGCATCAGTTGTGACGCTGAGCCTTGCATCGTTCATAGGATGGGCTAAGATTGTAGCTGTGGCTAATTTTTGTTTTGCTGACGAAAATGCGGTTTGGCATTCGTCGGGCCAAGAAAAATTCTTCGGTGTCTTAGGCTTTTTCACTAAAGCGGCCAACTGCGTATGTATTGGTGCTAGTGTTTCTGCAAGATTGGGTATAAATCGGTGGTAATAGTTCACCATGCCGACAAAGCGTTGTATGCTTTTGACTGAAGTTGGAGCTGGGAATTGTAAAATGGCATTCACTTGTTCCTCTGAAGGACGAACGCCGTTTGATGTGATGGTGTGGCTAAGGAGCTCTAGGGTGGACGCACCGAACACACATTTTGAAGGTTTAATGTGTACATCAAACTCCACTAACTTTTTGAATAGTTTTTCTAAGTGCAGTTTGTGCTGTTCCTCATCTTTAGATGCCACTAGTATACCGTCGATATAAACGAACACGAAGTCTAGTTCTCTGACGACTTCGTTCATGAAGCGTTGGAACGTTTGCGCTGCGTACCGAAGACCGAATGGCATTCGTGTGAATTCGAAGAGGCCAAATGGAGTAGTGATAGCGGTCTTGTATACGTCTTCATGAGCTACTGGTATGAGGTGATACGCTCTAACCAGATCTATTTTCGAGAAAATTCTGCATCCATGCGAGTGCATGGAGAAATTTTGAACGTGGGGAATCGGATATTGATCCGGTGTCGTAACTGTGTTAAGTCTACGATAGTCCCCGCATGGTCTCCAATCGTGTTCTTTCTTCTTTACCATATGTAAAGGACACGATACTGGAGATTATGATGGTTGGCAAATTCCCAATTCCACCATGTGTTGAAATTCCGTGTATGCGGCTTTATGTCGCACGGGATCTAGCCTGCGTGGTCTCGACACTGGCAAGTGGCCGTTAGTGACAATATGATGAACCACATTATGTCGGACTGGAATTTTGTAATTTGGTTCTGCTGATAAGGAGGGATATTTCTTAAGCAGATTACCATAACCGTTGTCGACTGAGAAATGAACAGGTGTCGGTGTATTTACCTTCACCGTTGTGGCATTGATTGACAGTTTTGTTGCTGAATCAACCAGCCGTTTATGTTTGAGGTCGACAAGGAGTCCGAATTTAGAAAGAAAATCGGCGCCGATAATCGGACGGTTCACTGATGCTAAAACAAAAGCATGTTTGAATGAACGTCTTAATCCGATATCCACCTGGAGTAATTTCATTCCGTAGGTGTTAATGGTTGAACCATTGGCTGCCGAAAGGACTAGATCTCTTGATTTTTTACTAAAGTAAAAACTTTTAGCGAAAGTGTTAACAGGTATTACCGAAAGGTCAGCACCTGTGTCAATAAGGAATGTTAACTTATTAATGGAATCATGCACGAATAATCGTTGTGTTGTATTTGAGGAGACTGTACTCAAATGTTGATGGAAGGGTTTTTGATTTTTTGTTATATTCTGGGAGGAGGTTACTCTCAACTCGACCAGGTGGTTTACAAGTTTTTTGGTCGTGCTTCGGGTTTCATTTCCACTGCAGTATTATCAGGGGAGTTATTGCCGTGATCCTTAACGTAGCTGCAAGGTTTATTGCAGCTGTACGCCCGGTTACCGAACTTATTGTGGAATCGACACCAGTTTCGGTTGTAGTTTCCGTTGTTGTGGATCGATCGACGTGTTTGTGACCGTCCTCGTGACCGTGACCTCTCATTGATTCTCTGCGTCAAGCTATCGAGGCGGGCTTCAATAGTTGCCAATCGTTGCTCAATCGAGTTACTATTTTGGCTTTTTCTTACGTCCCTGATTGGCTGGGTTGCACTTTGCGTGGGACGTGATTGCCGTGTGACAGCTGCCACGGTATTGGAGGATACCATGGCCTCGTGTAGCTTGTCGGCTGTCACTGCCAAATCATCAAGTTGTCTGGTTTCCGGCTGTGCCACCAGTGCAATTCTTATAATCTCCGGCATTTTTCTAACCCAAAGTGACTTGATGATGAGTTCGGGGAATTGTGTTCCGGCAAGATATTTTATGTGGCGGAGCATATCCGAGGGTCTTCTGTCTCCCATGTCCTGTCCGCTTAAAAGGCTTTCTAGTTTACTCTCATCCGACGGAGTAATGCATGTTTCAGCACCTCGTATCTATCTTGTGCAGGTGGACTAGCAAGTATGTCGGATATTATGTCGCACGCATTGGGGGTTAGGGCTGCTAGTACGTGAAGGAACTTTTCTTTATCTGATTTAATTCCAATCATCTGGAACTGCAGCTCCGTAACGCTGAACCAATTTGATGGTTTGTCCATCCAAAATTGTTGGAGTTTTAAGGACTTTGATGATGCCTCAACCTCATGCTTTGGGGAGTTCATCTCTTCGTCGCTGGGCATTTCGTCAGATGATTTAGTTTACAAATTTGATATTCAAAAATTGAAGAGGTTATTTAAAATTTTCTGAGCTTTGTAAAATGAAAGGAATGGGTACTTTGTAAAAATGGAAGATTTCGCAACAACTGAATAATGGATTTATAAATTATCTATTTTTTTTTCGTTTTCATAAAAAACGTTTTTCCGATGTAAGTTTTTTACTTTTTCTGGGACGTAACAAAATGAAATGTCACTCGCGTTAGTAAAAGCTACCTTTGACTTGGTTAAGGATGCGACACGTGGTGAAATAAATTTACATTTCCTTTTAAAAATTTTAATACATGAATCTACGTTACGTTAATTTTGAAAAAAAAAAATAGAAAAAAAATAATAATTTTGATATATAAAATAATAATTGACTTATCGGTTTTTTGTAGTTGTTGTGGTTGTTGTCGTTGTTGTTGTTCCAGCGTGGGACGGCACACGCTGTACTGTTCTACTGTTATTCTCCAATATTTCTTCCTTTTAATGTTTGATAAACCCGTCTCTTTTGTGATTTAGGGTTAAGTTAAATATATTTACATATATGTATATTTTCTCTGTTTATATAGCAGTCTAACCACCTGTTATATACTTGTAACTTATTATACAGTTTTATTTGATATAGTGATATAATCACTTCTTATATATTTGTTATAAACTTGTTAAATAGTTTTATTTTATAAAGTAATATTATCACTTGTTATATATTTATAATTAAGTTTTTATTCACTGTTTACAAGGTCCCTAAACAGGGACGTCGGGATCACCACTTGTTGGATACGCCACTATATAAACACTTTCTAGTTCTATTAAATATTCTATTTTATTAAGTTATATTTATTGTCTTTATTATAATTATTTTATTTCTCTTATATTTCACACACCGGTAATTTTTAATTTTTATATTTAGTCCACAGCGCGTCCGATCATGAACTTAATCAATTTGCTTATATTCGTTTCTGTAATTTTGAAAGGGAAGCTCGGGTATTCAAAATACTCTCTTCGGTACCACCCGAATTATTTTGGGAATGCCGGAAGTCAAGTGTTACAAATATGCTAAATGAGCATGTATTTTACTAATGCAGTACTGTCTCTAAATACTGCTGCCACCTTGTAAAATACAAACACACTGTTAGATATATATGATATATATATATATATAGGGTGTATTAGATAACCCGCGATTCCAATGATCGAATTCTTTGTGAATTGATTTATAATTATGAAACACTGGGTGATGCAGAACATTTATTGTGGTGCACTGAGGTTATTGTAGCAATGTACAATCTTTGTGCAGCCGCTACAAAACCGATTGAAACGCGACCTAAATTTAGTTATTCGATAAAACTCAATTGATTACTAAGTAAATCTTTTACACAATGTTTGTTCTAAGAATGGAATGTCATGAATGTACAAATGAGCTAAATATGACAAAAACACTTAATTGTTTATTTTAATTACTTTCCTATAATTTTTTGTCACTATCGTGGTAGAGAAAGTCATTCGGGGGACTCGGATTTGATTCCCGGGGTAGTAACTGAACATCAATCGCGATTGGGCGTTTTTAATCTGTTAGTGTACCATGAGCCTAGTGACATTGAGTTCTGGAATAATTTTCGCCTACTTTTAATTATATTTAAATAGGTTTCCTATAATTTAAATTAACATCAGAAGTGATTTTCTGGAGTATTTTACATTTGTCAAACTACAACAATAAACCTGCTTTAGAGGTGACTTATTGTAAAGTTTAAAATTATTTTAGTCTATTTAATTGAACTAAATTCGATGTTCAATTATCCGTTCATTGTTATTACATTGCCATGTATAACTGAATAATATACAGCCAATATAATACCCACATAGATTTAAAAACATCACCACTAATACTATTTCTTAAATGTTTAATTTTTTCACTATACAAATTATTTTATTCGGAGGCACTATACTCTTATATATAAAAGTATATTATTCGAAAAAATCGAAATTCTTTTGTTTATTTATTTTTGTAATAATATCTCTAAAATAAATAACATTAAATTTCAAATAAAAGATTTTGTTTATATTTTTCGTTATCAGTGAAAATTTCTTCAATCATTTAATTGATCACTGTTGGAAAATATTTGAAAACCAAAACAACGAAACTTGAGTATATTGCTAAACAAAATATTTTTTTCTGTTTTATTTGAGTTCTACTGAACGTTTTTCTCCAGGAACTGTTTGCGATTTGTTGTTTTTCTGCTTCATACATACATACATTTATGTACATTTCTACGCTTTGTTTCAATTTAATTTAAATTTTATACCAATTCTCTAATAGAAAAATAGTATAAGGACTGTGACGGGTGGTTCAGCAATGTTGGTTTGAATCAATATCGTACGTACAATAAAATAAAAATATCAGAATATTCTTCCATTCTATTTTCATTTCATGGTGATTCATTTTATGTCGATTCTCATTTAAATAGAAAAAACACATTTACACATTCCTTCGCCCATTGATTGAACAGTGCTAAATTCTATAATCATCGTCCATAATATTACTCTTATTAGAATATTATCCTACCAAGTATCGACAAGAGTCACTCACAAATGCTAGTTTTCTAAAATGTTTCATAGTATTCCCACTCTGAAATTTATAAAAATATTAGCTGGTAAAAATATTAAAAACTTAAATTACATGCGAAAAATACGTTATTTGAAATGTTATTTCCTTTTCAATTAAGATTCATTAATTGCCATCTTACAGTCTTAAATTTAAATTTATTGTGTTATTCAACTCCGATGAAATGTACACACATATTTGCTTTATTTCAACAAGTAATATTTATTCATCCAAGAATAAAATTGAGTATATCAGTGGCCCTATTCTGGTAATTCCCGGGGAAAACAGTATTGGGGAATAATTTTATATGTAATTAGAGTTTAAATATTTTTTTTCTGGCATACTGAGGTAAAACGCTAGTGTTAAATTGGGAATAATTTTTCCTTTCAATTTTGGTATGGAAAAATTATTCCCAATTTATAAATATTTACATCGAACCTTTTTCGTCAGTAGGCCGGAAAAAATATATTTGAACAGAAATTTCATATAAAATCTTTCCCCAATTCCCTATTCCCCAATTTCTCGTGGAATTACCAGAATAGGGCCACAGTTGCATGAAATTCTAGGTAGTTATGTGTAACTTTTCGGTATTTCATACTCGTTACTATCAAGTAGTAGAAGTAACGAATACTGAAATTTAAATACTAAAATATTTCATCGAACTACATTATTCAACCCCATTCTATTCATTTGATAATAATATAAGTATAAAACAAAATGAAAATCACTTACAAATTATACCTTATATATTTAATATACTATATGGTTTTTCCATATACCGAAAAACCTTAACAAAAATCGTAGTACACTGAAAAAACTTTTGAACATTTATTTATGAATCGCGTTCATCGACTTAAATTCATATTATTGATGTTATCGTCATAATATAAACGAACAAATTTATAAAATCAAATTTTAGCTCAAAATTCGTACATTAATAGCAAGAATCATTGTTTATTTATACATTAATATTAAAAACCTTCTTCATTAATTTAAACTTTATTTATTTTATTGAACTTTACAGAAAATGCATTAAAATTTTATTAAAGTATTAGTGCAGTTTGATAAATTTATAAAAATATTATATTTATGATTGATTCATATTATTTAGTGAACAAATATAAGGAGGAATCATAATATTAATAAACAAAAACCTAATATAAAGGATTAAATCATTAATAATATCAAAACGCAACTATGTAGTCCATTGTTACGATTGGATTTCAATTTCATTAAAGTCGGCGTTATTTTTGGATTTATTAAAATTGGCGCTGTTAAAAATTGTACCAAGAAATAGGTTCGTAATATGAATGAACAAATTCATAAAGTGTACAAATTGGATATTATAAAAAGTATATCAATGAAACTGTTCATAATATGTATGAAGAAGTTCATATGTATTACAATTCAATCGAATAGTTGAATTTCTTCATATTATGCATGAATAAACTGCATGCCCTTTTGTGATTTATTCATATTATTTATGCAGTTTTCATTAAATCGTGTAATTCCTTCGTCAATAAACGAAAATTCGAATGTGTCATTATTCAATTTTTAATTTCATTCATATGTTACGGTCGTGTTAAAAAAAAATTATATTATTAATAAATTAAGTGTATTTTATGTGATAATACAAATAAGATTTCTTGGACCAATATAATTACTACAGGTAAATGTGTTAACTATAATTTAGGTAAAAGTGTTTATGTGTTAAATCTTAAGTATGTATACACGTGTTTTCTTATATTTATGTGTATATTATAATGGAATGTTTGGATTAATTGCAACATTTCGAGAGCACTGCAAACATATTAATTGTTATTCATAATTTGCTTTTTTAGTTTGCCTTTAGATGAAGAAATAGGATGCTGAACCATATATTAAAGATCTTAGGTCCGATAGCGATTATCTGTCATATTTTAATTTATGGCCAGACTTTAGCAGAATCCAACCGATTAAAAATGAGATGCATTTACTACACGACATAAATAGTAAGAATATTAATGGTTAGGATATATAATGGTTATCAAGAGTGAGGATATTTTTATTTATCTACATTTTATTTTTAAATTATTTGTTAAATCCAACTAATACATAATTTATATCATTTCGAAATTTTCAAATAGCTTAGCAATTAAATTTTTTTTACTATCAAGTTAAATTATTTGTTTTATTTACAGTTTTGCCTTTTAATGATAATTTTCTATCAAATTACTTACAGATAAAACTATATATTAAATAATTAATTATGAAATTTCAGATTGGAGATGAAAATTAGGGTTTTCAGTTAAAAAAATAGTAATATACTGTTCTGGTATTATAAACAGTTATCTCACTGTATAAAAGTTGGCTTAATAAAAATGATAAAACTGATTAATTATATTATTACAGATTCCTAATTAATAAATTAATTTCAGAATTGTCTATTTGTTACTTTAAATAATTTAATTTAATTTGTTACTTTACTTGAACTGTTTGCAGAGAGCTGTGGAGCACTGAATAATGCGGATTGGCTATTGCAGATTAGTTGATTAGAAATGTTATTATTTTGTGCTAACAATTGTAGTTTAACGCTTTCCCAGGTGTTTATAAATGGATCGTTCTTTCCTAACTAATAAACCTTCATTTTAACTTTCCTAACTAATATCATTTTGTGTAAACGGCTGAAGGAATGGACCTAGCGTGTTACGGATTCTTATCTAGCACTTGGTCCTACAGTCATATCAATCAATCATTCAGTTTTGCTCTTATAATAATTATAATCAATCTTATTATTTATAGATGAAACTACATAACATTAACCTTCTATGGAGCTTCCTTGAATCCATGGAAGCTCCTACAAACGTTGGTATCAAAGAAACCATGGACATTAAATGTGCCAAAAGAACTATTAAAGATATATACGAAGGAATGGTTTACATCAGCAGTCTACATGAAATTGAAGACTATAAATTATTTTGAAAAAAGTAAAGTATTCTATCTAAACATACATATAATCGCTGTTGGAAGCCTTGAATACGTTTATTTTGATAGAGTGAAACTTTCGATTCACCAAATTTCTAAGAGTCGTACACATTTGCATCGAAGAATTTTATTGGAAATTTTACAAACATAATTTTATAAATCTACTTGTGTAATGAAAAATAAATCTTTAAAAGTACGTTTGATACTAAAATAAATTGAAAGTTTTGTTAAACAGTAATAGCAACCTCTAAATTTTTTTTGAAATAATTGTATTTATAATTTTAAAATTAATGTGTCATATAGGTTGGTTTATTTTCAATATTTTATTTAATAAAAATAAAATTTAATATGATGTGTTTCATTTTACCAATAAATAAACAGGAAGATATATATATATATATATATATATATATATATATATATATATATATATAAACATACATATAAATATATATATATATATATATATATATATATATATATATATATATAAACATACATATAAATATATATATATATATATATATATATATATATATATATATATATATATATATATATAAACATACATATTTATACATATATATAAATATATATTATAATTAATTTTGTCCTTATGATTCTTTACATAAATACTACGTATTTACTTTATTGTTGATGAACCTTAAAAGTCCTAAATTACATGAATATTTCAATAATAGTTATGAAAGTTACAATCCTATTTATGATTTATATCATTTTATTTATGAATAATTTTTTAAGTACGAAAACTAATATAAAAATTTATTCATAAATATGATTATAATTTCTTTAATATTATGAATTTTTGCATTGAAATAATGAAACTTGGTTTTAAATATTTCAATGTTTTTCATTAAAATAAGAATTTGTTTTCTAAATATTATGAATTTATTCTTCAAAAATTTTTTAAGCTGCATTATTATTAAAATTAGTTTTATATCATACGTGAACCACAACATAAATACAACAACCTGAATTATAAATTGTATGTAAAATAAATGTATATTTGTCTTGATTATATTGATGTACTAACATTGTTTTATTTAGTGTACTTTTACATCGGCGCAGTTTTGTTGTATTTTTCATTACATTTATGCCGATTTTCATAACCAAAATGTAGGATTTTTTTCAATGTACATGGGAAGTTACCCATATTACGAATTTTGTAAATTAAACCAAATTATTCTTTTACTATATAGTATTATATATTACTATACATTACTATATAGTACTATACATTACTATATAGTACTATACATTACTATATAGTACTATATATTTTCCCTAAGTTCTACAAATTAAAATATAAAATATCAAATTCGATTTGAAAGGGAAAATTCGATTGCTTTAGTGAATATCAATTTTTGCTCATATCTCTGAAATCATACACTTAACAAAAATGATGTGAGAGCAAAAAGTGGTTACTTTTAATTGCTTAATAAAAACAAACACTCAAAAGTATAGGTTCTAATTTAAAAAAACCTAACTTTAGCCTATATCTCCAAAACTAATGAGTTTCAAGGTCATTGAAGATCACCACTAGACGTCCTCCTCGACTCTTAATAAATTTCATTATGCGTAATTTTCTCCTATCTAGCACCGTTCTCGAGATAAAAGCCCTGCATTTATTTATTAGGAAACACCCTGTATAAAATTTAATGTTATACTGCTATCTTTACTCTTAGTTTAAAAATGTGAAAGGGAGCTTAATATAAAGCATAATTTTCTCAACATTATTACAAATTCCCAACACAAAGAGAAAATACTTTTTAACTCGTTTTGTCTATTAGTCTCGTTTTTTCAATTGAACCGATTTTAATATTTTGAACGAATTTCTTTCGATTCTTTTACCAAATAACTTATAATACTATAAGGGAAATCGTGTCAATTTTCATAGTAAATGCCAAAGACAGCATGATTTCGTTAAATATAAGTTTCGGAGAAGATTTCTAGATGGCATATCAATACGTTTTAACGAGAACAATAGATGATACGCGAAGTAATTTTTAAATAAAAATACATAACTTAAAAAATACAAATTTTGTTTTATTTATTTATTATTATTTATAAATATAAACCCATTTACTTCAAGATTTTCCAATTTCGATTGTAAAATTAATTGTTTTTTTAGAATTTAAATTTCGGTTTCGTTAATAATTCGTTGAATATAAAAAACTGCCGTTAAAAAATGTAAACATTTCGTTCAACTACTACTAGTGCCATCTTTAACGCGATGTCCCTTATAGTTATTATAAGTTATTTGTGTTTTACACGAAATGAATTTTGAACGAACTGAGCAATATGATTCTTTTGAACGAATCGATTCTTTTGAACGAATTTATTATTTTAGCGAACTGATTTTTTTGAACGAATTGATTGCGTAAAAAAACATGAAATTTTGTAGTTTGAATCTTTTTCAGTGATGTGATGATTGTGATTGAAATTTTAATAGAAATAATTGTACTTATTTTTTGTTAATATTTTGATATTTATTTTTTTGAAATAGATTAACTATATAAATAAAATTATTTTAAAAATATTTTTATGAACCTACATATTCATTTATTTGTAATTATTTTTAACTAGAAAATGGATGAAAAATATTTTTTATAATTAATTTCCTTTATTCCTTTTTAAAAAACAACAAATCAATTGATCAAAAAGATAAATTGATTCTTCAAGATCAATTGATATCAGGTTAATACCAAAAACGAATCAATCGATCTTGATATTCAAAACTATCGATTCAGCCTATCACTAGTTGTTAGTAACTAAATCATTTATTGCGGAAAAATAAATCATAAGTTAAATGTTGCTTTATTTAATGGGTTATAACTAATTTTACACATACATTAAAAAAATAATGTATATTGTTGGATAAGAAATGTTTAGGAAATACTTCAGTCTCATCTTGCTCGAAATTCATTGCAGTTATTGGCAGTTCACTATAGCTCTCTTTACTATTTAAAACAACGAGACATAGCGAGTATCAATTTGGTGCAATAAAATGGTGGCGATCCAGAGCTATATCCACAGCTAGAGAAATATTCGCAAAAAATTTAATCGGTCCAGTAATATCTCCTGAAATTTTGATAAATAATCTTTCGTTCAGTTATAAATTCCAATAATATTGTTCAATCTAATGATCAAAATATTAATGTATTTTAATTTTCTTGATATAACATGCTCTCCGACGTGCTTAATATCCAACGTGTTAAATATTTTGTATTTCAAGTTCTATGGAGTTCTATTCTTTATTCACAGAAAAACCATTACTAGTGTTTGCCGAAACTTAAGTGGTGAGATGAAGAATAGGCACACCAAAACCCTTAACAATTAATTCAAATGATATATATAAACGAGAACCACCCAGGTGGCGCAGTGGTTAAAGCTGCGACAGTTGTAGCGGGAGATACTGGGTTCGAATTCCGATTCGGTGCAAGATTCAAATGGGTTTTCACCTTCGATCGTTTGGGCGGTGCGAAAAATATATGTACATATATGTATATGTACTATAGGCTGACATGGAGCTATGCAATGCGGAGGTGGTACTACGAAAAAACTCGGACCTATAGCCATACAAAGTGGTATCACAACGGACCGATCGCCGGTCTAAGTGTGCGATGACAGCCACAACAACCTAACCTAACCTATATAAACGAGAACAACCAAGCCAAATCACTCTACTTCCAAAGATTGACTACAAGTCAAAGGAGGCGGAATGATGAATGAATTACGAAAACAAAATAATATGAAAATAGTCCATGTTAAATAAAATATTCTAAATCAATTAAATAAAATATTCTTATAAGATTTTAATTTTTATAATATAAGAAATATTATAGTGGAAAAAAATGTCAAAGTGCAGTGGGTGTGTTTTATTTTGCTCACACAAATAAAATTAATACAATCCCATGTGTGTTTTTTCAATAACGTGAAAGTGATTTAATATAGTTAAATTAGTAAGTAATCCATTTGATTACTTTGAATATAATAATTCATAATATAAAACCGTGATTCGTGCGTTTTCACAATGTAAAATCGCACTAAATTGCACAATCCATTTTTATTTCATGACGTTCTTTTTTTGCTATATTCACAAATATAAAATATGTGACATCTAAGGTGCGTTCGTTTGTGGTGAATTAACTAAATTATCTGACTTAGTGTGTGTGCCAAACGAAAAAAAAGCGCATAAAAAGTTAAAAAGTTAAAAATTTTATCTTTTATTCACCACAAAAATTTAAAATGGTCTCGGACCACTTAAAAAAATTGTTGTTGTTGTTTTAAATTATTTTGTGTTTTGGCGGTTAAACAATTTTGTTTGTTTTCATTTAAAAAATTTTATACATATTAATATATGCAATACGTGCAAGAGCCAACAATGGATAAAATTATTAAAAGAAAGCGGGAAGTGAAAAGTGCATACACAAAATGTAAGTAAAAATAGGTGTTTATACTCGTGTAATTAAGGTAATTATATACATAAATATGTATGTGTTCATTTTTAATTATATTTTAGGGAATAATGAAGAAAAAACAAAATTAATACACTCCCGAATAAAATATGATGGAATGTTTACGGGCAAAAATGCTAATCAAAGGGATGGATGGAAGTAAGTTTAATTAATGTTAAAAGTGGACATTTAAAATGTTTATTTTTTTTATATTTATAGAAAAATAAGTGAAGAATTGGGAAAATCGTCAGCGTTGTGTCGTCAACAGTGGCAATCGTTGATTAGGAAGTATAAGGTATTACTCATGTACATATATATTACATTTTTTTAAATAAAGTATTATCTATGTTACAGTCTTTGACACAGAAAAGTTCTGGGAGTGGAATGGGAGACGAAGCTACTGAAGGCGATGTAGGCTCGCCTATCAACTGGCCTTATTTCGATATAATAAGAAAATATGCTTCCACAAAAGATAATTTTAATCCACCAGACCTGTCATGTAACATCGATGGAATTGTGAGCCTACCCGATGCGTTGGATAGTTCAGATGAGGAAATGGCTGTGGATAATGAATCTCCAGGTCCCTCATCTGATTATTCGAGGTCAACACCAACTTTCTCAAGCAGCCATCGGTCACAATCTCGAACCACAAAATTAGATGTAGAGAAAGCGTTGGTGAAAGAAACGAAAAAAATTACAAAAAAAATAAGTGCGGCGATTTTTGGGCAAATGGTGCAGCAAGAGTTCCCAAATATTGATGTGTCTGCGTTGTTAATTTCAGAGTCCGAAGACTCGACTTAAATTAGAACTAATTTATTTATATAAATTTTTATTATTATTTAAAATGAATAAAACAAATAAATTTGAATTTTTGTATTTTAATTATATTCCTCATTTAATTGTCTCAATAGACTGTCTCGAAAAGCAACGCCTTCGTTGCTATCACAACTATACCAGTCATCGGTTCGATCGATATGACCATCAAATTCATCGCTGCACTCCAACATACTAATATTAAAGTCGTCTTTGGTAATGCATATATTATGTAAGATACATGCCACCGTCACTATTTTGACACAATTTTTTAAATTTTGCTCAAGTGCCTTAAAAAATATATTCCTCCAACGGCTTTTCATTATACCGAAAGAGCACTCGACCACGTTTCGCGCTTTACTATGAACCGTGTTGAATTTTTTTTCATTTTCCGTCGGGTTCTTGTAGGGTGTTATCACGGCGCACGGATGCAGCTTGCATGGATATCCACCATCACCTAAAATGTAATAATTTGGTGTAGGAAACTGGCTATTCCTATATAAAGGGCTGTTTTGGAATATCCTTGTATCATGAACAGATCCTGGATACCCTATAAAATAATTAGTAAACAACCCTTATTGTCTACGAGAGCCTGAAGCACAATTGAATAAAATCCCTTGTAATTAATGTACTCATCGTGCTTTAGTACAGGGCATTTTATTCGTATGTGGCAACCATCTATGGCTCCAACTGCCTTCCGAAATATTTGAGTTTTTGCTCTCGTACAAAATTTCTCGCCTATAAGTCTCAATTCCTTCTCCCTTGGAAAATGTACAACATTTCGCATTTTTTCAATAAAAAAATTTAACATTTTATAAACAATGTTACGAATAGTGTAACGGCTTAATCCAGCGAAATCACCAACTACCCTGTAACTACAACCCGATGCCATCCAGTACAAAAAATGATTAGTTCATATTCCACTGACCAACCATGATGCTTAATTGGCATGAGCTGCAAAATTTGTTTAAATGTGGCCTGGTTAATTGTTAAGGACCTCCTTGTTATGCACTCGTTCCCATTTAAAATGGCTTCTATGGTAGCTGATACCACCCCAACTTGTAAATATTTAACGCGCTAAAAATTATTAATGTACGTTGTAAATAAAGCATATAATAATCATTTATACCTTGACAATTTCTTTCGAGCTGTGGTATTTTGACCAAACCTCTAATAAATTTTTGTACATTTTGCAAAGCTGAATAAGCAATGGAATGAATATATTTAATAAAACATTTAGTCATTTTGCTTAAGATATTATTTATTTTTTTAGAAATAAAATAATTTAATTTTTTCCGACACTAATCTGTGCCAAAAAGCATTGAACGTCAAAATTTAAACTTTTTAACTGGTTGCATTTGGCACAGCAATTCAGTTAAAAATTGAGGTAAATTTAATTATTTTTACCACAGTTAAAAAATTTAACTTTTTATCCAATTGGCACACACACTTACTGAAGTGTTTTGTGCGTTCGTTTTGTACGCTTCACTTCAGTTAAAAATATTGAGCAGCTGATTAATCTGAATAATGTTTTTGCTTGTGTAGATAAATCATATAATTGTTTTTCTTGTTTTTTGACATTTTGTTTATTATTTTAGGTCCCAAATCGAAGAAAGAAAAATTAATTCAAAAGAAAACTAAAAAATAAAAGGCTTAAAGAAAAATTGGGTAACCAAAAGGAATTATTAAATTCAAAAAGGAAAAGGTTGAATTGTTGAAACAATTAATGGAAAAAATGTAGATATTTTTGTTATTAATATGGAAAAAATTAATTAAAGACTGATATTTTGTGTTATTGAATTAAAAATATGTATATATTCATAAGTATTAAGATGATTTATTTATTATTATTTAATATAAATTTGCACATTAATTTGAAGTTGGAAATAGCTGTAAAAATGCCTTTTGTCGACTACTGGTCCGAGTATTTCGAGAAATGTCTTCTGGCTCAAAATATTGTGGTTGGTCCCGCGTTTCTTAACTCCACTTCTTCGTAATCTTCCCTGCTACACAAATTATGAAGCACGACAGCAGCCACAGTTGTCCTTATAATTAACTCTGTTCATTTTAATTAATTTTAATATTATCTCTTAATCATAATATTTAAATTTTAATTATTTTACAACACAAGCAAAGCAACGTGAATTTAATAATTTTACATTTATCTGAATTGTAGCAAACGAGCGATCAATTCACTTCAGTAGTTTAATTATCTGAATAGTTACTCAATTAACGGAATAATAATCTATGGCTTAGAGCAGCCCTTACCGCGTCTCAACTGAGACCTTACGAACCTATTTTAACGATTGGTGCACATTGTAGGTGGTCAGCCCAACGAATGTTTTTATACACAAACGCGTTTTTATGTCATCCGGTTGCATGTTAACTTTTGGTCAACGGCGGGAATCTAGCTCGAGACCGCAGCGTGATGAGAAACTCTCTTAACCATTAAGCTACATCCGGCGACGGAAATTAACGGAATAGTAACTCAATATATATTCAGTTAATTCACTACAAACGAACGCACCGCTATTTACGAATAAATGGCATGTATAATTATAAACCCCATTATCGAACTACAGGCATGTATAATTATAAACCCATCATCACAACCACAACAGGTATTTTGTGATCATTTGAGAAATTTAGTCATTAGAAAATATACTCTAAGGACCTGGATTTGAAACTTATTGATGTAATTTGCACAGACATTTAGAGAATAATAAAAAATGTTCTTTAAATGTTTCATATAGCTTAACAGTTATGTAATTTTGTTGTATTTTTTACTTTAAGACGTTCTTGAAAATTTATTTTAAATATAATATTGGAAATTTATAATATTTTTTTTATTTTGAGAATCGATTTAAAATTTATAACAAACACGATATTATTTCTTTTGGAAAAACATCAAAATTCTTAACAAAATCGAAATGCATACACAAAATATTATCTTTTTTTGTATTTTATTAACTGATGTTTGATAAAAATATAAAATTTATAGAATTTAAAATATTTTAAATGATTTTCTTCATAAGAATCTAAACGAAATAAAATGAATGAATTTCGTGTTCTGTCAAGATATGATTGATTTTGTACGAGTAAAATATAAAAATGTATTTGAAAAAAAATAAAATAAAATAATAAATAATAAAATATCATTAATAACAGTGTTACACAAGTAAGTTGAATAATGGTGGATCTGTAAAAACAACAATTTGCTTTATTTTTGGTAGACAAAACGCCTATCTACATCCTCTATTAACAATTTAATCTAAATTAAATTTGAATCCACTGATTTTATAGCAAATAGACGGCAATACGAGTTCGTTCGACTGGAAATATTCTAATAGTGAAAGAAAATGTGGCATAGAAAGTTTTTACTATAAACTTCGCATCAAGCAAGGTTTCTCTAAATTTATGATTTTATATAAACAAAAAAAACAATTTATTTAATACGTGTATACACTAGTATCTGTACTTAAATTATTTTATTGTTAAGATATATACATTATAAATAATAATAAGATATATACCTTTATCGAATTATTTTAATTATTATTATTATCAATTTGTTTGCTTAGTTTAGAAAAACTTTCTTTATATAAGTATTAACTTTTTTTTATATTTTGATCCAAGAAAACCAAATTTTTTATTAACATTATTTTTAAATGAAAACAAAAGCAACTTACAGTTGCAAGCAAAACCTTTACATGTCGTTATCCGCATGCTCTAAAAATTATGAATACATTTATTTTTCTTATTTATATAAATAAATAAATATAATATATTTATTAGATTTATTTATAATAAATAAATATAATATATATATATTATGTATATACTTTTTAGATAATTCACGAGTAATTTGTTTTTAGTTTACTTATACACTAATTAACTTATTTATACTTACATATTAAATTTATTTTTTTTGTATATTTTTTTGCAAATTTTTAACATACTAGATTTGATTAAACTTTTTTTTATACACCTTTATGGCTCTTTAAATTTAGGAATATGTCTAAAAGATTTTTCAGATTCTTGAGCCTCAATAACTAATAATTTCTTATCGCCCGCGAGTGGTTTCATTTTCTAAAAATGTGAAATGATTAAATTTTAGATCAATTAAATGAAATGCTTAATATAATAAACCACTTATATTAAAGTTCATATAAAGAACTATAATATAAGTGGTTTAATTTTTAGCGTTTAGTGGTTTAATTGTATTTAGTGAGAACTAAGTTTATTTGATTTGGTTGTAAAAAAATTAACCTAAATTATTTAAAAATGAAATCGCAATTTACTGTAAGACAAAATACAACTCCAGCCCAAAACCCGCACCAAACAGTGACACGTTGAGGATGGAAAGGATTTTGTAACAATGATTCTTGGATTTTCTAAACAGCAATATTCTCGTTGCTGAAGAGCAACTCACACATTTTCGATTCTTCACATCATTAACATGCTCCAACAGCTCAAATTTTTCCACAAGTTTCACTATTACTGGCCGAGAAAGTGCTTCACGATGACCGGAAAGTACTTTAGTTTTTCAGGTATGACTGGCAATTTTGTCTTTATTTATGTATAAATGGTGACATATGTAATTTGGACATCGAAATTTAAAATGATCATCAAATAATAAAACACCCAATAATATAACAAACGCCAAATTAAAAATTGTGTTTGTTCCAAATCTGTGTTAAAAGGCGTAAACAAAAATTATTTTCAACTCCATAAAATATTTATTCAAAATTTGTGAGGGCATTCAAAAAAATCCGACTCTTGAACAATTTGTATTTTATTTATTTAATGAAGAATCACCTAAGAACTACAAAGAATTTATGACGTAAGAGTGAATCACACTCTCTAAGTACAGCTGATTAGTGGTTAAAAGTATTGTTTCGTTGAATGTAGGATTAAACGCACATTGCATTTCTCGTAATCTACAGTTGGAAGTAAAAATTACTAATTGAAAAGTTAAAATATTAATTATTCAAAATGAAAGTTAAAGTCTGGTTGATTCAGCCGGATTTAAATCGTAGGATTTCAATCCTACCCTTAAATTTCAGTCTTGAAGTCACATGTCAATATTATTTTTACTTTTGTCTAAATAATTATCAAATTTCGTTATTAATTTTTTATATTAAATAGATTACATTTGATATTAAGATTCAGTTAATTTCTTTTCAAGTAAATATATTTGTAGAAAATTCAAGTTTCATTTTAATTATTTTATTTCTGATCGTGTTCCATAATAAATTTCGCCGGTTTAGCATCAATCCAGTGAATCACAACTGACGTATGCAAGAACATTTTCATATTTATTTAATATCGCATTTATTAAACACTTTTATATACATAAAATAAAATAAATAAGAAAAATAAAATAGTATTTAATTAATATATAAAAAAATATAATTTATGTTTAATTTTTTTTGGTCTAACAATAAATCAGTGTGTTCCACTGTCGGCAATTTGTTAAATTTCACCTACCGATTCAGCAAATGTAATGAATAAACTTGGTTTTGTGTTGTTTTTAATTAAGTTTCTGTGGAAGCCATGGCTTCCATCACTGATGGAATTCTCACTTCTATAATTTTAATGTCTAACAATAATTATATTTATTAGATGTAAATGTCTGCTAATACTTATTGAACACTGTTGGGATTGTACATGTAAAAAACGTTTTTTTACATTTTTTATGTAAATTATGTAAAAAAAAACAGCGTAAATCACATAAAACGTAAATTACATGAAGAAACCGAAGACAATACCATTAGCAGTGTCATCTGTTTTAAAATGTAAAAAATTTACCAACGTTCGCTTTGTTCATTATTAATTAACGTATTTGCAAAATCAGTTAGTTTTCGGGTTCACGTTATCAGTTGAAAAGCGATTTTTTCACCTTCACCCGCGTCTGTTAAGACTATTTTTAACGAAATTTACTTTTTCATAATATTAATCTTAATCAAAATTATTGTGACATTCAGTAGTTGAAAAAATTGTACACAGTTAATTATTTCACAAATTCTATTCATAAAATAGTAAGAAGATTTTTTACAGATGGTATCCATCACAAAACAAACAAAACAAATGAAATTTGAAAAATTCAAAATTCAGCAAAAACATTTACATATATTATACAATGAGCATAAAATTGGCTAATTATTCGTTTTGTGATGTGGTAACCCTCAGATGTTTTTGCTCAAAGTTGAATACATTTTAACTCAAAGGGACGTGGTTAATCATCATTTTGTGTAGTTTTATTGAAATTTGAAATAGGATTTTATATCTGACTATGAACCAATCTTAACTGTATAAACTGCCAGAAGTTTAAAAAAAATCGGAAAGTCAGTGGTTGTTTCAAAGATACAGTTAGTCAATGGGTATTAGCATGCATTTTGGAGATACAATTTGCAATAATTGCTCCATTTCGAACGATCCCAGGTCGTTTGGAGTACTGTCGATTTTCTTTGATCATGCATGATCAATTACCACTTCACTAGGTTCATCAAATTCGTTTAAGGAATAGATTGATCCTGATATTTTATCATTCAAAATTGATGTTAGGTCCTACTATAGTTAAAAAGAAAATGACATTTATTAGTAATAGAGAAACAAACTTTCGAAAAGTTACAGCGTTTTTTAAAAAGTTTTCAACTTTGGAAGAATCAGTATATGGTTATCAGCACTATCATCTATTATTTTGATGATCACATAAAAGATAATAGTTCTGATAATCATAAAAGATGATAGTTCTGATGATCATATAGCTGTTTAAATATTTATCGATGGTTAAATCCGGTTTAGAGAGATAAGTTAAAAATGTAATGACACTTTTGAAATTCACATCTTAAACAATTTATAATCACGAGTTTATATTTTTTATTAAATATATAATTATATAAATTGTAAAGACAAATTGTTATTATTGAATTAATTTTATTTACTCTAAGACAATTTTTAATATATAAATACAAATTTAAATCAAATACCAAACGCAAAACATACGTCCGCGTTGTACACCTGGCCAATTATCATAAATAATAATTGGAACTAAGTAATACCAAAATTATTTTTGAGTTATTTATTTTCCTCTAAGCCTGCTCGAGAGGCAAATATGGAAAAACGCTCCAGGTATGCCAGGTTTCAGGGAAATCTAATGAACCAGTAAGCGGTCATCGCGAAGCAACTACCAAGCAGGTAACATATTTTTTTGCAAATCTTCAAAATAGAAGAGGCCAACTTCGTTCAGTCTCACTCTCGTCCTTGATATGACGCAAATAATAGAGATAATCACGATAAAATAAAGCGAATAAAGTTTTTAACATTTCTTAGTAGTGTCAAACATCTCTTTGTGCGGAAGTAAGTAGCCTAAACAATAAGAGTTCAAATGAAGATAATAGCAACACCGAAGAGACTGAATAGACTGAAAAAATTTGAAGAAGTCACACTACTGCTTCCACTAGCTCGATGGATATAGCTCGATTATTCGTTAATATAGTGATCCATCTATTCCTGCAACAACCTGAATATTTACTAGAAATATCGAGAAACGATGCTCGTCTAATCACTAAGCAAGACATGTGATGACTTAAGACATATTACACAGTTAAGACCAACCAAGCGAACTTCACTTTCAGAGTTTATCCTAAAATTAAATTCGCTTAATTCAGAGCTTACCCTAAAAAATATCTCCTAAAAAAGTAGATTCACCAAAATCTTCCGGCATTTGAAGATTTGATGCTGTTGAAAGCCAGAAGTTTTTCGGATCGAGAACTAGTCTATATCGAGCCTCACTATCTTGGTGTTGAGTAATCTTATGCTGTTTGAACCAGTGTTATCTGTGCAGTAACTTTCATAGAGTCAAAGAATGTAATCAAGTGAATGCTAAAAGTTAAAACCTATTATGGCTAAATGTAGGAGCGGCCTGATTCCGATTGATTTTAGCATTCGATATTTGGTTTCACATAGCCCAGAAATGTGCGTTAAATACCTGCCTAGAGTTTCATTTATGATTTTCATTTTTTACATTTACGGAAATATAAACAATTTTAGACTGAATTACAAATGGCTTACACGTCTTATTTCTCATCCCAAAAGAAAATGAGTTTAAACAATTTTCCCTAATTTTCCCTACTATATACTAATTGCATAACTTTCCAGACCATGTAAGTCAAAATTCTAATCGGAAAGCAAATGCAACTATAAAAGAAAAATTCAAACTAGAATACGTTCTACAACGGCAATTCGCACTAGAAGATCTTATATTATTAGAAACCTATAGAATTAGGGAACCTAGCAGGATCAGAATACCTAGTCAGTTCGTTCACCACAGTTGGGATGTAAAACACGTTTTCAACAATTTTAATGTAAGTTATGTAAAAAACAGCGTCAATTACATAAAATTGCACGTAACAAATAAAGACAACACACAGATGGCAGTGCCATTTGTTTCAAAAATGTCAAAATTCTACTAATAAATTATTCAAAAATGTAACTTTTTTAACGATTAAAATTCAAACAATTTTAAAGTTTTCGTTACAAAAGAAATCCGATCGATCAGAGTCTATAAAATTTGTCAAAAAGTCAATCATGGATAGACTAAAACATTGCATGTGTGTTGTGTGTTATAAGATAACAGCTGCTCTTCGTTTTAAATGTCATATCACATATCATGTCTTAACATTTAAAAATTGGATCACAAATTTATAATAAAGTAAAAATAAAATGGATAACTATATTTGTCTAAAATTCTCAATTAAAATCATAAATAAAATACCTTTTTGTTTTAAAGAAAATCGGTAAATTTTTAAAATCTTGTTTCTGTTAGAACCTTACTAAAATATGAGCAACCTCTAATGACAGTCTTATAACATAATATTTCTACTTAGCACGAATTGTAATATAGTATGTTTAGGTATAAGTAAGTAGTCGCATCGGGTCCTGTAGGCAAATTGTTAGAATAACTTTTTGTTAATTTAAAGTTTTATTTAATTAAATTAATATTTTTTGATGTTGTAAAAGTAAATTGTTTTATTTAAGACTGTAAAAAAATAGCTGGGAAGTCTTTAAACATCTTGTATATTGTACGATCATAAATATTTCTATAATGATATTATCACATATGTAACTTACTACAATTTCGATACATAAAATAAAACAAATCAAAATTATGTTGTAAAACTCATTCGGATTAAATCAAATAATATAATACATAAAAATACAAGCCTCAATATAGTCAACCAACCCTTTTCAATTTCCACTCTCCAAAAATAAGAACATAGAAAGCAAAAATAGAAAATAATTTTTTTTGTTAAAAAAACAAACTTATCCATCGAGTCAACTGAGATTACGTATATGTGTTCCGATTTTGTTTGGTATACGATACCATGAAAATGCCAAAACAGTAGAGTTTATATACCATTTCTCCATCACACTACACCAACATAAAAAACTCACCCCTATCTCATCACTAAATTATAACGATAAAATAGTAGAAGGCGACTCATTTTTGTGATAACATAAAAATCTATGAGACATGTAATATGTGTACCGAAAGTATACATGCGGTAGTAAGGGTTTTTTGGGGACATCAATTCTGAAATCAATTCAATTCGCCGAAGAAGAAAAAACAAACAAATGAAATACCCAATAAAGTAAAACTGTTACACACATACTGTGCCGATGAGTTTGTTTCGTTCACGATTTTTATAAAACAAATGGAAATTCTAAAGGTATTATATAGGTTTGAAGCTGATCATGTCGGGGCTATAAATCATTTATACTATAATAAATATTTTGTATGTGGTCTAATTTCGTTTCTAGAATATTGATAAAATAGTTTTCGTCAAAAATTGTAATATTTAGCGTACATAAAATAAGCTTCAATATAAATTAGTTAATACTGGAATATGATTTTATTTGCAGAAGTCATAAAATTCGTAAATTAAAATAAGTAGAATATTTTTGTAGAACATTTTTTACAAAAAACTTCATTTCATCTTGTTTCATATGTACATATATATTTTATCAATTCAAAGTTCTACTTCTAAACAACTTTTCCGTACGTTATTTTTTCTGTTTAATATCACAAATTTATTGTTATTTTATCGTTATTTATCTTAGATGAAATTCTTAAAGTATAATAGTAACGAAAGCCAAGATAAAAAAGTTATTTTACGATATAGTACATATAAGAAGTTGATTCTTTCTTAGGCATTCTCATTTTCGTTCTTATAATTTTATTACATATACACTCGTACTTTGAGTTTGTTAACAAAATTTTACATTTTTCACATGAATAAGTTTTAGAATAATATTTTTAATGCACTCAGCCTCATTTTAATTTTAATAACTAATTTTTGAATTTAAATTTTCTATGATGTATTTTTTTTTTTGATTGAATTTTCACCTCAAACTTTAATGTTATAAGTAAAACCTAATGATAAATTAGAATGATAAATAATAATTTATTTTAAATGAATTATTTCTGTTTTACGCTTTGTTTTTATCTTTCTTTGTAAATATGTTTTGGAACAACAAAATATAAATTTTAAATAACTAATAATACTATAAGGAAAATCGTATACATAGTCCCTAATATAATAAAGATTCTCAGTTGACAGCATTAATCAGTTAAAGAGAAGTAAGACCCAAAATATTTATGATGAATAACACCAAAAATAATTGATCTTCATTTTTTTTAAAATTCAAAAACTTTTTTGAAAAATACTTCAAACAGTAATATATCATGCTTAAAAAATAAAAAAAAATGTTCTTTATTTATTTAAACTAAATATTATATTTCAAAACCACTTTAAAGGAACCATTACCATTCAAATTTCGCTATAAACTTGTTTCGGACTATCTATGAATTTATTTAACGGAATCATACGCAACTTTACTATGAAAAACTATTTCTAAAAGTTAAATGTATTTCTGAATAATAAATTAAACTTTAAGAAAGTTGTTCATAGTCAATTTGCGTATGATTTCGTTAAATAAATTCAAATTTTTTTATACATTTTTTATACTATATATAAAAAAATGTTTTTATATACTTTATTATACTACGATTTCGTTATAAATGTTCAAAGTAAACAGTCGTATTTTTCATAGCTATATTTTTTTGTTTAATAATTATAATTATGAAAAGTGTAGTTATTAACCATACTCATATAACACAATAATAACACAATAATTTTTAAAGTGAAGTGTGTACTTTATAAAATGATGATGACCTATAATTTGGATCATTATGCATGGAATGAATAGTAACAATAGAGCCATCGATAATAATGATGACTTACTCAAAAGTAATGGCTATAATCCATTTAATAGAAATAAGATTTTCTCGAAAACATAATACTTCCTTAGTGACTGAAAAAAACAAAGCTGAATTAAATTGAGCCAGAAAAAGATGACCTAACCACTGACAAGGAGCTTAGGCTGTATAGCTCACTTTGCCAGGAACGCTATGAGAAGTGGAAATTAATGAAGAGCATAAATGACCTTCAACAACAATAAATCTGCATGAAAACTCTGTGAAAACTAACTTCAGTCAGCCGAGCTGCCCAAGTGCTTATGACACAGACGAGTAAGAACTCAATAGAGAAACAGGTTGGATATTTAACCGTAACCAAAAAAAATAAAAACGCAACTAAATGCAAAGAGCTCCATCAAGCAATAATTAAATACAACTGCAACTGGCACTCTATAGGTAAACCAACTTACTGACCTAGCAACCAAACTAAAATAACAGACCTATTTGACTTCTTTATAACAAGAAAAGTACCGGTTGATTATATAAAAGTGTCGGTAGGATTTGACTCCACGTCTGATCACTCCTCTAAATGAACTAAACAATACATTAATTTACACACACAATTCTTATCAGAAAAAACATTAAAGCAGAAGGTGGAAAAGCTAGTCAAAGATATACAGTAAGCAGCCTGACCAAGGCAAAAGTACCAATTCAATAAACAAACAAAAAACGGTAAATGCTCCCCAACTGAAATTTAATCTCTAGTTATAGAGAAGAGAAATATCCGAAAGGACACTGTACTCGAGACTCAACACTTAATCCACAAGATATATTGAGTGAAAACCATATAAATATCTTGAGACAGGAAATACCATTAACTAATGCTTAAGAAATAAAACAAGAAATAAAGAACCGTGTATAACCTAAAATAAATCACCAGAATATTACTTGGTAACTGGAGAGATTCTTAAACAACTACCAAATAAAACTATTAGAAAAATATCGGATATAATTAATACCTTCTTCAGACTAATACCTTCTTCAGACTATGTCCCATTTTCTTTGGAATTTGCGGAAGTAATAATGATACCTAAACTAGGAAAGTCACGAAATAAATTAACTTCATACAGGCCAATACCGCACAGTGTCTAAACAAATGTTTTCGAAAGGCTTGAGCTCTGGTGTAATTAGTGTTAATGGTATTCTCAACTTTTAATATATCTTTTTAATTTGTTAAGCATTCCATCAAATTTATAGTATTGTGAAATGCGTTTAAGAGTTCTAGTGATTCCCTCATGTGCTCCAATTGGACTATCGTGTATTTCTACTACAATTTTGTTTTAAAATTATCATTCGATGGTTCACGAATCGTGAAACTCACGAATAATTCTATTAATTTCTAAAGGTTTTTTAATTATTTCTACTGACAGTTCTGTTATAAAATTATTATTCCATGGCTTCGTATAAAAAGAATCAACTTTTGGGAATTGTCATTTGAATTCAGTGTGAAATTGGTTCAGAATTAGTAGATACCTTGGGTTGCGAGTTTTTATCTGAGTTTATTTTATTTTATTAGTATTTAGATCTAGCCTGGGTAGTTGCACATATATTGGTTTTTGTATCAATGTTTACTACTCGGCTAAACATTCACGGTAATGTATTCAACTCCGGAACAAAATTCAACTTTCTCAAATGGGACATGTTGCCATACTTATGTATTTATTATTGAGCACTTTTAGAGGTTCCCAACGTTCATACTCATTACAGTATTATAAACTATTTGATACATATATATATATATACGGTAAATTACCAAATAACGTAACTAATTACGATGTAATAATAACTATTCCTGAATTGGCCTGCAGTGAATTTAACGATACCATGATTGTTTCTGATAATTACGACAGCTAGTATATCTCAACGAGCATCAGCAAATTAATACCCAATGGTTAAGAAACCGCTAAAAAAAATTCCTTAGTTATTAAAATACACAGGTTAAACTTATATTTGTTATAGAAAATACAAATTACATTATAATTTTATAAATATTTATTATAGCATATGCCTGATGAGATGGATTTGATCTTTTCGATCACACGGTCATTCAATGACGTCATCATCATCAGATCGAAACCGGCCTAGTGGATTACAAAGATACAAGCAAACTACTCGGATTTACAAAATATATATCTTCATATATATGTATATATATATATATATATATATATATATATATATATATATATATATATATATATATATATATATTTATATATATATATATATATATATATATATATATATATATATATATATATATATATATATATATATATTCTTTCGTTTTCCCCTAGTAGGGATTCAAACCACTCCACGGTTCGATCACTGGATTGTGAATAATTAAAACCACTTGTTTGTTTTCCACGAGTGATACGAACACAAATCGTATCACTCGTTCGTTTTTGCAGGATGTTATGTAAAATGTCAAATTGAGACACAACACGAAAAAATCTTTAAACCTAATAACTTTAAATCGTTTGATAATAAAATACAAACCACTCGCTTCGCGAATCGTTCTTATATCCAAAGTTGTTCCATCGACTGAATGGCTGCCATGCATTTTTTATCTCTTCCACTTTTTCATACACTATATTAATTGTACGACTGGAAATTCCATCTCGTGTAATTTGGTCGTGGCACCTTTTTGTCAAAGATTTGCAATAACTTAGTTATTTTTTAAGAGATACAGAAACAATGATTGTATGCCGTATAAATTGGCAAAAAATACGCAGTTCTGATATTTGTTTGGCGCGCACGGACTGAAGGACTAAATTCGAAGCATAACAGTAGACAAAATATACGTTATTCTAATATTCTATAATATTTGTACAGCCTATCCATTGGATTTCTTCAAAAGAAATAAATCTTTCGACGACTTCTTCTATTTTAAACGATCACTAGAAACTAATCAAAATATGAACACAAATTAAATTTTTTTGAGACATCAGAGGTTTCTGCTTGAATGGAAATGTAAAAAACATATTGAATTTCTGCATAAACGAAGATATTATATAGGGCATTGATACATTTGAGAACATCGTTTTGAATGTGGTTGAAAGTTCCGTTAAAAATTGGAGTAGTAGCATAATGCTTTTAAAGTAACCTAATTTTTGCAAAATAATTCGAATATGGCCCCGGTCGATCTGAATCAGGTTTTTCATTATGGCCAAATAAGGTCAATTCGCAACTGTCACAAATTTTAACCACTAACCGATATCATATTTAAAATCTATAATTATATAAAATCACGTTAGTTGAGGGAATCTAGTATTATATAAAAACAGCAAAAGTCAACAACAAAAACCAAATCAAAAAAAATTTTTTTTCATTTCATCTCACCTTAAAATTAGTTCCTATGTTAAAAAAGAGAGACAAAATTATACCAGCTAGTGATTTTCGTCATTTGCCTACTATTCTTCTATAAAACCAAAATGAGAGCTGATATTACCATGGTATTTGGTTTAATAAAATCATAAACCTGAGAGAGAAATAACGCATATTAATACTCAAATATGTAGCACTTTGCGATTTCAAATATGTAGCACTTTGCCAAAACGTAACTATATATATATATATATATATATATATATATATATATATATATATATATATATATATATATATATATATGTATATATATATATATATATATATATATATATATATATATATATATATATATATATGTATATATATATATATATATATATATATATATATATATATATATATATATATATATATATATATATATATTTATATATATATATATATATATATATATATATATATATATATATATATATTTATATATATATACATATATATATATATATATATATATATATATATATATATATATATTATATATATATAAATATACATATACAGTCCTTAACAAAATTATTTGTGCATCGCAAAAATTTAACAATTCACTCGAGAAAATTTAAAATGTTGACCTAAAAATTAACTTTAAAAAAATAATGATGGGTTTGTTATTTGAAATAGCATTTATTCTGTATTTAATTAACAAAAATAATAAAAAATATTCATTATTTCATGAAAAACAAAAACAAAACTAAATCACAAAATTATTTGTGCATGATAATTTTATCACAAAATTATTTGTGCATCGCAAGAAAATTTCTCTCATAACAGGAATCCCGATTTATTTTCATGTTTTGACAAATATGTTACAGGTTATTCTTTTAGTTATTATTTTTCATTAACATTTTGCAGTCGATATTTTTTAAAATGGGTAAAACTAAGGAATTATCTTTGGAAGTCAGATCTGCGATTGTAGAGGTTATTCTGCCGGGATTCCTATAAAAGAATTGGCACGGATGTACAACTGCAATCGAAATTCGGTTGCTTATCAAATAAAAAAAATAAAAAGTTAAGAGCAGCTTGAAAAATGTGCAAGGGAGAGGGCGAAAACGAGCTACAACCGCAAAAGAATAGTTAATCTTCTAAAACGGAACCCTCAAGAAAAAATCCAAAATGTTCAAAATGATATAAATATCACTCGAGAAGTCAAAATCTCTCACATGACTGTACGAAGACGACTACACGAGGCAAATGTCAAAGCCTATACCATTCAAAAGAAGCCATTCAACCCAGTTTTTGAACATATAGTCAGAACACTTAATATTAAAATTTTTTGAACTGACAACGTTGCAGACACAATTTTATTTTATTTTGCGGCTCTAGTTCCAATTGATAGAAACTATTTCAGAGAGGAAATAATTAAAATCAAAACTTGAAAATAAATTTATTTGAAACGAATATGCATATATCAATGCAGAATAGTAGCCAAAATAGAAGCTGGTTCGGAACCAACCCGAAAACAATAGAATATTAAGTATAGTTGAGATTATTTCAGGGAGCGAAAGATGTTATCTCTTCAATACCTTAAGCGAAACTGACAGTCGATTTCAGTTTGAAAAAGCATGTATAGGAAAGCATTTAAAAAGATCGCCGTTCTCAGCAACTGGGGTTGTGTCCTTCCACTTTATGGAAAATTTTACAAAAGAATCTTGGCTTAAAAGATTTCTATTGAAAGAATAATTTCGCGATATGATCCAATTAACTGGCCACCAAGGTCGTGTTATTTAACCCCATTGGAATATTTTATTTGGGATACGTCAAATCACTTGTCTACGTCGATAAACCAGAAACAATTGAACACCTGGAAATCAACATTCGAAGAATTATTGGCGAAATACAACAAACAAATGGTCACAAATGTTCCAGATTACGCCTTGTATGCGCCGGACGTGGCGGCCACATGGCCGAAATCACATTAATATCATAAAACTTCCTATCCAATAAAGCCCGATTTATTGATATCAAAAATATACTTTATTGTTTTATTATGATTTAAACTTGTGTAACTCTATAAAGAAACAGCCTTTATAAGTAGTGCTAAATCGTCGTATCGCACACAAGATTAGTGTCATAGCACCCACCAGTGTATATCGGCTAATCTTTAATAATTTACTGTGATAAATAAAGAAAAGTGAAAGTTTGACTAAACTCTAGTCGTTTTAATTTTGATTCACGTCTGAACCGTCAATATTTCGGATACGAACCGCGAGAGTTGTAACAATATTTAACAACCTTTAACATTATCAATCGATGGTCATCAAATCAAATTTAGCTCAAAACAAATTATTTATTAGTTTTCTTCTAACTAGATTCTGTCTGTCTGTCTATTTTCATCTTTCCAATATGTTTTAAGGCTCAACTCTCCTGACTCTTTTGCGGTTCGCTTATTTACGTCCTACTTCACGTCATTACATAGCCAAATAGGTACAATTAACGTAGAACCATCTGCACATTGCATAGCTCCATGCCAGCCTTTAGTACTGA
Organism: Tipula lateralis; assembly: GCA_963932295.1. Lineage (NCBI taxonomy): Eukaryota > Metazoa > Arthropoda > Insecta > Diptera > Tipulidae > Tipula > Tipula lateralis. The sequence continues at coordinate 126,005,594 of OZ010738.1, read as the reverse complement.
CATGAAAGATGGGTTGGCCTATGAATTCTGCACTCCAACAGAAGGTCATAGATATGTTCATCTACACCATCGATCGCATTCAGATGGTGAATTTTTGCATAACATACATTGACTAATTACATTGACACATTTTTATATCAGCTTCACATGCTCAATATATTTTATTAATTAATCATGCTAATGATAATAATACACAAAGCGCTTTGAACTTTGGGGTGGGATGATAAAATGTTCAATGGAGTAACAAAAAATCTTTAAATTGAATTTACAATGTAAAGGTATATATCTAAATAAAGAATATAAATGATTACCAATGTTTTTTATTGCATCATTGGCAATACAATTATTTATTTCAGTTAACTCGTTTGATATTTTTCAAAATAATTCATTAGAGTTTATCCATTAAACGAGAGAAGCTCCTCCTATTTTACATAAAAAACATAAATCTTGGTAAATTTTATATAACTAATTTAAATCGTAGGAAGCAATTAGAACATCGGAAATGTAATTTTTTTCGAGATACCGGAGGCTATCGTAAGTTTTTTTTATTTATCGACAAATAATTATATAACGTTAATGTAGTAAACTTATAGCTATCTATTTTTCAGTGGGATTAAATTTAAAAATGCTAGATTTTAAATTGAAGTTTAATTGATCATAAGTGAAAGAAAGAATATATCATAGTGGTTTCACGTTTACTTATATCATTTCTTAATTTTAAATGTGTTATAATTTAACTGTGTTAGAAATTTTAAGTTTTAATTTAAAAACAAAGAATATAAATTTCTAGCGAAATGTGGTTTTTACTTAACGTTAATTTGACTAAAAATTTGCCATAATATATCGGCAATAAAGACATATGCATATTTTCTATAACTTAACACAATATCAAATGTATACTGGATTGTATAGTTTTTATAGAAATATTTTATGTCGTTATGCATGCGCCTATGAGAGCAAATGAACATACAATAAATTTGGATGTCGATGACAACACTATATTTCAATGAAATTATTAATTAAGAAGCAGTCCACTATCGCCCAAGCCATATCAAAAAGTTTACATTACAGTTAAATCATAAGGTAAACACGCTTAAGAAAGAAAATGGAAATTGAAACATGCAATTCCATCGCAGTAGACAAGGGTCAGGTACTGCAAAAATCTACTAATGAAGGAGAATTATGAGAGGGTAGAAGACATGATCCTTAAAAAAGTTGAAAAAAGATCCGTTGTTTAAAAGATCCAGTCTACTTCAAACCAGAAAATTGGATGATCTTAAAAAAATCAATAAGAGCAGCACTCAGCCAAATCAAAGAACAGGTACTGTGGAAAACCTTATGAACTCTATTAAAGAAGACATGATAGTTTCACTGGACAGTTATAAATAATAAATCAACACAACGGACGTTGAGACATCCAAAGTGTAAGCTAACAGATAAAGATAAAGAATGGTACATGAAAGAAACTAAAAATGGCTGCCCGATCCAAGTTATAACAAAGTCATCCCACTAACAACCATAAAAACAAAAAAGTTATCAAGGGACTAAAATTAGTAAATACCATTATAAAAATTGGAACCTACAGAAACAACTACACCCAGGAACATACAGAAACAACTACAAAACCAAAGAAATAAAACTCTAAAGGAAAGGATTGAGGTCGTATGTGCTCGTTTAGATGTAGATATTTGAGCTAGTAAAGTGATAGTAATGTGTTTAATTCATAGTGGTGATAATAATTGTTAAAAATAAGTGTCATAAAAATTTAATAAGAATTTTTGTGGGTTTTATTGTTTGAAATAATTTAAGTCTAGTAATTGTAGTTTTTGTATTTTATATTCACAATCCAGTGATTCAACCGATAATAATTTGAATTAAACCTTGGTGAAATCGTAATAATACTATTACATCGCAGATAGTGAAACTTATGGGTTGTACGAAATAATTTAAACTTAAAAAAAATTGTTTATGAGGCATAGTGAATGCACCACAGTAAATAAAGTACAGTCCTCTTCATAAGGATCTAAAGATAGAAAACTTCAGCGAGGTAAACAAGATCCATGTACCGAAACACGTACAACGGCTAGATTAACATCAAACTTCTGATATGAGTCATTTTCTGACCAACACAAAGTCAGTGATTCGTCTTGGAAGCCCAAATTCTTTGGACATAGGGCGATTAACTTAAATATATTTCGGTTGTTAAACGTTTCGGAACTTGTATCTTTAGGACATCCAGCCATTTCTTGTTAAATCTAATTATAACTAAAGCACCATTTGTTAAAAAATCTTACTATTTTACGAATTGAATTTGTGAAATAATTAACTATTTATCATTTTTTCGACTGTAAATTGAATGTCACAATACTTTTTGGTTAAGATTAAAATTATTGAAAGGTAAAGTTGATAAAAATCGCTTTTCAACTAATAACGTGGACCTGAAAACTAACTGATTTTGCAAATACACATTTATCTATGTTAATTGATAATGAGCAAATCGAACGTTGGTGAATTTTCGACATTTTAAAACAGATGACACATTTTAAAAAATGATCTCAACAGTGCGTATCAAACCAACACGGTGGGCCCGGTCCTCTTCTAAGGTTTTAAGATTATATATCTCATGCTTTTCTTTAACCTCTGTATCATTCGGTTGTTGCAATTCAACACGTAACATTGGTGGTGGCATCTTCTCTCTATTTAAGATATTAGAATTTGACTTTCCTTGGAAGAATAGTCATTAATGAAACTTATAATTTGAAAAAAACAACAATTAATAGTTTAAACTCATCCAATTAAACAAAAAAAATAATTTTACTGCTACTAAACAATTTCTACCAAAATATGATGTTTGATTTAAATTTATATAAGTAAAGAATTAATTTTATAACTTTACGCTTACTTAAAAATTTTAATTGAATTTTTCAATTTTGCCATTTTTCTACTCACCATATTGTCGAAAACATTAAAAAAAAATTTCAACATTTTTGGTTTGTTTTTAGGGGAAATTTTAGGTTTTTCGTATTTTAATTGAAAAATTTTCAATTGAAAATTTAATTGGGTAGAAAATTGAGTTGTGATTAATGGAAAATAAATAATACAGTTTGGTATAAAAGATGACCAAAAAATATCAAAACAGATAGAATCAGTTTTCATTATGTATACATAAATAATATTTAGACTAGGGTTGTGCTTTTGAATAATTAGAAATAATTCAAATGTTAATTTAACAAAAAGATAACAATATAAAACCCTCCGTTCATTGATCCATCATGAGATTATGTTGAAAATAATCGTGTATCAATACAAAAAATCTTAATCAAATTGCTTCTAGCAAAAATATAACCTTTTCCAAACGCTTTTCTAAATATTTGATTTTAAGATTTCTGTTATTACATATATGATTTTTTCCATATTTAGACGGATTTTCAATAAAAAAAACGAAAAATAATAATAATAAAAAATAAACGAAAAGTTTACAATATATACTGTAATCTTAAAACTTGTAGTAAAATTCATTTGCCTTCAGGAAATGAAAATATACATGTAAAAAAATAAAACTGAAAGATGAAGAAATGACAAACATTTTCTAATATAATAAAAATATCTATAGAACATAAAGATACAAATAAAAGAGTAGAAACAATTTAGTTTACTCGAAGGTCAAAAAGTTTTTTTGATAAATACCAAAGACATTTATGCAATGTTATCAAATTTATAAGAATTTGACTAGTATTTGACAACTATACAATAGTTTTATGAAGTAATATTTTGAAGGACTGCTATCTGAGATTTATCAATAAAGTACCTTCTAGCATTTGAGTTACACATTTGCCCATGGTTGAATAGCAAAAACATACGTTCGACTTAAAACCATCAAAATAACTAAGGAACTTTGTCCCTCGTTACCACACTAGACATACGCAGAAAAACTTATTTGTAAATAGAGAATAAAACCAAATACATTTCCACACACTATTTTAACATTTCAATAACTGTTATTTTCTTCATATTTTTAAAATTTGCTTATGGCATACTCGTATTATTTAGGTGAAGCTAAACAAATAAGTTTTATAAATTTGTTTATATTTTTAACAATAAGTAGACAGTGACCATTACTTGGTCGTGATGAAGCTATGATCAAAAGAGCAACCAGATTTCACCATGCCTTAACAATTGTCATTTAGGAACCAATCTGAAAAACTTTGTCTTAATAAAGATGCGGTACTCGACACAAAGTGTGAACTGTTGAAGTTGTAAACTGTTATTTAATATCCCCATTATTTTCTAGGATTTCACGAAAAACTCAACTATATACTAAAGAAAAATAGTTCAAACGGGGTTATTTCTTTTAATTCAAGGCTCCTGATATGCGGGAGGACTTCTGGAATTGTTTTGCTACGATAAATTTGTTCGATCTTAAATTATGTCTGAAGAATGGAATGTGACAGCATTATCTAACCTTCATAAACTATGATTCTTTACACAGAAAGCTGTCTTACATTATTTTAGAAAGAATCACTCCTCTGGCGGAGATTACTAACGATCTATTTATACTATCATATTTGTGGTATTAATGGACACTATTTAATCTATTCATGAACCGTATACTTAACATTAAAGCTTTGTTAATGAAATATCTATTGGCACACCTAAGCTGCTTACTGTAGAAATGTTTACCCAATACATATATATTCTTTGAGTGAACTTGAAAAGATATTAGATCATTATTTATCTACATACCTATTCTAATAATTTGTGTGATTTTTAACTGCAACATGTTATTAGACTAGAGGAAGTTAGAAAGTTTTCTTACTTTACATTTTCAATCAAAAACCAACGTATTTCTATGCCTGTGAAACTTTCAACAGATCTAGAGATTTTATACGTGTATTAGTTAAACACTGTACAATGAAAATTCAACAAGACGAATGATGATGCCAATTGAAATTTGTGAATGAAAAGCTGAAGTACTAAAATCAAAATTTCACTTATAAAAAATGTTTAGTAAAGGAATAATAATTACTTAACGAATGAAATTTAATAATAACTTTCTCTAAAGGATAGATGGCACTACTTAAACGTCCAAGATGGTGAATTCAATGGCCTATTCAATGTGTTAGTCGAACTTGAGTCTAAATGCCGATAATGGTCTTTAAACATTTTATACCTTAATCGGTTTAAAACGAATAAACTTTGGGGGCAATTTAATCCATAGATTAAATGGAGAATTTAATACCTTATTTAGCCTAATAGCCTAACTTGAACCTTAGTCTTTGATAATGATCGATATTGGTTTATTACTTTATACCAGTGGTAAACTTTTATATACAGTTTTTCATATTTAGTCATATAAAATATTTAGTCATATTAAGTCGTATAAGCTATTTTTCATTTAGTCATTTTAATCAATATATTAATCGCTTCCCAATCGACAAACCACAGTAAACGCTAATAATTTGGTTCTTGTCTTTGCTAAATTTTCTAATAATTGCTTTCCAATTGACCAACCGCAGATACCCGCTAGTAGTTCGGTTCTTATCTTTCTTATACCTTCTTATCGGTTAAATACACCATATTACACTTAGCAGAGACAAGACCCGAACTACTCAAGGTTGGTCGATTGGATGGCGACTACTGTTAATTAAACAAATATAGTAGTTCGGGTAGCGGTTCACGAGTTTTTTGTCCATTAGAAAGCAATTGCTCATTGACTAAAAGTAAATTTTTTTGAATCAAATACTTAAACCGATTTAATTTATCGAAATAAATGTTTTGTGTTTTGGTATTTAAGAAGCCCAAAATAATACATACGGTAGTTTTTTATGTGCAATAATCCACTTTGGAGTTAGTTGACATATTTTCACTTAGTTGACATATTTTTATATAATATTGTTTCGGCGTGTTTCAATTCCACTCACTTATTTTCAGACGTAATATAAATAGTGGTCCGCTTATTATCGATAATTTTTTTCAAATGTCACGAATGCGTATCCCAGCGACGAAAATGCAACGAGTGCGCAGCACGAGTTGCATTTTCTTAAGCTTGGAATACGCATGAGTGACATTTGGAAAAAATTATCGATTCTTAAGAGGACCACGAGTTATAATGGGTGGAGAATATAATCAATTGGTGTGAAAGATAAAACTTAAATTCACAACATGAAAGATTATATTTAAATTGACAGATAGTTATATAAGAATTTTGTTTTTGTTGTGTGTTACTTTGATTCTAATGAATTTATTTTTATTAATAAAAATCGCCAAAAATAATAAATAGTAGGTTATTGCCATAACAACGTTTTTCCCAAAGCGACAATACAACAGTGTTGTATTATCACTTATTAATAACAAAAATAACAAAAAATTGCATAGTGAAATAGATGATTTTTAGGTATGAATTATATTCTCACAATTATTATCACCAATATTAATTGAACACTTTACTTGCCTTATTGTCACTTCCTAATATCACCCCAATATGTCTGGGTGTGTGCCCTAACTAAAATGAGACAAAATCCGAGTTGGAAAGTACATGGAATTTTGTCCGAAATTAGTATTTTTTCCATATCTGTTTCTTACTAATTTCCAGCAATTATAAAACAAAATTCCGTCGGCAACAAAACATATTTCCATAGTAGTTCTTTAGCCTTTTCCTGGTAGTATCAACAAATATTTCCATGCGAATAATAACGATAGAATCTTAAAATAAGTAACATCAAAATAATTTTGGTTTTTATTAATTTTTATTAATTTGAAAACACATTAAAATTATATAAAAACATTTCTAAACAAACAAAAATATATATAATTGTTTTACGATTACATATAAATAGTTATTTATATGCCACGACATTTATTTGAGTTCAGTTTTTTTAAATTTACTAAGATTCCTCTGCGACCGCGCACTAATTTTATTTATTTACACTTTCTCTTGATAAATTTCTTAAACTTAAACTTATATTAGATAATAAAAATATATTTGAATTATAAATAATTTTAATTTAAAAATATTATTTAAGTATTTACAAATTAATTGCTTTAAAATCACACTGCGAACCATCAAAATAAACATAAATAACTTCACTGTAACACTGGCGCAGTGGCGATAAAAAATAAAAAATTATAAAAATAAAACAAAAACATGAAAAAGAAAGAGAAAGAAAAGAATTTTTGTCCAAAATCAATAATTTTGTATCTTTGATATTTTTAGTACGGAATTCAGAATGGAATTAGAACAATTTTTTCCACACAGTGGAAAAATTGCATACTGGGACAGTTTAAGATTCTTAAATATTCTAGATTCAATTTTTGTTCTATTTTATCTCCAAAATAAATTGAGTTTATTCGATTTTTTAGCGTCATCTAGTTAGCAGCAAATTCTATGATATACAATGGTAATTGGTTTCAATATGAAATAGCCTGGTAAAAATATTTTCTATCGTAATCAATATGTATAACATATGCATAACATTCGTTGGGCTGACCACCTACAGTGGGCACCAATCGTTAAAATGGTTCGTAAGGTCTCAGTTGAGACGCAGTAAGGGCCGTTGGCGGCCTCAAGCCATAAATTAAAATGAATATGGATGCCGTAGTTTTAAAGGGTTTGTCGTTTAAACACCACCAGTAATATGGAACATTCTCATTGTTCAATCTTCCCTACTATTTTCGTAGTAGTGCTGGAGATGACAATTCGCAAACCTCACATAAAACTGTTGGTAAGGTACAAATTATACAAATTTATAAGTTTTGAAAAGTGCCATTCAACACAGATTTGTTAAATATACATTAATAATTATGGTCAGATATTGTGCTCCAACAATGTATTTCGCCAACTAAATTATAATAATTAAATCAAAAGATTAAATTATAACAATAAATTACATAATTTTGATTATTTTAAAGGATAACCCGGGTCACCCGGGATTTGGAATATCGGGATGAGTCTTGAAGCTGAATTTATTGCATACAACGGTAACATTAAATATAACTCGTCGTTTTGATCACCTGTAATAATTTATTACACTACCTGAGATGGCTTGATAATGACAATTCACTCATTACAAGAATGCAGCTAATGTTATGAAACGCAACATTTTGTTAACTTTTTTATTGGATTTTCATTGAAAGTTTGTAATAAATTCTGGTTCAAGACAATCCCGATATTCCAAATATGAATTGACAAATTAAAAATTTGGCAGGGTAGAGGTTCACCGTTCAATAGAAGTTCTTGTGAGGTTTGCTTTAAGAAATTGTAATAAAAGTGTGCTACGGCCAACTTCAAACAACTATTTATGTTGTTGTAATAAATAAAGAAACCACTTTACAGAATTCAGAGGTGGCCAATATATAGACAACATTTACACAAAAAATGTGTATGGAATATCCGAGGGACTAATAAAAAGTGGTAAATTTATAGTGATGTTAGTGATGAAAAACTTTAAAATGGATATGTAATAATTGAATGTTTATTTGATTACACTTGTAGATTATACAGTTATGGCATTCGGAATATGCCATCGAAAAATAAGACTAAGAATGAACTGTTTACGTTGAGCTGTAGCTAAATATCGGACTCGAATACGATAAAGCTTAAGAGTGTACAAAAAATAACACAAAGTTCTTTTTAGTAGTTTGGTCTCATACACACGTCTCAACAAAGATTGCACATCAATAAAACTATGTAATATATACAAACACATACAACAAACAAAATATGGTTTGTCTGCTTAACAGATGTGTTTCGGGAATATGAAAAATAAATTCCAGTGCATTCATTTTTTGAATACAAAAGTTTTTCAGGATAAACCAATAATAAAATTGGAAATTTGATAATTTATATTTATATTTCCTGTTTAGTTTTAATTGTTTCTTATATCGACAATAAAGGGATTTCCTATTTTTTTTATAGTACAACATAAATAAATAATATAATCAATTGGTACCGAAGAAAATTTAGGTAAAACCAATGAATATGTATCACCATCCAACTGTATCGTACATATGTATAAACAATGAACGGAATAACCAAATGTATTAATAAGAGTCACCCAGTCGACTGAGCCGGTGTTTTATGATTTATAGCATTGATAATGAGGTTCATTTTTATTTTGGAAATTTTGTTTTATTAGTAACGTATGAATAATCTTTGTTTTTCTTTTTTGTATATTTTACATTAAAGGCAGAAAATCAACAAGTCGACCAACATGCTTTGTACCTTCTTAATCTTTATTTATTTATAATTGAATAATTATAATACAAGCAATAATTTTATGATGGCGCCTATTTTCAAATTTGGGATATTAACAACCTTTATTTACGGCGCTTCGTATAACAAAATCTGTTAACCATACGAATAAGAAATAAAATATCCTTTATTTTTTACATTGTTTATCCTTCCGATTTTAATAAATTTCATTGTTTTTCCAACAAACCCGCAGAAAAAATATGTTGGGAAAAATTCATATTTTGTTTTCACATGCAAACCAGATGATTGTATATAAAATGTTTTATTAAAATGTTGAAAATATCGATTGGTTTTTCAGTCTTATTCTCGGAACAACAGTTAAATAATAACATGAGTATACATATAGATGAAAATAAGTAAATATAATAAACCTTCCCTTAAAAACAAAGGCGACTAAATCTGGTTGGATCGCTGGGCTGACGACCCGCATCCGTAAAAAACAATTACAGTTAAAAATGTCAACAAAACCAAAAAAATCGGATACCGCCTAAATAACAATGACCCCCCGCTTAAGTACCCGGATACGAGAATGAGGATCAGCACGTGGAACGTGCAGTCACTAAGAAAACCTGGCGCGTTGGACGGCCTTATCACATGTATGAAGGAGTACCGGCTGGAACTCGTAGCGCTCCAAGAAACTCGATGGCCTAAAAGTGGAGTCCATGTGTCCCAAGGCTATACGTTGCTACACAGTGGAGATGACCTCGGAAATCTTGGAGTTGGCTTTCTCATTGGGCCGCAGGTAAAAAGGCTTGGACTTCCAGGCAGTCGATAATCGAATGTGTAAGCTTCGCTTGCACATGAAATTAGCCAACCTGTCAATTGTTTGTGTACATGAGCCCACTGATGTAAGCCAACCCCAAGATAAAGACTTATTTTACAATAATTTGGATAATCTGATGGGCTCTATACCTGAGCACGATATCAGATTGGTAATTGGTGACTTTAATGCTAGAGCTGGCAAAAATCAGACCGACTTATGTAATAATATAGGTCCGTACTCCCGACACGAAACTGCGACCGAAATGATCTCAAAGTGGCACGTACATTCTTTCCCCATAAAAACATCCATTTGGAAACTTGGACACATCCACGTAAAACATCCCGAAGCCAAATTGGTCATGTGTTGATTTCAAAAGACCGGGCTCGGGTTGTTCAAGACGTGAGATCGTATCGGCCGTCAACAAAATTCGAAGGCAGTGACCATTTTATGGTTGCTCCAAAGCTGCGATGGAAATTTTCGTACAAGTCAAGGAGGACAGGAGAATATAAAACGCGATTCTCCTGTGAAGGTCTGATAAATGAAGAAACGCAACGAAAATACCAAGATCTTGTCAGCAATAGCATTTTACGATCCAATTACCAATCTGATGATGTGAACAGTGTCTGGGAAGTATTGAAAACCTCGGTTGTCGATGCCGCCCAGCACACTCTCGGTATAGTGAAAACTAAGCCCAAAAATGATTGGTTTGATGAGGAGTGTCGTCTTGCTGTTGAGCAACACAATATAGCCCACAAAAAAGCGCAGACTCGGATTACAATTGCAAGGAAAAACAAGGCAGTTCTTGCTAGGAGGACAGCTAAACGCATTTGTAGACTGAAGAAGCGAGAATGGTGGAAGGCCAAGGTCTTAAGAGTACAACAACTCAGCAATGAGCACAATTCGCGTGGTTTTTTTAAAGGAATCACCGAATTGCAAAATACCTTAAGATCTCGGTCAACTACCATTCGGGACCAGGATGGAAACCTCTGTGTTAACGTCGATGCGGTACTCGATACATAGCGTGAACATTTTTCTGATCTACTTAATGTTCCACATGTATCACAAGCTGTATTTAAATACCCTCAAATACAGACCCCGGAGATGTTCATTGAGGATCCATCCTATGAGGAATTCACAATGGTCATGCAGAGACTAAAGAAAAATCGTTCACCAGGGGTTGATTGCATTAATTCAGAGCTCTTGATATTCGGAGGGCAAACTTTGTGGAACTATCTTTTCGATCTTATTCGATTGGTATGGCGAAATGAAGTTATGCCCGAAGAATGGAAAGTGGCCGCGTTATGCCCAATATTCAAAAAGGGTGATCGCATGAAATGCGAGAATTATCGCGGTATAGCTCTCCTTTGCACAGCATATAAGTTACTGTCTTACATAATCTTGGGAAGAATTACTCCTTTAGCGGAGGAAATTGTCGGTGACTACCAAGGAGGATTCCGTCCAAATCGGTCAGTCACTGATCAAGTTTTTTCGCTGCGGATGATTCTTTCCTAGTACTACGAAACATCTCGCGATGTACACCAGGTATTCCTAGATTTCAAGCAAGCCTATGACTCGATCAATCGAGAGAGGCTATGGTATGCGCTTGAATATTTAGGAATACCACAAAAATATGTACATCTGTGTAAAATGACAGTAACGCAGTCACAATGCTGTGTCAAAGTTGAGAACAGGCTATCGAAAATTTTTGCAATTACTTCTGGTGTTCGACAAGGAGTTGCGCTGTCCCCGATACTTTTTAATCTCATGTTGGAATACATCCTTCGTAAAAGTGCAACACCTCAGGACAATATCTTATTCCGACAATCCAATCAACTTCTTGCGTATGCAGATGATATCTGTGTGATTGGATTAAATGGCAACGGAGTGAAAGAGATACTTGATCCACTGGAACAGTTTTCAGCTTCCGTTGGTCTCAAAATCAATGAGTCCAAAGCCAAATATATGATCTCTGGTTTTCGAGACCAAGACGCAAGTGATTTCAGTAGTGGAAACCACACGTTTGAAGGAGTGATGAGATTCAAATATCTTGGATCTCTCATTACTCACGATAATAGTGTGGGAGAGGATATCAAGTTTCGCCTTGCCGCTGGCAATCGAGCTTTGCATCCTCTACGTCCACTGCTGAAATCAAAATATCTTGCAAATACGGATAAGCTGAAGCTGTACAGAGTGTTGATCAGACCCGTTGTCATGTATGGATGTGAGAGTAGGACCTTGACGGATGAGTACGAAAGATGGCTTCTAACATTCGAGAGAAGAATCATGCGTGTGATATATGGCCCAAAACGCGACGTTGATGGCACATACCGAGTTCTATTCAATCACGAGATCAGGAATTTAATGCAAATTCCTGATATCGTGCATGAAATCAAAAGACAGCGAATACGCTGGCTCGGTCACGTTCTGCATGCTGATCTGAAACGAATGATACAGCGAGCTTTGAAGGGAGAACCGCCTTTCGGTAAGCGAAGAGGTCGCGATGGCTCCACGACGTAGAGAGCGATCTGGCATCTTCCAACTGCTTACAACAGTATGAAGAGCTGACTCGGAGCCAGATTTTTGACACGGTACGGGTCAACAATGGCCTGTAAAAACCGAAAAAAAAATCCATGCAAAAGTGCGGGAGAAATGTTTAGGAATAACTGACCAACATATCGTGTAGCAGTACCGAGGGCACAAAACTAGTTGTTGACCAACCCAATTTACCGGGAGAGATGGTTTCATATTTGAAGAATGTTTATCAATAGTCAATAAATAAATTATACTATCCAATTTGTTAACAATTGATTATTGTCCAGCTCACAATGTGAACATAAACATTTTTTAATTACATTACTAGAATTTATTAATGACAGAAATGATATCGTAATCAATGCTTGTAAATGTAATACAGTCCGCACTTTAAATAAGTGTCACCCAAACTGCCAATTGGATTGATGTTATATGAAAACACGTAAACCAGCGAACACCTTGAAGTAAACGAATCTTTTTCGACAATAATAATAAAATGAAAAATCTGTACTAAGCGAAGAAGAAGTTGTATTAAAAAAATGTGAAAACTTACTACTTTCAATAACCATCGGATGTTTATATTTATTAATTATTCAATCGATCTTGATATTATTCGTGGCTCAAAAACCGTTATCTGGCTGAATTCACAATGGGACAAAACTGTTTATACTGCATGCATAAGGCACTTTTAGAAAAAAAATTCAAAATCTTTCCATTCGTGTCTCGATATCATTATTATTTTCTTTACAAGCCATTTAATATAAGCATGGTCTTCAATAATTTCCATTTTTAAAACGTGTTCGTTAAATCAGTAACAGAAACTGAATTTAATTTCTGTAACTACTTCATTTTGTAATTGATTTTTTGTTGGTCGAATAAAATCGTCTAATATCATTATTTTCTATAGATTTACCTAACGTTTGGAGAAATAAAGCACACCACCCCTATACACCATAATGCTGATAAATGCATATATTTAATTTATAGTGAAGACTGAAAGAATTTGCAATAAAATATAATATAGTTAGAAACTGGTACACCATATACAATAGCTGCAAATGTATATTGTAATATTTTACGAACGCCCAAATAAGATGAATATACCAATAAAAATATAAGATTTGTTGGTGCTAGTATTTTCCAGGAATGAAATATGCTATCGGTTAAATAAAAACGTTTCCTAGTAATGAGATTTTGTCAAAAACCAAAAACAAGATGCCGGGGTTAGCATGAAAATGTGTAATTTCTTCTAAGTAACTCGGATCGTTAAATTGAAGGAAACAGACTGAAAATATTGAAAGCTTCTTATCCATATTTTGTCTACCTATATATCGAGCGGAAAAGAACGTTGACCTTTTTTTTAACATTTAATGGTAAAAAAAATGCCTTCAAACATGCGTGATCCATGCCAGTCAAAAGTTTAGAGTTCTACAAATTGCTTAAATACCGCTCAGGTGGCTCAGTGGTTAAAGCTGTGGCAGTTGAAGCGGAAGGTATCGGGTTCGAATCCCGATAGGGGCAGGATGCAAAAGGGATTTTTCACCATCTGATTACGATCAGTGGTGTTAATGAACACATCTATGACCCCCTGTTGGAGTGCAGAACTCATGGGCCGACCCATCTTCCATGTCAGTACTATAGGCTGGCATGGAGCTATGCAATGCGCAGATGGTTCTATAAAAATCGGACCTATAGCCGTACGTCCTCGATTTGGCCGTTAAGGCGTAAAGTAGGACGTAAATAAGTGAACCGCGAAAGAGCTGGGAGAGCCTTGAGCCCCAAAAAAGATAGCATAGAATAAAATATAAAAAAAAAAAAAAAAAAAAAAATTGCTTAATTACAAGTTTAAGATCAGATTTAAGACCAAATTTAAGACCAGACTTTAAGACCAGATTTATGAGTTTGTAAAAGCTTCATTTTGTTATTTTTGAAAGGCGAGTCTATAAACACTTTTCTTAGGTTTTCCGTATGCAGTAAAACCTCGATATAACGGACCCCGATATATCGGACTTCGGATAAACCGGACACATTTTGGCCACAGGTACTAGAACACTGTGTTATTCAAAGACGCTTAACCGCCGACTTTTTGGCCAAAGCAGCTCTCTTAGCATTAAAAATTGTTAAGAAAAGATATTAAAACGTTACGGAAAAACGTATGGAGAGCCTCTTGTACTTGTCGGAACATGAATTTCTTTATTAGTGACCTTAATCTGAGGTTAAGTAAATAGGCTCAGGACTTGGAGAAAAAATATAGATCGGTATTCTTACGGGTCATGATCTAACATACATAAAACACTAAAAATATACTTAAATGTGCGTATTATTCAGAATGAAAATCATGTATTTTTATATAACGGACAATCGGCTAAAACGGACTGCCCTCGTTTGAATTAGTCCGGTATATCGAGGTTTTACTGATTTTGTACAAAAATGTATATTACTGTTTGGATATTGCAACACGATATTACATATAATCATTACTCTTAGCAAATTTGACCTGATAATGTTAATTTTTAATATTAATGTAAATGACTGTTGGTTAATACATACATATTTTACTTTTTACTTATTCTAGCATATTGGAACAAAGTTATGACTCATTTTATTTAGAATTTATTGTAGCTTTATTGTAGATTAGTTATTTGACTTAAACAATTAATCTTGATATAATTGAGACAACAACAGATTAAGTGGTGTGTTAGATGAATGGTCTGCATTAACAATGTTCTGTTATTGAATTTAGACTAATAATGATAGCAACAT
The DNA here is from genome assembly GCA_963932295.1 of Tipula lateralis. Taxonomy (NCBI): domain Eukaryota; kingdom Metazoa; phylum Arthropoda; class Insecta; order Diptera; family Tipulidae; genus Tipula; species Tipula lateralis. Next base: position 125,990,286 of record OZ010738.1, on the reverse strand, counting down.
ACCCTCAATTTTCCAAGACTAGCAAACAACAAACAAACGTAGAGCACAAAACTTCTCAAGTCTGGATAAGGATGATGCATGTTTCTTATTTAAATGACCTATAGTAAATTATCTGAATCAGCATTTCCCGGAAAATGATTAATAGATGTCTTTTCTCTATTTATTCTCTCGATTGGCTTATACTTCTTCATGTTCACCTATATTGTAACTATATAGTGATTCTAAGTTAAGGATAGATTCATTTGAATCGAAAATCTTTTACGAAATTCTTAATGAATTCAAGTAAGTATATGTCTTCTCATTAAAATCAGTGCCTATACTTAACAATATTAGATTCGGTTTCACCGTCCACAAACGTGCAAAAGTCTAGAATGGAGTACTTGATTTATTTCGTCCGTAAATTTTTTTGATTGAACGTTGAATTTCAGAATTAAATTCACGAAATCTCATCTATATTTTATTAACTTTACTCTTGGATTTTGTTGTGTTGATCTTGAATGTCTATTCGAAATAGTTATTTTATCTTAAACACTTCAAAAATTCAGTCAAATTAGTATGTGGTTTATCAACAATAATAATGTAATTTGAACTAGTCAAGAGTTAAGCTTTCGAGTTTCATATGGGATCATATTTTTTTTTGTATAGAGTTCCAATCTAATATTTAATTCAATATATTCTGGCCAGTATTTAACTAGTTGTAATGCCTGATGTTGAACAAAAAGCATCAAAATAGTATAAATTTAGGTAAATAACTAACATATGTAATACAAAATAGTACATTTAAGCGATAAATAGAGTAAAAATAAATTACTTCGAATAAAACTAATAAATTTAAAACATGATTTATTTATTACATTACAATGATATAACACAAATTAAAACAATTATAATGTACTTTAAATCTGCTCCATCTTCAATTTCAAAAAAACTCAAGTATAGATATGCCTGGCGTCAGCCATATGATTAACAATATATATATCAATATGATTAACAATATGTATATGTACGTATATGTATTATATATTTCTATGTGTATATCGACTATTTCATGTACTTTCAATAGAAGCCGAAACATCTGACACCCGTCTATACTTGAACTTGTTGTTGGTATATGTAATTTAATTACATTACTAGAATTTATTAATGACAGAAATGATATCGTAATCAATGCTTGTAAATGTAATACAGTCCGCACTTTAAATAAGTGTCACCCAAACTGCCAATTGGATTGATGTTATATGAAAACACGTAAACCAGCGAACACCTTGAAGTAAACGAATCTTTTTCGACAATAATAATAAAATGAAAAATCTGTACTAAGCGAAGAAGAAGTTGTATTAAAAAAATGTGAAAACTTACTACTTTCAATAACCATCGGATGTTTATATTTATTAATTATTCAATCGATCTTGATATTATTCGTGGCTCAAAAACCGTTATCTGGCTGAATTCACAATGGGACAAAACTGTTTATACTGCATGCATAAGGCACTTTTAGAAAAAAAATTCAAAATCTTTCCATTCGTGTCTCGATATCATTATTATTTTCTTTACAAGCCATTTAATATAAGCATGGTCTTCAATAATTTCCATTTTTAAAACGTGTTCGTTAAATCAGTAACAGAAACTGAATTTAATTTCTGTAACTACTTCATTTTGTAATTGATTTTTTGTTGGTCGAATAAAATCGTCTAATATCATTATTTTCTATAGATTTACCTAACGTTTGGAGAAATAAAGCACACCACCCCTATACACCATAATGCTGATAAATGCATATATTTAATTTATAGTGAAGACTGAAAGAATTTGCAATAAAATATAATATAGTTAGAAACTGGTACACCATATACAATAGCTGCAAATGTATATTGTAATATTTTACGAACGCCCAAATAAGATGAATATACCAATAAAAATATAAGATTTGTTGGTGCTAGTATTTTCCAGGAATGAAATATGCTATCGGTTAAATAAAAACGTTTCCTAGTAATGAGATTTTGTCAAAAACCAAAAACAAGATGCCGGGGTTAGCATGAAAATGTGTAATTTCTTCTAAGTAACTCGGATCGTTAAATTGAAGGAAACAGACTGAAAATATTGAAAGCTTCTTATCCATATTTTGTCTACCTATATATCGAGCGGAAAAGAACGTTGACCTTTTTTTTAACATTTAATGGTAAAAAAAATGCCTTCAAACATGCGTGATCCATGCCAGTCAAAAGTTTAGAGTTCTACAAATTGCTTAAATACCGCTCAGGTGGCTCAGTGGTTAAAGCTGTGGCAGTTGAAGCGGAAGGTATCGGGTTCGAATCCCGATAGGGGCAGGATGCAAAAGGGATTTTTCACCATCTGATTACGATCAGTGGTGTTAATGAACACATCTATGACCCCCTGTTGGAGTGCAGAACTCATGGGCCGACCCATCTTCCATGTCAGTACTATAGGCTGGCATGGAGCTATGCAATGCGCAGATGGTTCTATAAAAATCGGACCTATAGCCGTACGTCCTCGATTTGGCCGTTAAGGCGTAAAGTAGGACGTAAATAAGTGAACCGCGAAAGAGCTGGGAGAGCCTTGAGCCCCAAAAAAGATAGCATAGAATAAAATATAAAAAAAAAAAAAAAAAAAAAAATTGCTTAATTACAAGTTTAAGATCAGATTTAAGACCAAATTTAAGACCAGACTTTAAGACCAGATTTATGAGTTTGTAAAAGCTTCATTTTGTTATTTTTGAAAGGCGAGTCTATAAACACTTTTCTTAGGTTTTCCGTATGCAGTAAAACCTCGATATAACGGACCCCGATATATCGGACTTCGGATAAACCGGACACATTTTGGCCACAGGTACTAGAACACTGTGTTATTCAAAGACGCTTAACCGCCGACTTTTTGGCCAAAGCAGCTCTCTTAGCATTAAAAATTGTTAAGAAAAGATATTAAAACGTTACGGAAAAACGTATGGAGAGCCTCTTGTACTTGTCGGAACATGAATTTCTTTATTAGTGACCTTAATCTGAGGTTAAGTAAATAGGCTCAGGACTTGGAGAAAAAATATAGATCGGTATTCTTACGGGTCATGATCTAACATACATAAAACACTAAAAATATACTTAAATGTGCGTATTATTCAGAATGAAAATCATGTATTTTTATATAACGGACAATCGGCTAAAACGGACTGCCCTCGTTTGAATTAGTCCGGTATATCGAGGTTTTACTGATTTTGTACAAAAATGTATATTACTGTTTGGATATTGCAACACGATATTACATATAATCATTACTCTTAGCAAATTTGACCTGATAATGTTAATTTTTAATATTAATGTAAATGACTGTTGGTTAATACATACATATTTTACTTTTTACTTATTCTAGCATATTGGAACAAAGTTATGACTCATTTTATTTAGAATTTATTGTAGCTTTATTGTAGATTAGTTATTTGACTTAAACAATTAATCTTGATATAATTGAGACAACAACAGATTAAGTGGTGTGTTAGATGAATGGTCTGCATTAACAATGTTCTGTTATTGAATTTAGACTAATAATGATAGCAACATACCCTCAATTTTCCAAGACTAGCAAACAACAAACAAACGTAGAGCACAAAACTTCTCAAGTCTGGATAAGGATGATGCATGTTTCTTATTTAAATGACCTATAGTAAATTATCTGAATCAGCATTTCCCGGAAAATGATTAATAGATGTCTTTTCTCTATTTATTCTCTCGATTGGCTTATACTTCTTCATGTTCACCTATATTGTAACTATATAGTGATTCTAAGTTAAGGATAGATTCATTTGAATCGAAAATCTTTTACGAAATTCTTAATGAATTCAAGTAAGTATATGTCTTCTCATTAAAATCAGTGCCTATACTTAACAATATTAGATTCGGTTTCACCGTCCACAAACGTGCAAAAGTCTAGAATGGAGTACTTGATTTATTTCGTCCGTAAATTTTTTTGATTGAACGTTGAATTTCAGAATTAAATTCACGAAATCTCATCTATATTTTATTAACTTTACTCTTGGATTTTGTTGTGTTGATCTTGAATGTCTATTCGAAATAGTTATTTTATCTTAAACACTTCAAAAATTCAGTCAAATTAGTATGTGGTTTATCAACAATAATAATGTAATTTGAACTAGTCAAGAGTTAAGCTTTCGAGTTTCATATGGGATCATATTTTTTTTTGTATAGAGTTCCAATCTAATATTTAATTCAATATATTCTGGCCAGTATTTAACTAGTTGTAATGCCTGATGTTGAACAAAAAGCATCAAAATAGTATAAATTTAGGTAAATAACTAACATATGTAATACAAAATAGTACATTTAAGCGATAAATAGAGTAAAAATAAATTACTTCGAATAAAACTAATAAATTTAAAACATGATTTATTTATTACATTACAATGATATAACACAAATTAAAACAATTATAATGTACTTTAAATCTGCTCCATCTTCAATTTCAAAAAAACTCAAGTATAGATATGCCTGGCGTCAGCCATATGATTAACAATATATATATCAATATGATTAACAATATGTATATGTACGTATATGTATTATATATTTCTATGTGTATATCGACTATTTCATGTACTTTCAATAGAAGCCGAAACATCTGACACCCGTCTATACTTGAACTTGTTGTTGGTATATGTAATTTAATTACAGATGTATATGAACACAATAATAAACATTTATAAAAGTGAAGAATCAGTGCCAAGCCACACTTTCAGATCAGTCACATAATGACGGGGCCCAATGCAATATCCAGATGGTCTACAGAAATCGGGCCCATACAGAAATCATGTCCTTGAGTAAGTTAAGGCGTAAGGTTAAAGATTAATTATAAAATAGATGTAATTGTTTTTATCGCCAAATAGACCAAGAGATAAACCATATCGGCAGCTATTTTTAGAAATATCACTGTACCAAGGTTATGCATTTTGCATAAGAAGAAGTTGATTCCAGATTATTACTTTGGATTTAGAACAAATCAACATTATAGTGTTAATATAATATGCAAGAATTCTTGGATGAAAACAGATGTTATTCTACTATGTTCATCACATAGCACAAGTTTCAGATAAAGTGTGACTTTCAGGTTAAAGTATACAAAACAAAGTACTATTTAATACAAGATGTCTACACAATATTTACTTTGTATTATTTTTCGTTATACAACAGAAGAATACGTGCACAAAGATTCAACCAATTAACACTAGTATACCACAAAACAGTGCATTAAACTCCTTGCCATATCTGGTGTACATCATTGACATCCCTTCAAGCAATCAAGCACTATAGTCACATGTTTAATGCCCTATTATGAATCTGGCTTACGCATCACCGAGTGACGCGACGTCACTGAAATTTAAATTTTGGGTATTATGATTGTCACGGTGACCGAGTATTATGTTACTTAGCGTTACTTACAATTTGTTGACGACGTCAAGTGAGAATTTTTTTAATCATATTAAAGCAAAACAATATAAAATGTCAAATGTGCATATAAGTATATAAACAGACAACATTTATCAACCTTACATTCTACTACATAATTCTAAAATATGACTCGAGTGACAATAAACGTCACGGTGACGAGTGAGGTGAGGTGATATTCATTATAGGGGTATACATATATGACAGAGAAATTCTTTATGTTTTTCGTATTTAAAAATATTACGTTTGTGTTTTGGTATAACTAATACTGAGAATTATAGTCGACGATTGTAGCTTATTGGTTAAGAGAGTTTCTCATCACGCCGCGGTCTCGAGTTCGATTCCCGCCGTTTACCAAAAAATAACATGCCGGATGACATAAAAACGCAATTGTGTGTAAAAACATCCGTTGAGCTGACCACCTACAATTGAGCACCAATCGTTAAAAATTGGATCTTAAGGTCTCATTTGAAGGGCCGTAGATTAGCCATAGATTATTTTTTTTATACTGAAAATTGAGCTTTAGTTTTTTTACAAGTTTTTAGAAGAAATAGTTTGAGGTTAACTTCATAAACTAATATTATATTTATGTGATTTGGAGATACAAAACCTCTTTTCTCTCAAATGAATGAATATAAAATGAATAAATTCGACAGTTTTAAACTTAGAAAAAAAAAACATAAATCACCAATTCCAGATAATAGCAACTGTTTCCATAGTAATATTTACCAAAAAAACAGTATTGAACCAGTATTTCTCATGACTGGCAAATAATACCCGTGTTTCATGATTCCAACTGATTCAAATAAGATCACATTTTCCATGCAAACCAAAGACACATTTGGATCCAAATTTCATTTTGGCTCAAAATGTGTCATTGGTTTGCATGGAAAAAGTGATTTGACCTGAATCAGTTGGAGTCATGAAACGCGGCTAATATTAGTTTACTGTTTGTGTTTTTATATTAGGTTGTGTTTCTTGTTTAGACTACTCTAACTTCGGATGAATATTTTTAAAAACACGTAATTTAGTTAATCTCAATATGATTGAAATCGAGCTATGTATTGATGAATTTCCAATTTCAAAGAGCTTCAACAACCAACATTCACCACTATTAACACTTTGGGTGCCAATGTTGTCATCAACATACACTTAAAATTCCACCCCACCATCATGCCAATGTTGTTCTAGACATACATTCGAAAGTCTGTTACGTTGTGCCAGTGTTGTTATAGACATATATCCAAAATACTATCTTACTATGCCAGTGTTGTTATAGATAGACATTATTAATGCCATCCAACCACACCATGTTGTTACGGACATACATTCCAAAATCTTTCTCACAGGGCCAGTGTTATTCTTTAAATACATTCTACAGTATGTATTTCAATGCTAGTGTATTAACACTGGCATAATAAAATAGAATTTTAAATGTATGTCTAGAACATCACTAGCTTAATGAAATGAAATTTGGCTTGTATGTCCATAACAACACTGGCGTGATTGTGTGAAAATACGATTGTATGTCTATAACAACACTGGCACAGAAAAACAGAATTTGGAATGTCTAGAAAAACATTGGGTGGAATTTAGAGTGTGTGTTCATTACAACATTAGTAGGCAAAGTGTTAATAAATAATAAAGGCTTCTCTGATATATTTGTAGTTAACTATGTTTATGGATATACTAAATATATACATTTTCGAAATTTTTTAAAGGACTTTTGTGAATAAATAGAATTTTTGGAGCCTGTTTTTGAATAAAATTAAGATAACTGATTTGTGATGCTTATACTACGCCTTAAGCTGTATCCATCAAATCCTAGTCTACTGGTTCTTCTCATGTTCTAAGTATACTATAAAGAGTAAAAGTTTAAAAAAGACCATATTCGTTTTCTGAATTTTATACTAAATAACTCTACCGATAGAACCGATGATACTTTTAACCATAGAGTTAACATAAAGTACAATAAGAAAGATAGATATACCAATTCCGCTTGAATATTCAAATTTCGGTTGTATATCAAGTAACTGTAGTTTTCATGCACTGTGCACTAAATAACTTATATGATTAAAAAAGAAAATTTATATTTTAAAATAAATTAATTAATGAAAATCTATAATTTAAAATAAATTAATCATTTAACAACACCACTCATTCAGGAATTTGTCGTTTGGACCAAAGAGAACTTCTAGTTGAAGTCTAGTGCTATACTTTCAACGTTCATAATTAGTTGCACTTACCAAACACCAAATGTATTAAGTAATCTTCAACTCTAAATGAGATAAGCGCTTTCAAGTTTGAAAATTATCTTTCATTGGTGAAACATACAATAAAAACGAGATAACTACCATTAGGTCAATTAATTATCATCAAATTGCGAAAAAAAACAAAGTAAATAAAAAATTTCCAAAATAAAATTTCATCTCGGTAACAGATAACAGATATTACAAAATTGGTTCATTACGAAATTTTAAATTATCAGAAGTTCTATAACAATTTTATTTAACTTGAAAACACATATAAAATCGAGTATATTTTTGAAAAAGAAAGCGCAATATAAATTAAAGTTTGTAAAGTACAAAATTTAAAGACTTTATTTAAAAATTGCGGATTAAAGATTGCAGATTAGTAGATTAGAAGTGTGATTGTTTTATACTAACAGTAGTTTAGTAACGGTTTGTCACATATCTAATATACCTTTGTACCTTTGAAGGTGGTATCACAACGGACCAATCACCGGTCTAAGTGTGCGTTAGCAGCTACAATAACATAACATAACATACCTGTGTTTTATGTAAACAACTGTAAAAATAGGCTTGGCGTTATCCGGGAAGCATGCCTAGTGCTTGGTCGTACAGTACAATCTATCAATTTGGGATTCGAATTATTAAGAAAATTATTTATTGAATTAATTTTACTTTTAAATGAATTATCATAAACTAAAATGTTTAGTAATAAGTTTTAATGATTGGTTGTAGATTGTAGTACTATAATTCAAGCTGATTTTAACCAAATGAAATAATGTGATATGAAATCATTTTTTGTATGTAATATAAATTTATTTATAAATTAACTAACTATAAAAATTATAAAAAAGGTAGTAGAAATATATTACAATAATAAAGTTGCAAAAATAACTTTTATAACTTTAAATAAATTCAAAATGAATAATGAATGCTTATATCATAACTTCTTTATTTAAGAGATATTTATACATCATCCCAAATTACAAAACAAAAATTCACACACGAATCCCGATAGAAGCAGAATGCAAAACGGATTTTTCACCATCTGATTACGATGTTTGGTGTGAGTGAGCACATCTATGACTTCCTGTAAGAGTGCAAAATTCATGAACCAATCCAGCTTCCAGGTCAGTACTATAGGCTCACATGGAGCTATGCAATGTGCTGATGGTTCTACTTAAAACGGAACTTTAGCCGTACGTCCTCGATTTGGCTATGTAGTGGCGTTAAGTAGGACGTAAATAAGCAAACCGCGAAAGAGTTGCGAGAGCCTTGGGGCCCAAAACAGATTGTTAAAATAGAAACAGACACACAGACAAATCTAAAACATCTGATATTGAATAGGATAAATTTTCAGCCATAACAAAAACCGAGAAACTTAAAGAATTTATAAGCTTCGAGATACGTTGGTTTTGATTTTTGAGCTCCACCGTTTTGTATCAAATCCACCTCATAATCAATTTTCTTTAAAACTAACAAATAACATTATTTAAAAATCAAATATCGTTAGCCCATTTATGCGTTCACAAAATATTTCGATTTTCTACCCATATATACATTTACAAGAAACCTACACTTTAATTAAACATTTCGTCTGAAAATATTGTTAAGAGATTTATGAGATCACCAAGAAATACTTTGACATTATCGTGTGATGAGGTTTTAATAAAAATATAAATGCCCCAACACAACATTTACATTTATAGTCGTTTGACATAAAAATAACTAATTAATATTCTAGTTTTAATACTGACATTTATAAAATATGTTTGTGACAATAAACGACTACAAAATGATGAATGCAAAAACAAATTATTTCTCAAGACAAGGGTTACATGAACATAAAAGAAAAACTAATACTAACTAATGTTTGGAATTGATTTTGTCTACATATATTCTTTGGTCTCAATAAATTATAACTACACAAATATCACCAACCAAAAATAAGAACGCTACGAAATCAGACAAATCATTCGGTAACAGACGTATTATTTAGTGAAAACGTAAATTTTAAAAACAGTAAAATAATAAAAGAACTGAAAATAATTTTATATAATAACATAAAATTTTCCCAAGAAAAGTCTAGGAAAATATTAACGACTACAAAAATTATAGAAATGAATATGTTTGTATGTGTAAATATTTTCGTCTGCAAAATTAAAATGGTGAAAATAAATATTTAAAACAATTTATATAGTCATAAAATTTTTAATGAGTTTGATCACGGGCCAATTACAAATTTTTAATAATATAACAAATATGCCTAGTAAATAATCAACGTCGTGATAGTCAATGGTCGAGTGGTTATAGTATACGGTATATGTAATGGTTGTCGAAAGAGTAGACTGGTTCCAATTAACCCGAAGATCTTGTTTTTAGAGTTTGGAGAGCGACAAATAATGTTATTAACTTTCAACTCTTCTCCTCTCACTCAACGATCTCTCGAATGCGGTAGTGATATATAGTTCGCATAAAAGTAAGCAGCGACAAAGATATATGAGGGACATTCAATAAAAACATTTGCGCGAATAAAAAATACGAGGCGAAAACATCAAATTTTTGAACATAAATTTTTGAACGTGTGAGTTTTGAAACCAATTTGTTTATATTTGGTTTACAATGAAACAAAACTTGCACATACATTGACTTGCTTTTTCCTTGACTATTACATTTTGACCATTTTAACTGTGATATTTAAAAATTTTAGCTGGGTCTACATCTTCAATAACCCGGATATGAATTATAAAAGAGTGTTATAACAATATATTATTTACTTACACTTACAGTTTATTTGTTTAACGAATCCACAATTAACTTATTGACACCTTTAAGCAATCAAGTTAAAATTAAATATTTCATTTATTACTCCTCTGGTATTTAACTGCGAAACGTATCGCAATTTCTTCACTTGCAACCTTTATTTAGATATGTTAAGTATCTTTCTTGTTTCATATATCTTTGATTCCAGCTTGCTTGTATTATTTTTGATACAATTTTATATCCTTGGGCAGTTACAAAAATTGGAAAACTACATACTTTTATATTTGATTTTTTATTTTATGTTTTAAAATAAAATTATATTTCCCGATTAAAGACTAAACAATGAGTCAGGGAATGTGAGATTCTATGAAGTGGACATATCAACTAAATAATACGACAGTGTTTCATAAATATATATATATATATATATATATATATATATATATATATATATATATATATATATATATATATATATATATATATTTTAATGTGAATAAGTGAAGAAAAAACCTTTCAGAATTAACCCATTGAGTGGAAAAAGTCATAAAATTGTTAGTCAACTTTTGATAATTTTAACAAAAATTATTCGCATTTGTCAATACGAGTATCTCAACTTATTTTATACACTGCATTTAAAATAATATTTTAACCAATTTTAACAGACGCTATAACATTTGGAGAGATAAATAATGTAACAAAAATACAAACCCAAAACACTTAATAAATAAGATAAATTAAATTGGTGTTAAAATTAAAAATTAAACCCATTTAAAATTAAATAAGACGACAATTTTCTTATGTTTCTTTGCTATGGCATTTCATTAAATGAAATAAAAATAGTTTTGTGGTTAAAATTATTATACATTAGATTAGTTGTTTTTTAATGTTTGGACCGGCCCCTTATTGATGTTTTTTAACAAATCAAGAAATTAATTCCAATTGAACATTATGAGACCAAACTGTTTAAATTATTATTACAAGGGAATATTTGAATAATGTTTCTAACTAGTAAATTCTTTAAAAATTAAATGTTTCGACCAAATTTCGTAGTTGTTAAAGATGCTGCAGTTGGAGCGAGAGGACCGGGTTCGAGTTCCGATTGGGGCAGAATGTAAAAGGAATTTTGTGAAAATCATAAATTGCTTGTTCTCTGTTACACAGAAAACCATAAGTGATCCTATTAAAATGAGATTATTTCAAATCATCATAATTATATGTAAATAAATCAGTTACAAAACCAATAATTAATTATTGAAAAATAAAAATTTTCAATTAAACCATATTTCAATAAAAATTATATGTAATTAATTTATAAAAATTATTTCCAATAAAATTTATATGTAAGTTATATTATTCATTCTATTGACTGCCGCTTGCATTCGTATGTACAGGAAGGTTATGTTTCTCCAGTCGCCGTGAATACTAAAAAAAACGTTCCTTTTCCTGAACTAACTCAACTGAACTAACATTACGTTTTTGGGACCTAAACTACACTCATATTTAGGCGTAACATGATGTTTCATCTTCATTTAAAATACGCTTTGGATCATTTAAAATATCTTTCACGCCTTTGGAGAAAACATATTCCTCTAAGTTTTGAAACCATTAAGAATACATAATAACCAATGTAAACCTTAAAGAATTCATATTGGCCGAACTTTTCATATCTATTTCATCTCCACTCTGCAGCATGCAAAATTACACAAATATTCATGTGACTTCAAGACCGAAATTTAAGGGTCGAATGTAAATCGTACTAGAAGATCCAAGCATATGAACCAGCGGTAAATGCTCTCCTACTTTTGCTCTCCTTGTTGATTTTATGTACCATACGAAGGAGTTTCTCTCTGTTTCGAGGAAAACCATACTTTGATAATGATATCAAACAATTTACTTATTGCTGTTCTTCTTTTTTTGATAAAATGGTATCGGGACTCATTTTTCTTGGATCTGGGATACTCTTTCGTGGATCTGGGCTTTGTAGGGTACCACGAGGTATTTGATATTGACAGCTTGCCTGCCGTATATGCATTCCAACGCAAAATAGCTGAGGAAGCATCAGACGTAATTCGACCATCATCCCAAACAGAAATTCGGTATGTGATGCGTGTCGGTTTGAGGCGTACACTAATTAAGGTCTCACTATAAATATTCAATGAATTCCAAATTGCATATGAAATGGAACCAATGCATGGTCTCGATGCATGGTCTTGCATTCCGAAGATTCCGAACAAGTTAATTTTGTGTAGAGGGCGAGGCTCGAGAAAGTCGATCAAAACATCCACTGAAGACGTGCATGTGGCCCTGGTGAACTACAAAGATGAAGACACACGATTGACACAATAAATTATTACTGATAAGTTGACCTTGAATATCACGACTGTATCGCAAATATTAGATAATCATATGGGATACACTTAAAAATCTGCTCGATATTTCCATGAATTTTAAAGAGTCCCAAAAAGAGGCTCGAGTGCATTTTTCTTAATGTTGCTAAAAATGGGCAGTCTAGCAATTTTAGTAAAGTCGTTAAGAGGCGAATCTTGGTTCTAATGCAGGAATTGATTGCGGTTCATATCGATAAAAATTAGTGATTTCAGATACCTCCATAAAAAATAATCTAACAGCATTAGATCACGAGACCAATTCACAGGTCTCTTTCTTGATTCACAGGTCTCTTTCTGGTCTCTGAAGTTCGAATTAAAATTTTCTTTCAATAAATCGATGGTTTGGCCTGCGTATGTGGCACGTTACATCATTTTGTTGAAACCACAAGTCGGCTACACCAATATCTTGAATGTTTGGCAATACAAATTCTTTGATCATTGCTCTTTAATTTGCGTCATTGGCGTTTTACGCCGTCGTTCCGCGTTTTTTTCTATGGACCGATGATGCCACCTGCGCATAAACAAAAATTAAGAGTTCTCGGAAACAAGTTTCCGAAAAAGTGTGTGATCAATTTAAAACAAGAACTATAAATGTGGGATCTCGATTCTTTTGACTAAAACGTTTATTGTCAATACGATGAAGTCTTTCTTTATATTATACAACAAACAAATTAGTATGTAATAAATACATACTTCTAAATAAATAAAAATCATCTCGAAAGAATTCAACTTATTTAAATCATTTCCCGAATCATATCTTATGTAGCGAAATGACCGAATCTGAAGAAGACAATGTTAATATGTTATTATTTCTTAAATACGAAATAATAACGTACAAACGAAGACGAGGTTTTTATTTCTTAAATACGAAACTGCTTAACTTTTATTTTAATCAATTGAACTATAGCACTTTATGTTTGCTTTTGATATAATTAAAAATAAACAAAGCTATCCAAAGTGACTTTACGAGTTTTATTAGTGTAATATTTAAAAAGTAAAAATCGCTTAATTTTTGGTTTTCTAATTTCCCGACTAACAAAATCTTTTTAATAATTAAATGTAAACAACGGTTTACGTACGGTTTAAGCAAACAAGAGTTGTAGTAACTGAACTCCTCATAATTTTTCACATTTCAGAGAAAATTTTAGCCTGCATTTGTTCAAAACTACTAACATGCGATTAAGTAAATTTTGCTTTACGTACAGATATCATGGCCATTAGTACTTTCGGATTTAATATATAATAGGTTGTGTAACCTTTGCAGATTGTTAATAAAAAATTAATAAATAGTTTCTATATAATTAACAGATTTCCTCACCGAGGGTCCTTCGATATTGGTTTATTTGAAATATTCTTAAAACTTATTCTTTATTTAAACGTCATCAAATCAAATTAAAATGCGTCAAACGAAATTGGTTGATTGGAAAACAATCAAACTTAAGTCTAGGCTGTAATGTCTTACTGTACAAAATGATACTTAAGCCCATCTGGACATATGGTATTCATAATAAAACTGGAAGGAATGCAGTCACGAATACTTCGAACAATGGTGAACGCACGCTGGTACGTATGCAATGCAAAACCACGTCTTGATTTACTCATCGAAACTGTAACCGATACAATTCATCAGTACAGCAAAAAATATAGTTAAAACCCCAACGAATTAGCCAGGGAACTGTTAAATAGGCCAAGAGATAGACGACTAAAAAATGGATCCTTTGGATCTAGCTAGGTAATTCAGAGTTGACCGAGTATACATTAATATTAAGAACCAACATGTGTCAATTAATTAAATGAATTTATATAAGCCTTTAACATATGATTACACCTTGTTAGTTTCCTATATGTAAGAAAGATTCAATAATAAAAAAAAATATTTTTAAAACCAAAAACTAGTAATTTAAGTTATAATTTAAATTTTTTTTCAAATTTTGAAATGTTTAGCATTCACTTTTCACACACTTGTTTGATAAGTAATTTCCAATTTATTTTACGCAGTTAAATTCTTTTGTACAAAATCGTTGTGGTTAGATTTTTTTAAAAGTTCAACCTCTAATCACATATTTTTAAAGATTTTCTTAGTATGAACACTACAACATGTCTCAAATGTTAGAATAAATTTATTGAGCAACATTATTAACTGCCGCAGTGATTTTAAATCCTCTTTGTTTTAGCAATATGTAACGGTTTGGAATGATAAACAAAAGTCACCATTAATTTAATGGGTCTTGTTTGCACCCATTATTGCTCATCTTACATTTTAATCACTGTTCTGGATTTGCTCGGACGTTAGTATTTAGTTTAACACTATAACTTGCCATTTAACATGTAGTTTGTCAACATTTAAATAAATATACAATTAAAACCAAAAGTACTATTGTGTTATGCAAATTTAAAATTGGGACATATACATTATAGAATAGTGATTACATCTAATTACTCATAAAACAACTTAGTTTTGCAGACAAAACTTCTTTCAAAGAGCTTACGAACCGGTCTAGTTACAACAAATATTGTTACACACATTCATATTATATTTATTAGCTTATAACATTTTTAATTGTATAGTAAGAACTATTTTGTTAACGAATATAATCTAAACGTGTACTTTTTATCGGGGTTACCTTGTTCTCTTGATATCATATACAATTTTTCAATAGTATTTGTTTGGTTAATAAAACAGTCTAATCTGGGATTTTCCAATATAACTCTTATAATACTATCTTATTTACACGTTACACATTTTGATAACCGTATTAGTAATCAAATCATTTATGATGAATATAAAAAAAATACCTAAACCCTAAATTGACGTGCCTTTGATCATTCCAATATTGGCTCCACATGCATATGTTTCGACCTCTGCACCACCAATAAAAACTAAAGAATATTAACATACTATTACATATTTTCAAAAACTTTGTAAGTCATATTTTTACCTAAAGGAATCCCTTTTTTTATTTGGTACTTTTAATGAGTACTACAAGGACCTTTTTTAAACAACAATAATACATATCAATTTCGATGATCTTCACAACATAAATACATATTTAACAATTTCGTTTTCAATTTTAAATAAAACAAACTTTATTTTTAAAAACAATGTTGAATGAAATGTTCAGTTTAGTTTGAACATTTGAGATGAAAACACTTAAATAGTTTTTTATTTTTTTTTCGCGAAATTTACGCGAACATTTTTTTACGTAAATTAAAACCGAAAGTTAAAAATAAATCAAAATAACTGAATAGATTTATTTTATTTTTAAAAAACGTGTGATTTACATAGAATATTTTATAAAATGACGAGACAAGTTTTTGTGTTTTGTTTTTAAGTTATTTGTGCCAATGATAATTAAATTTAATCTGTGATTATAATATACCTCTCGTAGATTTAATTTATTTGATTCACGTAAATGATAAGACTGATGTAATATAGTTAGAAAAGGTAATTATAATAATCATCATTATAAATACCGCTGTTGAACATTTAATAATGTAATTCAAAATTTATCATTTAAACGTGTGTGACAATTACAACCATATGATCGGATTTCTTGCTGACAAAAATATTTCGGGTTTTTCTACATGTGCGATCTTGGTTTTTGTCGTATAGATAAAATTTTTATTTAATATAATAAACTACAACCAAACGGAAAAACTACTTTGTTAATGAATAATTATTATTTCTTGTATGCATGGGATTTCTATGTTTATACGATCGATGTTGGATTTTTTGAAGTACATGAAACATTGTTACAAAACAAACCATTTTCTTAAAATTTCAACAAATGTTTTTGTCTACACAATATAACATATGATTAATTTGGAAATTCCAAATTAGTGGTTTTATACAAATATGTAATATATACACACATTGCTTCCAGTAATCTGTTGTATATGCGTTATATTTTGTTCGTTTTTTTAATGAAAATTCATGAGTAAAGTTTCCATTATAATGGAATAATTTGCTACATATCGAACAATAAATAAGAAAGAGATACCATACACATGATCATCTACTCTCAATAATAGTTTTTTATTTTGAAGTATCGAAGTACATATATATATATATATATATATATATATATATATATATATATATATATATATATATATATATATATATATATATATTTGTAATTTTTATATCACAAATCCAAATAGTTTCTATTGAATTATGGGTATTGAATGTAAAATAAATACAATTAAACCCATTAATTAACTAACACTAAATTGTTTAGGCAGAGAATCGTATTTTTTTAGGCTAAAATAGTTAATTCTATAATAAGTCTGATAATTGATTATATTGAGTAAATGTTTCTAGTTCTCGTTAGTAAGTGTATTAATTTAAAAAATGTTGATTGTTGTTTAAATGAGTTGTTGATATCAAAACACTCGATGCAGTCGTACTCATAGGGTAGAGAATGATCTTTATTATTAATAATAATGTAAATATGAATTTACAAGGCATGTGACAAAGTATTTATTTTTACTATTTCATTTATTTTTCATTATGTAATCATTTTTTTCACAAAATGTATTTAATTTAATTCTGTTTTTAAAACTAACCATATTACGCAAAAAGTATTTTTTAGTCAAAATGGTAACAGTATTATGATTGTAATAAATTTAAATAATTGGAACTGTTGTATAAGATATCCTTAAAAACCAGATGACCTGAAATTTAAGTTCGACGTTCATATTACCTGTACATATTTTATTAAGGTTTATGGCATTTTTGTGATAATCTAGGGTGGCACAAAGAAATTTGTTTTGAGTAAATAAAAATACTTCCATGGTATACGATTAATTTATGAATGAATTATTGAGTACATGAAAAACAAACTTAGTTAAATGCCAATATCGATTTCAAACATATACTATACTTAATTCAAAAAGCCTCAACGTCTACATCTGCCGGATGATTTCGAGACAAAGTTGTCAATCAATGCCATCATAGACAGAGTTCATGCCTAACTCCTATTTGATATATAACATAGAAAAGCGCATTTCATTAGTGACCTTGGCTGCCCTGATTCTAGCATATCACATTAATATCTTCTCACACACTACCCAAATTGCACTCTTATAGTAATAACATAATGATAATGCACTCTTATAGTAATAACATTATTAAGTTATTTAAGTTGTTGCTTACAAAACACTTCGTTCGTTCTTTCTACGTTATTTAAAGTTGCTCAATGTACAATCATTTTTGCAAATTTATCCAAATATTTTTTTGTTATTAACGATATGTATTTAATTTTATTCTTAATCTGCATACATATTTAAATTGTTGAAATTTATATTTAAAATTCCTCGTATGTGTGACTTTTTCCTCTTTTAAATTCAATCAAATAAAAATTTGATATTTTAATTCAAAATGTGGAATTTTATTTTTATATATCATATGTAAATATATTTCGGCAATCAAGTTGCGATCTCCAGTACTTATTATGAGTTCATAATAAATATTTTGGATTAAAATATCCAGAAGGAATATTTTGAAAGAATATTTTAAAATAATATTTTGAATTAAAATATCAAATTTCTATTTGATACATGTTTGTTGCTCAAAGTTTGTATTAAATACATTTATTTTGTGATGTGATAATTTTATCATTAGTAAGTAAATATAAATTGTTGGCCTTTGATCGTGCTATTTGGATTAAATATAATAATTCTATGACTTAAAAATGCTATAAACATAATGGGTTTTCAATTTTGTAGTTTCATTGTAGGTGGACAAACAAAATAAATCTTGACTTTGCTATTTCTATTGCTTTTTATATCATCTGGTCCATGTTTCCATAAATTATTTATAATCAATACCGGTATATCGTGAGTTCTATAAGTTTTTTTTATATTTTTTATTTTATTACTATGCAATCTGATTTGGAGCTCAAAGCACTGCCAACTCTTTCGCGGTTCGTCCATTTACGTCCTCACCTTACGCTTTGCAGCCAACTCGAGGATGTACGACAATAGGTCCGATTTACCTAATCATCTGCACATTGCATAGCTCCATGCCAGCCTATAGTACTGACATGGAAGATGGGTCGGCCCATGGATTCTGCACTCCAACAGGGGGTCATAGTTGTGTTCGTTCACACCACCGATAGTAATCAAGTGGTGAAAAATTCCTTTTGCATCCTGCCCCTATCGGGATTCGAACGTTCTATTAGTTATTTCAGCATTGTTTTCATTTTACCTCTATAAAGTTGAATCTTATGTTTTGATTTCAAAAAAATTGTGTATCACTTGAAAAAGTGAGTCCCAAAACGTAACATAAAGTGTAATTCGTTGTATAAAGAGCAAGAATCAACTAACTAAGTAAACTAAAACCATTTCGATATGTATAAGAAACTGTAATTAGTATGTTAAAATTAAACTGTAATATATTAATATTAACTAAGTAAAAATAATAAATTAATAAAATAATATAAACAACTACTTTAGATAAAATATTTAGTTTACAATTTATCTTGTACCCATAAAAACGTACTCGATTTAGTGTATAAGTTTATAGTTATGACAATCAATGTCGTAGAGTTTAGGTTAAGCTTCAATCACGATTGAGTGTTCATTGAATTAAAATATTGCAAAACAGGTTCCACTGTAAATAAAGCAGTCATAAAATAGTCAATCACCATGAGATATGAAAAAACCCATCCACTTACCCATCATAACGAATAAATACAGAAAAATCTGAAACAATTTCTTATTACTTTTTTCGAATTTTTGCACAATGAGAATTAATTTTTTGTTAACTTAATACCGAAAAAAAAGAAATTTGTTCTGAGAAATCCCACAAATCTTAAACATAAGAGAGATACTAACAAAAATTAGTAAAATTATCTTCTCTTGCTACGTCCCAATGTGATAGAGTGGATAATGTATATTAATTTTGGAAAATCCATTTCTTTGTTTAGCAAAAACATTATAATAT
>OZ010738.1:125920267-125970267 GCA_963932295.1 Tipula lateralis | reverse complement strand
AACATTATAATATATATATATATATATATATATATATATATATATATATATATATATATATATATATATATATATATACATATATATATATATATATATATATATATATATATATATATATATATATATATATATATTATATATATATATATATATATATATATATATATATATATATATATATATATATATATATATATATATATATATATATATATATATATATATATATATATATATATATGTATTGTGCTTTAAATATTAACAACAATTCATAATGTGACTGTTGTATTACCTGCCTTTAACGGTAAAATATTAAATTTCCAATGTATGTAACTGATTGCATTAACTGTGCTTTTGAGGATAATATCGTAATATTGATCAAATATCATCTGTAGTAAGTAAATATTGGAATTACCCACTTTCACAAAAATTACCGATTTCGGATATCCGTATGGACATGCATTAATATTTCTCTATAATCTCAAAATATAAATTATGATTAAAATTAGAATACATATCAGTAATACGTCATTTTTTGGCCAAAATCACAAAAGTTGTGAACTTTTTCATTCAATATATTTTATTTATTTTTTTATGTATGTGTCTATATTGGAATTCTATATTATTTTGTTTTGTATTCTCAACTTACTACACAGTTAAACTATTTTATATTTAACTTTACAGCTTTACTCACACTGTGAAACCAACCATCCAAATCTTGCTTTGATGATATGTCATACGTCATTATGTACAGTCTAATATAAAAACAACTTCCCACAACACAATAAACGAATATATCAGTAAATATGTATTATGTCTGTATGCAATTGTGCGTTTCTGTGTGAAAAAATTTTGTTTTTCGCTCTTCTCGCTTCCCTGCAATCATGAATCTCGTCGAGTCGTCGTAAAACAAACGAACAATTTTAATTTTTCAACAATCATGAATCAGTATTCACTATTCAATTCAGTTCAGTCCGAATAACGAACGAGATGAGTTGTGTGTATAGTGAATATTTATATTTATTTAAATAATTATTCTAAAAATTTATTATTTTTTTAATTTGTATACATTATTACTCGCTGAAAATCGACTTAAATATATATATATATTAAATTTAAACAAATCGAAATAGTGAAAAGTTTTATAGTGATCGTAAAATTTATTTCTGGTTTTTTAAATAAAAAAAAAATAATTGCAGCCATTTTGAAATTACAATATAAATGTTCAATAGTGGAATTCTAATATTTCCATAAATTAGTGTAAAAAAACATTTACAAAAAAAATATTATATTTTTAACTAAAATTTAAATAAAAAATTAAAATGTGGGATCCAACAAAAGAAAATTCACCTAATAATATTTCAGATGATAAATTTAGTGAAGTAAAAAAAATTGATTTTGATATCAAACACAACGAAAACGACACTTTAGTACAACAGGATTCAGGAATTATTCTAAATCCATCATCAAACCAAACATTTTCAGCCGGATTATATGATAGTAGTAACGGTAAAAGTACCTTAGTACTGGAATCAGATTCCGGTCTAGTAGAAGATCTGGCACCTTCTGGCGAAATATCCGGGTTGATTGAAGTTGAAAAAATTGATAAAAATATTGGCAGTCCCCAAATATCCAACGAGATGCATGTTGATAGTGGAGTTGTTGTGGATACTGTATCAGAGCAGCTTCTAAATCTCTGAATCAATCGTTTAATAATTTGGATAATCCTAAAGATATATTCATAAAAGAATATCCAAATCCAGGTACTTGGCAGGACATAGAAAGTTGGCAGAAACACTATCAACAAGATAAGAATGATGATACGTAAGTAACTTAATAGACAAAACACTTATTCTTAAATGGGACAATGTTCTAACGCATATACACATATTTAATTTACAGACATTTACATTTGGCAATAATTCAGAGAAATTATGAAGAACAAACGGCACTGTTACGACTAGCGCCGGCACCATGTTTACTCGATATACAAAATTTATTATTCCAATCGCCTCTTCATTTAGCTGTTTTAACAAAGCAACCAGTTACAGTGAGAAAACTACTATTAGCGGGAGCTGATGTAAGTTTAAATAATCACTATAGAAGTTCGTCATTTTAATCGTAAATTATTTCAATATTTAGGCTAATATTAAAGATAGACACGGAAATTCGCCTCTCCATTTGGCGTGCATTAATGGTGATATAAATTGTGTACGAGAACTAACTAAACCAATTACGGCTGAAGAAATCCTCGAAGCAACTAAATTACAGAATCAATATTTAGATTACGTCAAAAAATGTATTTATCGGCCTAATTTGGAGCAGCGTAATTATGACGGTGAGTCAAAAAATTCCATTTTTTATGTCGATAGTACACCACAACATATTTTATCAATAATAATTGTATTTTCTATATTTCCGTTAACAATTGTATCTACTGGGGTTTTTTTACTATATCAATAAATTACAAACACTAAAACAGGTTCGATAGTCCACCTCTTCTTTTACAAAAAAATTCCAAAATTTGATTGGAAAATTTATATTTTGCAATAAAAAAAACAAAAAAAAAACTTGTACTGAAATACTTAATTTATTTTTGGTTTTTTTATATAACAAAATATTTTGGGTTTTCCCAACGATTTTTAAAGTCGCGAGTTTTTTATTATTAAAATATGTATAGACATAGACGTAGTGATACTAATACACAAAAGTAAAACGCAAGATTATTTCAGAGTTGAGTACGTCATCATCATTTTTTTATATTCATGAATTTAGATTTTTCCAAAAACTCGAAACAGAAAAATTTCTTTTTTTAGAGTTGCCAAGAAAAGAATTTTCCATTTTTGTTTTATTTCCCGATTGCATGTTATTTTTTATGTCTAGTGTTAATTTTATTATTCTAAAAATATACGCTTCTGCACGCGTTTGCGCAAAGTTTTCTATTTTACCCGCAGACCAAAATAGCTTCGAAAAGAATTTCAAGTTTTCCTTTTATTTTGTTACTATGTATAAATACATCAGCCGGTGCCAAAATTGGGTCTAATGAATCAGTAAATGAAAATGTCTACTATTATTTATATATTTATGTATTTTACAAATATCGACGGATCATTCAACATCAGGGTCGTCATCTTGGAAATTCCATATATATTGCATTGCTTTCCGGATTCGAATTTCTAAATATTTCTATGAATTTATTGATAGTTATGTCTGGATATTTTAAAAACCATACTTAATTAAAATTGGTGATTCGTGATTAAATAGAAATTCTAAAAACTAACAATACTTGTGTACTCCTGATATAAAAATTCACTTATTACTTTTGAACTATTAGTTTTGAATTAACGCTTTTAATTGACTTTCGATTTCAACAATGATTTGTATATAAATAATGTTATGTTTTTTATTGTATAATTTTGTCAAGGTCGTAACAAATAAAAAATACAAATAGTCAATTCACATTACTAATATGAATAATATCATTGCTGTTCGAACGTTCACTCCAAACGTGTGTTGATGTTCTTGTCCGCGAACCGGGTTTTTTACCCACATTCCATAAATATTAAACTTTATAATACGCAAAAGCTTTCTTCATTTTTATGTAAATTTTGTATTTTGGAATTTTTAAAGTTAAAAATTTATTCAAACATGTTTCATAAAATTTACAGTTGAAGTTTGGGGACACAGAATCCAAAATAATCGCGTCAACTTCACGAGCTTCTCAAAAAATAAATTACATGAGTTTTGAACATTTATTGTTCACGATTTAATGAACAAATAAATGTATATCTTTTTTAATGTTATCGTTCATTGATTACTTACTGTACAAAAACCTTGAATAAATTTATTTATTCTATATACATTTGTTATGTACGATGTTTAAATATAAAACTGACGATAAATTTGAAGAATCCAGTTTTCTGTATAGGAAACCAATGGATCCGGGAAAAAAAATTGTGCTTCTATTTGAGAAATTTTAATAAACATAATATTTACAGACAAATTGTCCAATTTATAGTAATTTTATAATAATATAGAATGGTATTGCTTCGGAGGAATTGTAAAAAATTTCATTCATAAATTAAAACGAAAGTCTGGTGTAGTTTTATTTATTTTATTAATTTGATGGTCGATTTCGAACAATTATAAGTCACTTCCAACTCTTCTATATCCTTACAAAGAATAATACGCATTCATATATTTTTTAGTTAAAATTTATTAGAACTAATGCGAATTTAATATTAATATTTTTATTATTACAATGATTACGTTTCTGGAAAAACCACATTGTGATCGCGACTTTGTCTTTGTATGTGTACATTAATTTTTTTGTTTGTTTCGTTCGTGATCAATGTTGAAAAAATATTCATATTTGTATTGTTATTTAAATTGATGTTAACTTTCTAATTTACTTGGAAAATCATGTGGAAGCACCATCATTAGTAAAAAAATGAACCAGAGATTTTTTAAAACATGGTATTCTTTATCACAGATCGAAAGATAAACTTTTGTGTTGTTTTGTTTATCAACGGTTATTTTACTATTTCGCGTTTGCATCATTGGGAATTCCAAAAAAATAAAAATAAAAAAATTGCGCGAACATTATATTTTTTTAGAAAACCCGATTTTTTTAATGTTCTTTTTAAGTTTATATTAATTATCCATACATAGTTTAAAGAATTTTGATGGGATTGGTTTTTTAATTTAAAGTTCTTTGTCCTCATGTTCTCATTTTTATTCGAAATTATATTTGTCTTTCTAGGGGAATATTGCGTTCATATAGCTACTGAGCGAGATGATGTCGGTATATTACGACACTTAGCATATTGTGGTGCTGATATCAATGCTCGGGTAAGTGTATTTACTACCATAGATAACCCTGTGAACTTTTATTCTTATGAGAAATCTGTTTTTATTTACTTTCATAATATAGGAGGGTAAATCGGGAAGAACACCATTACATATAGCAATTGAAGATGGAAAAGTTAATGTAGCCAATTTTTTGTTAAAAGAATGTCAAACATTACGATTAGAGACAGTGACATATGGCGGTTTAACAGCATATCAACTTGCAACCCTTAACCAAAATAAGGTAAATTTTAATTTAGAAATTGAAAGAAATTCGATTACCAGCTTTTATTTTATATTTTAATAGGAAATCTTAAATGATTTGACAAAATTAGGTGCTATGCAGTTAAGTCCTCCCGAAAGTGAAATTGATGACGATGATGATGACGAACTCGATGATAATATGGTAATTACAATAAATCTTTAGCGATTGTATCACTATTTAATTTTGGATTTTGGATTTTTGTAGATGAATCGATATTCTAACAATTTATATAAAACATTCAATGGGGCAACAGCAATTAATGTATCATGAGAAGTCCGGAATTCGTTGTAAAGTTGAAACTACACATTTATATATATTTTTTATGATTTTTATCCAACAAATATAAACATATAAAATAAAGTTGCGATAGATTTAACCACATTGTTTTTTTTTAAATATATATATTATATATATATATATATATATATATATATATATATATATATATATATATATATATATATATATATATATATATATATATATATATATATATATATTGATTTTATTATCGTTATCGTTAATAATTTATATTCAATTGATTTTCCTGTTTAAAGGAAGTTTAAGGACTTTATCGCAACTTAGCAAAACAATATTAACTATTTATGATTTTATCTTATATGATTTTGAATGAATGATGAAACCAAACAAATGTACGTGTGTATATAAAACAAAGCTTTAGAAATTAGTAATTATTAATTTAAAAACAAAATCACTTTTGTATTTAACTCCATAAAGTGCCTTTTAATAAAAATTCTTTTTATCGGTCTACTTTTCTTGAATGTTGTTTCGGTGTAACATAACAAAGAAAATACGTTAATCATAAAAATAAAATAAAAATAGTTAACTTAATTTATTGTTAAATCTCTAATTTAAAATTTAATAAAATAGTAACTAAATTCCTTTAATAAACAAAACACTCTGTACAGTAATTATTAATTTTATTGTTAAAACAAAATAGAATTATAATATAATTTAATGTTAAGATAATATTTAGAAAAATAAATGTTAATGAAAATACTTGTAGCGTTCTATTCTTATTTTATAATTTCTATTTGTTACTCATGCAAATTTTTCTTAGCAAATTAACATTTTCGAGCTAAGCGGTACGAAATTGTAACCAGTATGCATCCAGTTGGTGTAGCTAAAGAAAAAACAATGGTATGCAGGTATCGTCCTTTGTACAACAACTTTCATTTAAAATTTGCGATTCTGATAAAATTTGAGGCATTTCAACCATTAACAATTTATGAAATTCGTAAAGAAAAATTTCACGTCCGACCAGCAGATAGTTGCCGACCAACAGAATTGAGATGGAAATAATAAAATTAGATGGTATGATGGGAATGTTCGAGATGATGCTGGGGAAAAAGGCGGTAGCATGAGAGAACACTATCGCCGATGTTTTAAAGATCACCGATAGGGGCCGAGAAGGAATGTCAAACAACATCGCCGGCGTTAAACGTGTAAGAATCAGTGTTGAATCAGTTTTCTTATGCTCTTCTCATTATAGAACAGTGGTCTCTAGATAAGGGTTTACATGTGAACCCATCTAAGACCGACTTGGTTATATTTACATCGAGCTTTTTCTGTACCATTTCTTTTCGGTTGTAAGGTTAATAGCTCAGCCTACGTCAAACACCTTGGAGTTTTTCTGGATAACAAATTTTCTTGGAAGTATCATCTGGACTTTAAACTACAAAAAGCCACTGATATTTTTTGGCAATGACGTAGAGCTTTTGGTAATTCTTGGGGATTATCCACCAAAATGTTATATTTTATCTACAAATCACTGGTTCTCCCAATGCTAACTTATGCATCTGTTGTTTGGTGGCCAGTAGTTAAAGTTAAATCTTCAATTGTTAAACTGAATTGCAAAACTTCGCTTGTCGGGCTGTACCTGGAGTCATGGCTCCAATTCCACTCCTAGCTGTGGAGCTAATTCTCTCCCTTTCCCAGTTATAATTCTTCATTTTAGGTGCAGCTCGTTCGGCTGCCTTTCGCTTGAGGAGTGTTGGGGCGTGGAATGCTCTCGGCACTATTTCAGGCCATAGATCTATTCTTAATGAATTTAAACTGGCTATGCCAGAACTTGACATGGTTAATGACAGGCTTCTGCCTGTTTTTAATTTCCATAGATCATTTGAGGTGTTTCAGCCATCCAGGGATATGTGGTTCTCACCAGATTTTCTCAAACAGATATCCGAATCGCTTGTATTCTTTTCAGATGGCTCTGTCACTGAACAGGGTACGGACTTTGGTTACTACTGTCCTTCGCATGATCTGAGAATCTCTGGAAGTCTGGGGTCTACTTGTAACGTTCGATAACACTACGCATGTCGAATCCCATCTGTTAACTTTCTTATTAAAATGTGTAGGTGTTCTGAAGAGCAAAGATTAATAATTTATTTCGTGTGGAAATTGATTGCACTCACCATTATGTATATAGCTAATAATTATGCGTAAGTAATACCTCACGCACATTCCGATAGCTAAGCTTTTTTTTCGAGAGAAGATGTGGCGTTCTGAGCAACTCCAACAAATACAATTAAAATTATCTCACTCCACAATTAATTAATAAAATATTTCGAGTTAAGTTCTTGTAATTCACTAGTACTGTCGCGTCACAACTAAACATATATATACGAATCGCACAGTATGAACATCAATACTTGTAGCATATGCCTGATAAGATGGATTTGATCTTTTCGATCACATTCACACGGTCATTCAATGACATCATCATTATCAGATCGAAACCGGCCTCTTGGATTACAAGATACAAGCAACAACTCGGATTTTACAATACATTCAAAATTTACAGCAAGCTTACACGCTTTCTTCAAAGACGATTAAATTTGTTTGCATTGTATAATGCGGTTGAATACTATTTGTATATGAACTGTTGAGAAAAATTATTTGGGAAGGTGATTTGGTTGGGTGCAGTTAAGTAAGTGACGTGTTTAGGTCGCGAAAATGTCGAGATCTTGATGGGAAGAGAAAAAAGAGAGGGCAAGTCAATAAACGACGATACTGAGTTTGTTTGGGGGAACATCAGAAAAAAACTAAAAATAAGGTTATAATTCAATGTAATTGAAAAAAAAAGTTTAATAAATGAAATTTTAAATAGATGAAATAATAATAACAAAATAACTGAAATAATAAAAGAAATTGTATAGAATACAAATAAACCGAAAAGAAAAGTTTGTTTTTTATACGGGTCGTAAGCACCTGAGTGTAGGTGACTGTACTAAATACCCAAGCAACTCCAAATAATCTTTGGACGACAAACATCTGGGGTGTTCCAGAAACTTCAAACGAAGGAAAAGAACCAGAACGCTCTGCGAACCGGTGTTAGTGACGGCCCTCGGTGTATCGGTGTTGAATGCTGTTATTTGCGGCCTTGCGGAGTAGATACACATAATCAACTGGGTGATAATACCAAACTAAGCCGTTCTTCTCGGTGCTGTATGCTGATATTTGCGGACTGGAGGAGTAGGTATATACACATAACCATCTGGGGGATAATACCAAACTAAGCCGTTCTTCTTGGTGTTGCGAGCAGCCTTTCACGTGTCTAGAGGGAAATCCATCGAGTGATTTATTTTAACGGGTAAATTCAACCTTCATTTTATTAGAAGTTTAAATTAGTCAAAAATTTGTGATCTGCTAGGTTTCCTCAGTATTCGTAAAAATAATGTCGTTCTTTTTTGATTTTCTCCTTCTTTGAATTAGAAAGTGAAAAAAAATGGTGTGGTTACGGGGATTGAAAATGGGATGAGGTTTCAGAGACGCTAATTAGTTAAGCTTTCATTATGTCTTCTAGTTAATTTTTTTTGTGCACAAGTTATATACAAGTATTTTTGTCGGATGGCTATTGTCTCGCTTGGTGAGGAACCCTTCAAACCGACCAGTGCTACCCTTCTTAAGTTTATAGTGCAGCCACGCGGTCCAATATAGGCCCATGCCGTCCAGTTACATACTGTACTATTCATCAAGCGGAATTAATTGCGATTACTCACTGCGTGATTATATTTTTTACGGATAGTAAAACTGTCCTTAACTCCTTGAACAACCCTCTAACCAGCTCTAAACTGGTACTGGATTGTAAGAAATTTCTGAATCTTCTTGGTCGTCACAACAAGGTAACGGTCATGTGGGTTCCTGCCCATTGTGACATTGATGACAACGAATTTGCAGAATCTTTGGCTAAAACTAGTTCTCGCCTACATGTTGTAGGTCCTGAACCAGCTGCGCCCTTACTTACTTATATAGTGAAAAAAAAAACAATTAAAACAGTTACCCTATCGAATCTAAAGCGGACGTGGTCAGCTACCGCTACTTGTCGTAAGGCGAAATACTTTGTCAGAGGGATTAACTCTAACCTGACAAATTACGTTCTTTGGTTGAAAAAGGACAATTTGATAATTTTAGTCTATACTTACTGGCCATGGCCGTTTCAAAAGTCATCTTCATGGCATGGGACTTGTCAGTGATGCCGTATGTGACGAATGTCCGGAAGATGTTTTTTTTATATTTTATTCTTTGCTATCTTTTTTGGGACTCAAGACTCTCCCACGGTTCGCTTATTTACGTCCTACTTTACGCCTTAACGGCCAAATCGAGGACGTACGGCTATAGGCCGATTTTCGTAGGACCATCTGCGCATTGCATAGCTCCAAGCTATGTGGCCCATGAGTTCTGCACTCCAACAGGGGGTCATATATGTGTTCATTAACACCACCGATCGTAAACAGATAGTGAAAAATCCCTTTTGCATCCTGCCCCTATCGGGATTCGAACCCGGTACCTCCCGCTCCAACTGCCACAGCTTTAACCACTGAGCCACCTGAGCGGTTAATGTTGATGATAGTTTACACTTTATCAGCAGCTGTCCAGCTTTCGACCGCATGAGATCTCTTGTGTTAAGCTGCAGCAATATTCCTGTAAATCTACTGTCTTCTCTGCCCTGGTTCAAACTGCTTCAGTTTGCAAAGGTTGCAGAACGCGTCTGTGCGCTTTGATGAATTCCTAGGCTGGCACTATGGGCCCTTTGTGGTATTGAGTCCGGAACCTTATAGGGTTCCAACCAACTTTAATAATATAATAATAATCAGGGTTGAGAAGCACTATGGAATGCTTCATAACTTTCATTCGCATTTCCAAACAGGTGGCGATAGTTTGTTGGTGCGATCGGAAGTAAAGGGATCCTTCAGAGTTCCGATACGGGTTCTAAACTTATCGGATATGACAAAAACCATCAAAAAGGAAACTATCATTGTCAGAAACGAAAAAATATCAACTACATATAATAAAATGCGAGCGGACGGATCCGTGTATAATGATCAACTACAGCGGAAAATAACGGAACGATTAACATCAGAATAAAAACAAGAACTAAAGGAGATTTTGCAAAAGTATATGTCCATTTTCTCTGGTGCACTGGAAGATAATTGCAACACAAACATTGTTATACGCCGGATCGACACAGGAACATCAACACCAATTCGACAAGCGCTAAGAAGGGTACAATTGGCAGAAGTGGATCAGGATAGTTATATTTTAGGATTGACGCCACATTCGACACATTGGCAAGTGCGTGAATGTTTTCAAGATTGGTTTTGCAGAGTGATTATTGGCAAGTGGAGGTTTTAGACGAAAACAACTCGTTGCAGACGGATCTCTATGGCCAGTCATTTCTAATGAGGATGAATCATGGCGCCATGTCGTGGCTACTTCAATTTAAGAATCCCGAAGTACAAGTAGTACGATCGATTGACCGATTAGAAAATTTTGTATGTTAAATTCAACATTGAAACGTTCGGTATGATATGATATGATAGGAGAAGGTTAAGCCAACCATTACAGTGATCCTAGGTTAAACCTACCACAAAAAAAAAATATATGGCTTATAGGCCGTAAATGGCCATTACCGCGTCTCAACTGAGACCTTACGAACCAATTTTAACGATTGGTGCACATTGTAGGTAGTCAACCCAAAAAATTTGTATAAAATATAATTTGTTTGTAAATTATGTATATATCATTTTTACACTAAGCATAAGAGAGTGTTAGACGAATAGAATGAATTGTAATTATTGTTAGTTGTTTAGGTTAAATAATCTATGGCTTAGAGGCCGTAAACGGCCCTTACCGCATCTCAACTGAGAACGAACTGAGAATTGTAGGAGGTCAGCCCAACGAATGTATTTACACACAAACGCGTTTTTATGGCATCCGGTTGCATGTTAATTTTTGGTCAACGGCGGAAACCGAATTCGAAACCGCGGCGTGATGAGAAACTCTCTTAACCATTAAGCTACAACTGGCGAGTTTGTAAGGTTAGGATTCTAAATTCATCATGATGAATACATATTCCCCTCATCCAAATAAATTAGGTCTCCGGGCATCAGAATTACCATTGAAAGATAGTATGCTTATAACTACTCTTCTCTTTTCCATACGACTTGTATTGTCCTTCAGTGCAATTGGTTTTAAAAGATAGAGTTAACAATACATCTGTACTTCGGAACTCAGACAATGTTACGAAAACACATTTCCACCATCCACAAAAAAGATGCTGGGCCAATAAAACGTATAAGACCAGTCCAAATAGTTGCGCGCAGACAACGAGAATTAATGGCCGTGATTGATCATTGATCACCAAGAAAACGGAGAAATTACAGATTGGTTTGATGAAACAGAGATGTACATGAATCCAATAAATATTCTCTTCTGAGTAACCACTAGTCTCATGCAGGGCCACGCCAAACATACGAATAAATGGGCAAAGCAGTCTGATGATAGTTATAAAATAATGTTAAACAATTAAAACTATTGACCGGCCGCAAAACTTACTATTTTTCTATAAAATATTAATTAGAACAGATGATCGATCATAAATGGATTCCTATAAATTGTACTTCAATCAATGATTATTTAAATAAGGCGTGTTTTAATATTCACTCTGGAGCAAGCCTTTTTCTGTATTAAATTACAATTTAATGCGCTATTTATAGGTAAGTACAATTTATGTAATAGCAAACTATAATATTTCATTCAATTAAACGTTAAATTTTCTAATTTCTAAATTATTTAGCGCTACCTATTTTTATAGAACACTATCCAGAGTAGCTATTATTTGATGAGAAATTTTCGAAAAATATGGGTTTTTTAATGTTCGTCACTGGATTGTGAATATAAAACTCGCAAACTTTAAATGTAGGAGCTCTGACAGATACAAGAAGGTAAATAATAAACAGGCGAAATAATTAGCAAACGGAAACTTATACTATGACCGTGAAGCGGGCAAATTTAGTATACATAAGCGAACAGAAAGCATAGAGTTTCAGTTTGAATTAGACCAGCGATAAATTAAAATCGGGAAAAAGTGATAAAAAGTGAAATAAGTGAAAGTAACAGTGAAATAATAGTAGTGTAAAGTGAATTATGGTGTTTAATAATAAAAGTTAGTGAAAACAAGCAATTTGTATTTATTATTCACAATCTAGTGAACGAACCTCGAGTTGATTTGAGTTCCTACTAGGGGAAATTAAACAATTATTTAATTTATGTTCTGAAATAGATTCTCATAACTGGCATTATGCGATTGGTGTTATTTATTTTAAGTGATTCAAAATTTTCGATTAGTATACAGGAAAACATTTTTGTAGTGAGGGACTTAATCTCACCTCGCACTCAAGTAGCCGAGAAGCTAGGCGCGGTCCTGGTCCAATGATACCCAAATTTATCGGATGATGAACATTTGAAAAATGCGAGGGCGAAAGTTAAATAATAAATACAAACGTTCTATTTTGGATTGATTTTATATTATATACTTGGACTGATATGATTTTATTTATCATTAATTAAGTACTATACGATTCCTTAAACCTTGTGTTGCAGTTACGACGCCTTAATCCTTATGTTAGTTTTATGACATTTTGTGACGAGTCATGACAAAGGGTAGATGGTCAGGTGTGAAGCTGTTTGGGAGAATCAAGTTTACACTAGTTCAGCTTCGTATTTTGCAGCTTTCACAAGTGCCCTTGTTACCTCTTCGTGGGAACCACCGCGCAACTGGCTTACCACATTAAGTGAAGAACCAGGCAAAAACACAGCGCTAAACAACTGGGCCAACCCAGTGTCAACCATACTGTGCCGATAATCAACATGGTTGAGAGCCCAGTCTTAAAACTAGCTTAATTTTGAACGGTGTATCCGGATAACAGATGCCCTCCAGATCACGTGGTCTGCACTCTGCGCAGACAAACACATTTTTCTCCACCACTTGTGGGAGCAACTATGGATTACACCAATCTTAATTTAGAGGACCCGAACAGTGCAACCAAGCCTAATAACTTAGATGTGCTTTTGGCTTCTCTATAAAACATATCTCTGGTGGCATCAATGAAATCTTTAACAGAGAACAATGATGCCTCAGCTACTAACGTAGACACTAATGAACAATCGCCAGGGGGGCAAATGGTTAAAAGCTCTTCAATTAAGAAGAATATCTCGGGATGCCAGAGATGAAAAACACAAGAACTGAAACGTTCACTTGTTAATTCTGACGGCAAAACTCCTTCGAAGAAGAAACGGTTCGGACAATAAATATGACACAAAAAAAGCTGAGGAGGGTCAAGAAAAGATTGTCCTCCACCATCCCAACTTGAATGGAATGGTTGGCGTCCAGTTTATACAGAAGGTGAACTAGGGAATTTGTCAGACTGAGAAAACAGACAAGAACACTTCTAAACAAAGCCATGAAAACCGGTTCAACGGTAAATTTGAATCTTCACAATGAGAGTACAAGAAATGTAATCCGAAGTGTAAAAACATCGAAATGGAGATCTTTCTGTGAGGAAGTGTATAGCCTTAAGGCAACTGCTAAACTCAAGAAAGTTCTCTGTGGTAACATGAAGGTCACTGTCGGAAATGTAGAGAAACCTAATGGAACTCACGCGAGTTCCAATCTGGAAGGTTTAGATGTACTAATGAAAACTCATTTT
Organism: Tipula lateralis; assembly: GCA_963932295.1. NCBI lineage: Eukaryota > Metazoa > Arthropoda > Insecta > Diptera > Tipulidae > Tipula > Tipula lateralis. Next base: position 125,956,140 of record OZ010738.1, on the reverse strand, counting down.
CCCGAAAGTGAGAATTCTAATGAAGTTGATGGAAATTAAATCCCACACCAACTACCAAGTTTCAGAGATTGGATCTCCGTGGCGAAGCCGGTGACAAAAGATAAAATCCAACTGAGCATGGTTCTTTTTCAAAATTTAAAACACCAGGTCGAGACGGAATATTTCAAAGACTTCTTTGTCTGGGTACTGTAAGAGCTATGCACACCACATTTTTTTGCAGCTCTTGAGATCACTGTGGGCCTACTACCGCTTGATCTTTTGGATCAAAAGGTGTGCAGCACTAACAGCTGCTCACCTACAAGGCAAAGTCAATCTTCGTCGTCCTTCTCGGCACAGTCAAATATGGAGAGATGAATAAATATGGGCCGGCACACAACTGCCCACATGCCCTTGGACACTATGGTGACGAAGTACGTTTCGGGAAATTATTCCATGTAACTATAGCGGAAATCACATATGGGACTATAAGAGCTCATCCTACCCCTCCGGCAACGATATGTTAATTTTTATTGACAGATCAGTATGCCATAATCTAGCTAGCGCCGGGTTAAACATACAAATTCCTGAGGTCGAATTATATATCTCGCTTGGTAGGTACGCTTGTGTTTTTCAGGCAGAAACTGCTGTAATTTTGAAAGCAGCACTCTTTGTAAAATGAATAAAGTGCAGAGATCGTTTTAAAAGGAATACATTTCCCATCGCGAGGACGGAAATTTTTACCCTAGCTATTTGTATTAATGCCGTGAAGTTAGAACCTGATAGATTATTGCTCAAAAATTGGTCTACAGTTGGCTTGACACTTGTCATATTATTTAATTGAATTTCGATTTTCGCTTTGACTGTCGCGTTGTGACCAAATATTTCTATATACAAAATATATTGTGATATTTTACAGATAGGAATCTGTAACTTAATTACTGTTAACTTTATTATTTATTTAAACGCCAGTCCGCACACCGATCATAGTTAAACAAAAATACAAAACTCTTAATTTATTAACTTACGGCTCCTGAATCTGTAACAATAAATTAAATTATATGATGATGATATGATATGATAGAAGAAGTACAAGCCAACTAGTTATGGGGATCCTAGGTATGTTACCATAATCCTGGAGTATATTCAGCAGAGTTCCAAACAGATATCTGAGATTATTCCAAAATTATACGGGCCCAGGCCCTGCGAATGTTAATCACATAAACGTCTAAGATGATAATCCACAGCATAGTCATTGCTGTGCAACTACATTAATAGTAAATTATTATATATTGTTAGTATAATCATTTTCAAATTCGGATTTGAGTTTGTTAGTTTTGTTATTATTGTTAGTTGGATAGGTTAGAATCATTCTAAATTCATCGTATGTATTCGTATAGCCTCGACAAACTAAAAACTGGAGTATTTTAAAAAACATCTATGGGTCATCTCGTCATATGCTGTATTTAAAGATGTGTTCCTATAATTCCCAATCCATCACCATCTAACGCGTGGGAGAATATAGATTTCGCGATGACCCGACAGCATTTTCATATACAATATGATGATCTAATGCACTGTCAATTCTTTTGTAAGACAAACTATTTAAATAAATAAATAGTTTAGTCCAGTCATTTAGCTAACCTGATGTTTATGTCCGTTTTTAGATTTTAGAACAAACATTCACACAAATAACAAAGTAGATTTCTTTCATTACACACTACAATTCAATGAAATAGATCACCAAATAGGCCATCCGTTTCAGAAAGTTTAGAAGTTGTAACAGAATTATTTATATAGCAAAGTAGCTGTTTATTAAAGTAAAATAAACTTTCTTGGCAAGACCACCGGTCAAGTAACCTCCAGCCAATCTTAAGCATGTCACTCAAGAAATCCTATCCATTTACACTTATATAAGTAAATATAAAGAAATTATTTTAATAAAATATTATTTCATAGAAATAATAAAACAAAAGTTGTTGAAAGACGGTTGTAAAGTATTTCCTAAAAAAAAAGTTATTCCTAAAATCAAAAACAATAATAAAAATGTATATATGTATTTGAAAATACGTAATACAAAACAAATTCGAAAACTACATAAAAACGGGTAATTGTTATCCCATTGGAAAATTTTTGACAACTGCCCATTGGAAAAATTATCACAATTTATAAAGATAACGGAATAATAATATTTTAACAAAAAAAACATGTATTTAAAAAAATTGGTTTTTCCGAGTTTTCCGATTATACTAAACGGCGGGAACTATAGCGACAAATATTTTTGAGTAGGTCTAGACCTATGCAAACGGAAAATCAAATAAAGTTTTCAAAAAGAAGGGCTTCTGGTAGTAAGGATTAAGGATATTTGAAGACATTACCATATATTTAAAGAGACATCGGGTTTTCCGAGTTATACTAGACGGCGGGAACTATAGCGGCAAACATTTTTCAGTGGGTCGAGACCTATGCAAACGGAAAATCAAATAAAATTTTCAAAAAGTAGGGCTTCTGGTAGTTAGGATTAAGGATATTTGAAGACATTACCATATATTTAAAGAGACATCGGGTTTTCCGAGTTTTCCGATTATACTAAACGGCGGGAACTATAGTGGCAAACAGTTTTGAGTAGGTCTAGACCTATGAAAACGGAAAATCAAATAAAATTGTCAAAAAGTAGGGCTTCTGGTAGTTAGGATTAAGGATATTTGAAGACATTACCATATATTTAAAGACACATCGGGTTTTCCGAGTTTTCCGATTATACTAAACGGCGGGAACTGCAGCTTCCGTAGGAGATTTTTTCGTTTTAACAATAATAATTTAATTTGTAGCAATGGTTGACCTTGTTGGTTTTTTGAAGTTAAACTTCGTCGTAAATGGTTTGTTTATAATCTTTGCAATCTAAATCCGAAGCTCTCTAAATTCTTTAGCAGTTCGCCATTGATGTCCTACCTTACGCAATAGTCAAATCGAGAACGTACGCCTATAGACACGTGCCGTTTGGTCGGTGTGGTAAATATTTTTTGATTATAAAAGACAGATTTATCATGACACAATGTGGTGTTTTCGAGATACATTTGTAAAAGAAAGTCGGGTGTTGGCCGCAACAATACACCCCTCCATTTGTGTTTATTAGTTAAACATCAATCAAATCTCTAGCGGTGCATTCCAAACTAAATAATTACTTGGCTATGAAGAATTCAATGTTTCTGCCGACAGGTCTACTTAAGTTATGGACTAAAATTAGCGTAAATTATCATAAGGTTAATGTATTGGCAATCAATATTATCAAAATTACACAGTCAAAAATGAAATTGTTTATGGATAAAAGAAAACAACTGTTATTTTTAGTTTTGCTCATGAACTATTACCCCTATTATGATGCGTTCGAAATCAAAATAAGTATGCATATACTTTTTTTGAAGCAAAAGAGCTTTTGAAGCAAAAGAAAATAAATCAAACTTAAAATTATTATGTTTCAGTATGTTTCTAAAACATTACAACATCAAAACATAATATTCAGGCAAACATTAATTCCCAAAATAAAGGTTACCTAAACATCAGTCGCCGTCGTATAGGCAGCTCGCACATTATAAAAAACTTTTAACACCTGATTAAATTTAAGTTGCGGAAAACTATTATCGGATTCGTTCGAATTATGAGTTAAAGCGACTTCTTGGTAACAGCGATATCATCGTAATCATTAAATTCAATCGAACTAGTTGGCAGGCCTTGTTTCAAGATCTTTAACAATGAATAATTAAAAAGGCAGCAGATCTCAAATAAGAAATCAAAACCAAAAACGTAGAGCTACGTAACATTGTATTAAAGTTCATGAATCATCAAAATATATGCAACGCGAAGTTGCTAATGTTATTATTTTTATATTTATTTGTTTATTTTATGGATAAGGAAATGGTCGAGCTACGTCCTAGTTGACCATATTGCAGAGCTTATTTCAAAACTCATTTAATAATACCATTTCCATCCATACCCAATCCTATCATAATCGGTAAGTAAATGACCGAGTTCTATCCCAGGTGATCATATTTGAGAACTTCTTCCAAAAACCATTTTTCCATCCAACATACAAAATCCATCAAAATCGATTGAGAAATAATCGAGCTCCATCCCATGTGATCATATACCAGAACTTCTACCAAAAATCATTTTGGAATCCCATTTTCATCTAACATACACAATTCTATTATAATCGGTTAAGAAATAGCCGAGTTTCGTCTCAAGTAGCCAAACTCTGGAACTTCTTCCAAAAATCAATTTATTATATCCTATTTCCATCCAACATACTCAATTCCATCATAATCGGCTAAAAAATATTCGAATTCTGTCCCAGGTGGCTATATTTTAGAACTTTGCCCAAAAAACATTTTCCAATCTCATTTCCATCAAACATATTCAATTCTATCAAAATCGGTTAAGAAATGGCCGAGTTCCGTCCCAGATGGCGTTATTCCAGAACTTTTTCAAATATCATTTTATAATCCAATTTCCATCCAACATACCCACTTCTATTATAATCGATTAAGAAATGTTCGAGTTCAATCCCAGGTGGTCATATTCTAGAGCTTTTTTGAAAAACCATTTTAAATTTCAACTTCTATCCGACATGCCTAGTCCCATAATAATCGATTAGGAATTGACCGAGTTTTGTCTCAAACGGAAATATTTCGGAACTTCTTCTGAATGGATTCTAGCCACTGTACGTCATACAGGAAGATCCCGACTGCGTTTGCGTGACGAAGTCGAATTATTCCTTTGTATACTTGTAATGTCGCTACTGCAAAGCTCGAGTTATGAATCGAGATTAATGAAGAACCACATGCTGTATTTAAAGTGGTGGGTATGATAGCTAAAGAACGATGGTGAGATAGAGAGTCGCATAATTGCAATTTGTCACTGCCACTCTATCAGAATCCCCAAAGGAATAGACGAAAACACGGCATAATGTAATTCGATACTGTATATATTTACTGACATACATCCCAAGTTAGGAAAATTATTTACTTATGCTAGTATTTCAATACTAAAATGTATTAATTATATTCCTTAACAAATGGTTCTTCTCAAAATGATGTTTTTCCTCAGAATGTCCATCGTTTAAAAATAACAGGAAAATTCGAAAAAGCCGACTTCAACAAATTCTGTACAGTAACTTGAAAGATTTCCTTAATTTTCCTAAGTGCCTAAAACTATATGTTTTAAAACATTTAAATTACTTTTCTATAGAGCATAGATCTTGACTTATACAAAATGTACACGAGGAATCTTGGGACAATTAAATTTGCCATAATTCTGTACAGAATGCTTCGAATCACACTGTCAATCACTTAACTTGCGTTATTATTAAGTTCGATACATATCTATGAAAATTAGAAGGCAAATATTTAAAAACAATAATTAACATATTTGAATTATTTTACTCAAATCGTAATAATGAATAAACAAATTATTACATAATATTTAAAATCCATATTAAACGAAACATATCGTTTAATATGGATTTTAAATATTATTTACACTAATACATTCGTATTTAATTAGGATTAGGAAAAACTTCACATTTCTACGCACATACGTGAAGTATATCCTAAAAATTTCCCTAAATTTTTTTTTTGTTTTAGGAAATACTTCCCGTCAATGTTGAAAGGTATATACCGTAGTACATAGTACCAAGTATGTACCCAAGAGCATATGCAAAACTAATAGGCATATTGACAAAATAAAGTCAATATAGGAATATATAAAGCGTTTCAAGATTAGTTTACGTTTAATACGTAAGTTCAATAAACATACATATATATAAAGTAGCAAGTAAAATAAAATAAAATATAACAAGATAGGATAAATTAAAGTTATATAAAAAGATAGCTTCTCTGTTTCACTGGGGTCGAGTCAGTGATTTCCATTTTGTATTGTCCCGTGCTCGTATCCTTTATTCTTAATGGCCCTCATTCTTCCATTTCTGTTGGAGTTTCTTTTTTTTTGCATATGCATGACTTTTTATATATGTAAAGTTTTTTGTTGTTGTTATTGTAGTTATTACTCTCTGCCCCAATTGTTATTATCGTATCCGTTGTTATTCCATTACATAATTCTATAAGTTAATATATCAACCATGTCCGAGCACAATAATTACGTTTTATATAAGTAATTTACGTTTAAATTACGTTTCATACTAACACTCACATAAATAATAAAAGTCAATCAATAGTAATAATAATAATCCGATATGTCCATTCGCAACCAGCCACATGGTGAATAAAAGATCGTCGAAATAAATAGCATTATATCGTTTGGTGTAAATGGGCAAATTTGTTAACAAATTTTTATACACACACAACTAAAATGAAACGCCAATGACGTAAAATGAAATAACCGCCAAGAAATATATAGCTAACAAAATTATAATGAGCACAATTGTTGCTTAATTTAATTTTTTTTCATAAATAATTGGCATGCTTGTTGGATATTTTGCTCAAAGATAACTATTTTGTAACTCAACCACGGCTAAAATGGAAGTTTCCTTTTGTTCCATGATTATTTTGATTGATTTTGGTTAGGTCAAAATAGCTAGGGTGAAAATATCTGTCCTCGCGAAACAACCTTAAAGGCGATTGGTTACAATACTGTTTCATCGAAACTTGGTTTGGAAAAGATAAGTGCCTTAAATCGACTAGGCAGGCTGAATAAAGTTAGATTTCACTGGAAACCCAGTCACATGGGTATCGAAGAGAATATATTGGCCGATAAATTTGCCCATTTGGGTGAGGGATCCAATTTTGTGGGATTTGAGCCCGCTCTAGGAGTGACGTCACTATCTCTTAAACAGGAAATTGACTATCACTTTGGAGATCTGAATCTCATCTCTTGTGTCTATCCAAAATCATCTTTGGATCAGAAAACCAGCAAAGATCTCAATCCTTCTTAAATTATGATAGACGCACTTTAAAGATCTTGTTGGTCTTCTCACGTGACACTACTCCTTGAATAATCATATGTTTCGAATGAAATCGAATGTTTCATATGTGACTAAGGGAAAAAAATGGGGGGATGGGGTAAAATAATTCAAAAATAGCATGACGTAGGTTATGGATGGCCTATTTCTTCATTTAAACGAGGTCTAAAAAACCTGTAAAACATAAGATAAGTATAAGATAACTATAATAATAAGATAAATAAAATGTCATTTATCAGTTTTAGGTTTAATATTTTATAAGTTCAACATTTTTAAGTCGTTAATATTTCTTAAAACTCGCCAAAAACCAACTGCGCTAATTTAAATTAAAATATTATTCATCAAATACATTTGAAACCAGCGTAAATATTTATATTTAGAGACGATTTCAATTTTTACGCGAATTTGATTCATACGACTATGATTTCATTAATTCTATTTTCCCGCGAGTAAATCTCGAATCACGCGCGTCGAATTATTTAAGACCATATGTTTCCATTAAATGATTAAGGTTTAGTTATGTATATACATATATAGTATGTATCCATCAATTTGTTTAACAAAATTAATGGGCTTCAATTATTTTTGCCCTTCGTATAAAACAACAATGCAAATGCATCCAACTATAATTGTCGCCATTTTGAATTTCAACACTGAATTGAGATAAAACCAAAATCTTTTAGCTTAAAATTATTTAAGGAAACCTTAACTCGATTCCGTTTCTATACGAATGCATTCTATTTAGTAAAAATCTTTTGCTGCTAAACATGTTTTCTTTCTTAATACAGACTACACGTATTAAATAAAATAAATAACTCTAATTTATGCTTGTTCGAAGATTGCATGGAAGCAGGACATAAGTGTTTGAAGTACTAAAGATAAAGCCAGCCATTAACTATACTATATTCCTATACTCGTACATATTTGTTGAGACTTTCGTTAGTTGATAAATGGTCCTGCAAAATCTGTAACAAATGGTGTTCCACCTCCACCATTATACTGTTGCATTCAATCCGCCATTATATTTATCGTTCGGAAATGTTCTACACACTTCAATTTAGCTAAAAGACCTCTTGTTGAAACACAGTAGTTAAGTTTTCGTTTTGATAAGATCTTGGAATAATACACAATAACTCTGTGCAGTGCATAAGCGCCTCTATACAAGCTCAATGCGATGTTAGCAAATCATGGCACACATCGTCGGTAATATTGTGCCTCACATATTTCACTTCACCCTTCAACAATACGAATTATTTTAAACTTAACTTCACTCCTGCTGATTAGATTCTTTCGAATATTAACTCTTAAGTTCTAAAGATGTTCATTGAAGCTCTTTGACCATAATGATGATATCGTTCAAATAAAATAGGCTTACGCAGAGGCGTTACAAAGCCTAAATGACAGGACATTAAATTTTCATAACCCATTGTTCTGCCAATCTAACACTTAGATTACACTTAACCCATCTAGATCTGACACTTAACCCATTCCCTACAATAAACCTGTCAAATAATATCCAACTGAGTTGAGCTTCTGATAATCGAAGCAGAAGCTCACGCTGCCATTCTTTTTTCACCAATATTACTGATGAACTCCACGGACTCGTTGACTGCGCAATTACTCCCGATGTTTGGATTCTCACATTGGATTTACAGCCTTTGTGCTCCAGGACCTTACACCATCAGCAAAAATTGCCGGAATGAGCAGAGAAGAAAACGAGAATTTCACCGTAAGGGAAAGTACTCCAACAGCATCCGAAAGTTTCGATATGACACAATTAATGGCTGTCATAAACCAATTGTAACTTCAAAATAACAAATGAAAAGCGCCCTCGAAAGTAAAATAAAAATGGGTCACGAAAGAAAGAAGGTGCAAATGCGAGAGGAGCAAGAGAAAATAATTATCGGACAAGCGTACTACAAATAGTGTCGGATAATTACATGGTATAGAGTAGAAGGAACGATGTCAGAGAATAGAAGAGACGCTCCAGGAGTATGCGCTCCGTCATAGACGAGTCATACAACAATATAATGTTGAGTACTATTTGAAAGTACGATCAGTACGATTTGTTGAGTACGATCTGGGGTACATAACAGACCGGGAGTAGCACCAGCTGCGATAGTCTTCCGCAACAATCTAAGACTTTTGAGTGATATAAAACTTGGGTTCCATTACCTTTATGTGGACAAGCATATGTAGAAAAGATGAAAGAGAAGATAAAAAATATACACGGATTTATCAAAGGTAAAATCAAGTGATCAAACGAAGGCTCGATTCAATTGGTATGGGTTCACAACGCTCAAAGAAAAAGAGGATTTTACAACCTTCCACCCAGGTAAAAGGTAATAACAAGATTGATTGATTTATAGAATTCAAATGAAGTGCGGAGAAAACCAATGGTTATACATTAGGCGTGTTAATATCGGTTGTTGTTACTAGCAATAGTATCTGATTAAGACTATAGAGAGATTTCTACGAGTGAGGTCTTACCAGTCAATACGAGTTATCATTAATCAGATATGGTACTAACTTTATTAAAAATTTGTATTCCCTTTTTTACAAAATATTGCTTTTCAGCAAAATTATGTATTTTATGTGAAATTACAAAAATATAAAAATAATATAAATTAAGCAAATTCATGCAAATGCATTTAAAAATGTTATAATTTTATTTTATTTTTTAATGCTAGCATAATATGGACAATCATGATGATAGCGATTCTACAGCTTGTTAAGCATGAGATGCATTCTCGGGCCTTGGAAGAGGTTCCAGATTCTGTGCCAATCAACGAAGAGAAGAATCAAGTTGAGTATGGCTATTGTTGAATATGAAATCGTGTAATGACGCACATGGTGGTAAAGTCAGAAGTGAAGCTGTTTGGAGGAATCAAGTTTGCACTACATTTCAGCTTCGTATCTTGCAGCTTCCACAAGTATTACCTACTCATGGTAACCACCAAGCAACTGACTAATCACATTAAGCGGGGAGTCAGGGAAAAATACAGCACTAAACAACTGGGTTAAGGTGTCAACCGTACGATGCCGGTTGAGAGCTGTAGTTTTGGAGTTTTTGGCCTGGTCCAGATCTAAGAAACTTCGGATATTCTAAAGGGGCTAGAAACTCAAGGCCCGGGACTAAAGACCGACAAATGAACCATTTTTAGACAAAAGAGGAAACCGAAAGGCATTATTTTTCACCCTGGCCTAAATGAGCCAACTGTTTCAAGGATGGAAGCACTTGATTTTAAACCCTTCGTTGCTCTAAGTAGAGTCACAATTAATATATCGCAAAAGGTACGGAAGAGAGTCAAGAAAAAATTGTCCTCCACTATCCTAACTTGATTGGAATGGTTGGCGTACAGTTTTTACAGATAAACTTGCAGCAGTCAAAAGCGTCGTCCTCTTTCATAGAACGACGCATGAAAAACTGCAATACATTACTATTTAAATATGTCTTTTTGATTCAGGAACCGTGGATTCACGGGAATAAAATCCAAGGACCCAATCCAGGGACCTCAGGTTCTCTCCTGGTTAGTGATACCTGTTAGAGATCTAGAGCCTGATTTTTGTTAGTAATAACATGAATTATAGACTCCTAAATGAAATTTGTTGTATAGACATTACATTTACAACAGTCGACGTTGAAGTTACAGGGTATTCGACGTGAGGTTCTAGTGATCTCTACTTATTCCATATGATTCAGAACTTTATCGTCGCACTCCAGAGTTTATCAAAGTTATAAAGAACGGAAACCGTAATTATATCCCAAGCATTGCCGTATGCGATGCTAACTTACATCAAGTATGCTGAACAGCACTAATATTAATCGGAGAGGGATTTACCTATTAGAATACCTATCCTCATCTGATACAGCCATCTCAAATGTGGGCAATAACCTACCCCAAGGCAAGAACTAATTAATATTACTCTTGCTTCACGGGAAGTCTTAGTGGAAAAGTCTTATCCTGAATTATCTTAGATGACATTACTCTCTCTGACCATTGCTACATCAGCGATAAACCTGAAATTAGAGAATTTAGGAACCCAAGAAACACTGAAAGAGAACTTTATAAACACCATTTCTACCGGTCACTTCTATCTTCAGTAGTGAACATCAGAAAGTGTGGAGGAGTGGAAAGATCAGCTTGCAAATTTGATGAAGTACTTATTAGCACCTATGAAAAACGGTTGTCCTCTAAATAAGCCTTAAGGAAGAGGGACACTATGATGAACTAGGACATTGTGTAGACTGAGGAAGCAGACAAGAACACTTCTAAACAAAGCCATGAAAACCGACACAACGGAGATGTTCAAATCATCACAAAGAAAATATAAGAAATGTATCCGAAGTGAAAAAATATCGAAGTGGAGATCTTTTTGTGCGTAAGTGGATGGTCTTATGGCAACCACTAAGCTCAAGAAAGTTCTCTGTAGTAACATTAAGGACACTGTCGGAACTGTAGAGAAACCTATTATGAAAAAAATGCGATTTCGCCACTACATAAAATAAAAATTAAAGGAAAAATGAGAACAACGAAATAAATAAACAGCAGTGAAATCCTAGAATAAATAGTGTCAATTCGTACGCTACATCATCTCCTTTTCAGTGAATTACCAATGAACGAATAACGATACTGTGAGCGTGCTGGAACATTCGTGGCCCTTCCGTCTCTTGTCACGACTGATTTCGGTATAAATGTGTTGTATTATTAGTTTTTAAGCACGACTTATTTTTGCTCTGAGATGATGATGATTTTCAGAAGTTTCTGGCAGTGATCTTGCTTTTGACTGGTGGTTATGGTTGAAGATTGAAGTGAACTTTTATAGTTCTTGCGCTATTGGTTAGTTTTTCTGCTGGTAAGTTGATATTGGTTTTAGCGAGATTATCAGATGACGTTTCGTTTGTGTAACCCGCGGTAAAACATGGCTTTAGTCTGTCAATTGAAATATTATTGTGTTTTTCTTTGATTTCTAACATGAATGATTTTTCGACCCCACTTATTATTCGAGAGGGGCCTTCATATGGCCCCTCTCGAATAATAAGTGGTTGTAGTGATTTTTTGCATAAATCGGTTCTGATGAAGACATGTGAACATTTATTTCATTCTTGTGATACAAATACCGATTGACTACAGTGTCGTGATGGAGGAGACGGACGAATTTTGATGCCATGTGCCTGTACTTCTGTTATAAAGTTCTATTGATTAATAAGGTTTTTTGATTCAACTTGGCTGGGAATACGAATTTGTTCGCCATACACCAACTCTGCTGAACTGGATTTTAAATCGCCTCGATATGTAGATCGTAGGTAATATCGTGATACATAATAGCTGCCTTTAAAGTTCTTGGCCATCATCATATTGTTAATTTTTTCTGTTTTCAAACCAGAGCTTGTCTGGATCTGTTCTTTTCTAGAATTTAGAATTTCTTTGACTGAAATAATCTCCCGGTATAGAGCTCTTATCCGAAAGTCTTGTTGCCTGAGCATTTGTTGTACATCGCTTATTGAAGAAAAATGGGGTTTCTCCTTTTGTTATTTTATGTGAAAGTGAAGGTTGTTCCTGCTTGACTCGCCAGTGAAATGGTTGGAGTTGTTGGTGCTCATATGCCTTTTCCTTTGACGTATTGATGTCATTAATCAAAAGAGTAGCTTCGAATTTTATCGTTCTTGTTTACATATTCAATATAGATTTGTTTTAATGAAGCAATCTTGCCCTCCAAATATCGCTTTGTTTTACGACAGTTGCCCTCTTTCTTCTAGGTGTTATAAAGCTGGTTTATTTGGTCAGCTGTTGTGTTTTTATTGTGTCTCCCATTTTAGATTATTGTTGTTTCTGTCTTTGCCTGCGTGGCTTAGTTGCTGGTTTATGTTTTTGTACCGAAGGACCAATGTTAATGTCGCTTATTTTTATTAGCGATATTATCTGATTTAGACTAGAAACCTTATTACGAGCGGGGTTTTACCAGTCGAAATTAATCATTATTAATCAGATGTGAACCGCCCAGGTGGCGCAGTGGTTAAAGCTGCAGCAGTTGGAGTTGGAGGTACCGGGTTCGAATCCCGATAGGGGCGGGAGGAAAAGGGAATATTTCACCACTTGATTACGATCGGTGGTGTGAATGAACAAAACTATAACCCCCTGTTGGAGTGCATAATCCATGGGCTGACGCAACTTCCATGTCAGTATTATAGGCTGGCATGGAGGTAAGCAATGTGCAGATGGTTAGGTAAATCGGACATATAGCCGTACGTCCTCGATTTGACTGCAAAGCGTAAGGTAAGGACGTAAATAAGCGAACCGCGAAAGAGTTGGGAGTGCCTTGAGCCCCAAAACAGATTGCATAGTAATAAAAAAAAATTTAGATATGAAATTTTAAAAATAAAAAATTATATAAATTAAGCATATTCTGCATTTAAAATGTTATAATATGACATAAAATTATATTTCCTCTTTTGATGTAATAATTTGAAAGTATGATTTTTGCATGTTATGTATATTTGTATTTATGTATATATATAGATAAGTTAACAGAGACGACTGGTGTTCTATAGAGGAAGAGCTTTGGAGCTTGTTCGAGACGAAACAGATCAAGGCCGGCGAAGGGAAATGTCACAAATCTTACTGACACCTATGAGGATTAAAAACAATTTTTTCAAAATTATGGAAGAACGTAAGCATCATCTTACTATCAAATGTTATCAAAAAAAGAATAAAGAACAGACACGAATTCAATGGGTGAAGCGAAACAAAGCACAAAGATGATGTAGTCGGATTGACGTCGTATACCATATAAAGGTGTAGACATTTGAATTACGAAAGATAGTTTAGTTTTGAAAATTAAATCGTGCTACTGGATAGTGAGAATAAGTGAAATAAAGTTTTCAATTAATGGTGGGAATAATAATTGTAAAAAATAAGTGTCAATAGAGGATTGTGAGCTGGGGAATATGTCGCTACAAATCCACTAATATTTTATTTTGTTGTTAGCGGGTATAAATAAACGTAAACATATTTCATGAACTTTTTATAATTTTATTTATTTAAATTATAATAATATAATTATAATATTTTATTCAGTTTTGAATAAATACTCAAAGTGAATAGACGAATTTTTCATAAATATAATTTTTTAAATAATTATACTTATTAAAAGTGCAAAGTTAGATTTGGGTCATTATGCATGAAATCAATAACAATACCAAAGCCATCGATAATAATGATGACTTACTTTTCAAAAAGGTGTTGCCAAATCCACCCTCTTTGGAGGTTGGCCCAAATGATTCTAGGGTGGACCAATCATTGTTAAACCCATTTGGACGAAGTTCCAAACTGAAGAGATCACCAAAATCTTCAACTGAAAATATATTTCAGTACGAAAAAGTAAACGCCGAGCTTCGCGAACAACTGAGAGAAATAAAGCAATTCACTGCTAAATTGAAAGAAGAATTTACAATCTTAAAGAAAGAAAATGAAGAACTTCAGAAAGCTGTGAAAACACCAGCAATAGTTGAGACGACACCCAAACCTATAATCGAGGATGTCAGTGATTCATTCCATACGGATGAAGAAGAACTTGAAAGAGAAACTAATTGGTTCTTACATCAAATTAGAAGACCAAGCAAGAAAAGGAAAGCTCAACGCTCTCCGGAAATGGCAGAAAATTTACCTTCAACTTCAAAAGATGTTTCTAGAAGTCAGATAATATTTAAAAAAACAACTGATTTCTGAAGAACAGCCATCTAAACCAAAAGAGAAAGTACCTCCACCAGCATCGTTGGAATATCTAATTATTCCACTATACAATCGATTATGAAATCGGTTACGACAGCTGAGTATAAACTTGTATCTCTAAGCAATGGGGTCTGGAAAATTAATGTGACGGATTCGAACACCTATAGAGCTTTAGCTACGAAGCTAAATTCCGAGGGATATCAGTGGTTTACCTATGAGGACAAGAATGATTGTCCAATAAAGGTTATGGCTAGGGGTCTTCACTCAACCTGCGCAACGGAGGAAATTATTGAAGATCTCAAGCAAAAGGGTCATCAAATAGAAAATGCCGTAAACATCATAAAGAAAGAAAAAATCGATACCGAACAAGGAGTTCAAATAAAGAAAAGTGGGCTTCCACTATTTATGCTCACTTTTAATAATAAAGAAAAAGTAGAAGATGTTTATAATATCATGGCAATACTTAACATGAGAGTAAAAATAGAGCCATTGAAAAAAAAATAGCGGCCGCATACCGCAGTGCAAAAAATGTCAGGAGGTGATTTTAACGCAAAAACACATTCTGGGGATCAAGAGTAACCTCTAAAAAAGGAAGAGAGTTGCTTGCAGCAGGACAACAATGCAGCTGAGATTTTCTCTCCGGAGATCAACCAACATATTGGTCTACGGATAGAAACAAATTACCCGATCTTATAGACTTCTTTGTCACCAAAGGTATAGACGATAATTACATATACCTAGAAAGCAGTGACGGGATTATGTCAGATCACACACCTATTATTATGACGATCAGTGCAACGATTGTTAAGAAAACAAGTCCACCATGGCTAACAAACAACAAAACCTGCTGGGAAAAATTTCAGAAACTAATTGAGGATAATATTAATCCCCAAGTGCCAATTACTAATCCGATACAGCTAGAAGAAGAAATAGAACAATTGAACAGCGTCACACTACAAGCGGCGTGGAGTAGTACACCATCAAATACAACAAAAACACGCAAGAATGTTATTTATCCCTTGGAAGTTAGGGAATTGGTAGCAGCAAAACGAAAAGCAAGAAGAGCTTGACAAAGGAATCGAGCGCCTGAATATACAACTACTATAAACTTTTTGTCCAACAAACTAAAGCTGCTAATCAAAGAAATAAAAAATAAATCCATTAATAAATACTTAAGCAGCCTGTCTGGGGAAAACAATACCGAGTACTCTCTTTGGAAAGCAACAAAAATGTTAAAACGACCTAAACTTCAAATGCCTCCAGTTAGAAACGATGATGGAACTTGGGCTATAAGCGCAAAGCAGAAAGTAACATTGTTTGCAACTCATCTTGAAAACACGTTCCAGGCTCTACCTAGACAAACAGTAGGTGAAAACATACCACCTGTACATAAAGTAGACAACTATAATATAGCTGCTGTCACAGAGCAAGAATTAAAAGATGAAATCAAAACTAACCTAAATGCAAAAAAATCTCCAGGATATGACTTAATTACAGAACAAATAATAAAAGCCCTACCTGAAAAAGGAATACGAAAGCTATTCCAAATAATTAATGCAGTATTCAGACTTAAACACGTTCCAAATCAATGGAAAGTCGTTGAAGTAATCATGTTACCCAAACCAAACAAACCATTAAATGACAAAAATTCGTATAGACCGATTTCCTTACTCCCTATAATTTCAAAAATATTCGAGAAATTACTGCTTAAGCGACTCAAACCAATAATTGAAGAAAGAAATCTTATTCCATCTCATCAATTTGGGTTTAGAGAAAATCATTCAACAATCGAGCAAGTGCATCGGATTACAAACATAATTGAAGATGTACTTGAAAAAAAAGAAAGTTTGTTCTAGTATTTTTTTGGATGTAGCACAAGCTTTCGATAAAGTTTGGCATAAGGGCTTGGAATACAAATTAAAACGAGATTTACCAAAGCAATTCTATGAAATACTTAAATCTTACATAGCTAACCGGCACTTTCGTGTTAAACTAGATGGTGAATACTCGGAAATGAAGAAAATATCAGCAGGAGTACCACAAGGTAACGTTCTGGGACCAACTTTATACGTACTATATACCTACGATAGAAGATACAACTATACGATAGAAGATACAAATATATGATCTGCCAACGATAGAAGATACAACTATAGCAACGTTTGCAGATGACACAGCCATAGACTTGCTGATAACATAGAAGAATCCACAAGTAAATTGCAAAGAGCGGCTAATATGGTTAACACTTGGACGAAAAGGTGGCGAATAAAACTGAATGAAGCAAAATCTGTTCATGTAAATTTCACTAATAAAAAGGTTGATTGGATACCAGTAGAACTAAACTCCCAGCAAATTCCATATGCAAACACAGCAAAATACTTAGGGATGACACTTGACGTGAAACTAAAATGAAAAGAGCATGTGAAAAAGAAAAAAGATGAATTAAACATTAGATACAGAAAGATGAATTGGCTCTTAGAGAGAAGTTCTGAGCTTACTTTACATAAGAAATTGCTACTGTAGCGGCAAATTCTTAAGCCTGTATGGACTTACGGTATTCAGCTTTGGGGCTGTACAAAGCAAACAAACGTCAATATCATCCAGTCATTCCAAAGCAAAGTCCTACGTGGAATAGTAAATGCACCGTGGTACGTGAGAAATGACAACATCCATAGAGATTTGAAGATGGATTTCGTTAGCGTAGAAATAAATACATACGCAAGACAACACATGCAACGGATTAGTCAACATAAAAATGCTGAAATTCGACGAATGTTGGATGACACAAATCCAGTAAGAAGGCTGCGAAGGAAGAAACCACTTGTTCTACTAGATTCAACCTGGATCAGCTAACAAATATAATAAAATTATGTAAAAGGTACTAGCCTAAGGGCATAACCCTTCAATCGTGAATTTAAATAATAATGCAAGATAAATTACTAGATGATTTGTAAATCAGTTATAATAAATAAATGACTAATAATAATAATAATATTTTATTTATTTAAAAGATACAATATTTACAGATGTTTCTGGTAAAAAAGATTTACCCTTACCCTTTTAGCGCGTCTAAAACTGAATTGGTACTATTTACGAGGAAATATAAAATCCCTGTAGTAGATCCACCTCTCCTAAATGGTAACAGACTAGCTTTTACGGACAAGGCAAGATTTCTAGGCGTAATCTTGGACAGTAAGCTAAGGTGGAAGCCCAACATTCTGGAAAGAGTAAACAAGGCCAATATAGCTTTGTACTCGTGTAGGAACGCCATCGGAAAGAGATGGGGTCTGACGCCGGAGCTGGTACACTGGCTATACACTTCCGTAGTAAGACCTGTACTTATGTATGGGGTGAGCGTGTGGTGGCCAGCTCTTGATAAAATAACATACAGGAACAGGATTGAGAAGGTGCAAAGAACGGCCTGCATGCTTAGAGGCGGGGCACTGAGGACAACACCTACAAGTGCCTTAGAGGTCTTGTTTCACCTTCTCCCCGTGGACATTTATGGTAAGCAGATGGCGGCGATTACGGCCACTTGACTATCAGCCATATCTCAGTGGAAATGTCTTCAAATAGGACACTCGACGATAGTCAGATCGCTGAGGAAAGAACTGGCGAATCTTGACTATGTTACACCGACTCTGTGCTTCGAGAAACCACCTGCCCTTCAAGGGAATCCTGGAGGAGCGGGTTGGCAGCTGAAACGGGAGCATTGCAGTTCTTTACGGATGGCTCCAAGCTAAACGGTAAAGTAGGAGCTGGAGTCTTCTGTGATAAACTAGAGGTAGATATAGCAGTTCGCCTCCCTGATCACTGCAGTGTGTACCAGGCAGAAGTGATAGCGATTGAAGAGGTCCTGAACTGGTTGAAACATATTGTGGTATCCTCGACTGATATCGCAATTTATGTGGACAGTCAGGCGGCAATCAAGTCGCTGGGTTCTGTTTCTCTAACGTCTAGAGTGGCGTTGGGTTTCCGCTCTTAATGAGTTTCGTCTCTTAATGAGTTGAGTGAGCATTTCAACATCCAGGTAGTCTGGGTTCCCGGCCACTCAGACGTTATGGGAAACTGCAGGGCGGACGAACTAGCGAGGCACGGTACAACTCTCCAACTGCTAACGGAAAGGGCGAAGTTGGGGAGACCCATTAACGCACTAAGGACTGTGCTTAAAAAAGAGGCGGAAGCCTCTGCGAACAATAGGTGGACGAACACCCTCTCATGTAGAGTGGCAAGACAAGTCTGGCCAAAGCTGAACTTGAAACGCTCAAAGGCACTTATCTCCTTGCAAAGACGTGAACTTAAAACGATCGTGGGGATACTCACAGGACACTGCCTTCTTGGAGAACATGCGAGAAGGCTGGGTCTGGAAGTAAATGACTTTTGCAGAAGCTGTAGGGACGAGGAGGAGGAAGAGACGTTAGTCCACCTCCTATGCTCATGCCCGGCTTTGGCACACAAAAGACATGAATATCTGGGTAAGTTTTTAATGGACTGCCTTTCCGATCTCGAGAACTGTAATGTGCGAGACTTATTACGCTACGTAAGCAGCTCTAACTGGTTCTCATAGGGGTAAAAGGGGAGTAAGATCCTGTGGTATCACAACAGACCGTTGCCGGTCTAAGTGTGCTGTAGCAGCCACTCAACCTAACCTTACCTAACCTACCCTTTTAGATCTACGTAAAAACTGAGGAATTTGAATTCAAATTTTTTTATATAAAATAAAAAATTTTCGGAAATACTAAAAACTACCAATTAAAAATGTGCTGAAATTTTGCGGAAGTTTAATAGTACGCCTAGTCCTTGTTACTGTTGGGTTTGTTACTTGTACAGACTCCGGACCGAAAGTAATTCGCTTACCAGATAAAACTTTAGTTTGCGAATGTTGTGTCGCTGAAATAGGACCGAATTCGCTAAAATGTTGTTTAAGATGTTTGACGAAATCTGTCTGTGGAACTATTTGTTTAGTGGGCTCTAAAAACTGACCCGGTATTCTTAATGACTTTGCATAAACTGATTCTGCCTACGATGCTTGCCATTCGTTACGAAATGCTGTTCTCAGCCCTAGGAGAACCGTTGGTTAAATGATAGACCAAATTGTCCTATCCTGACACATATAATAGCGGCTTTAAGCGTCCGATGCCTTCTCTCTATCATGCCATTGCACTTGGGGTTATACCCTGTTGTGCGCCTATGCTCGAATCGTAACAGTATCAATAGTTCTGAAAGCACTTGCGACTCAAACTGTGATCCTTGATCTGTGACAATAAAGTATGGAACTCCAAAGCGTGCGATCCAAGTGGAATAGATTGCGAAAGCGACAGTAGCCGCTGTAATATCTGGTATCGGTATTGCTTCCGGCCAACGCGTATATCTGTCAATTAAGGCAACACATTAACGATTGTTTTCTGATATTGGCAGTGGACCTATTAAATCGAGATGTACTTCAGAGAATCGCTCTGATGTAGTTGTGAATTTACCAATAGGTATTTTAATATGCCTACCTATTTTAGCTCTCTGACATGCGATACATGACTGGACCATAAATTTAACATCCTTTTTTATAGAAAACCAGACTACCTGTTCGGTTAGTAGTCTTACTGATTCTTTGACACCCGGATGACCCAAATTATGAAACGAGTCAAAAACTAGCTTGCGAAACTTAGCTGGGATAAAAGGCCTTGGTTTGCCGGTGGATATGTCACAATATAACATCTTGTCTGAATTAAATTGTACAGAAAATCGCTCGAATTACAATAATGTTTTATTATCTTTTGATACTTTTAGCAACTCCTGATCATGTTTCTGAGCTTCGGCAATTGCTGAGTAATCCACACTTTCGATTATCTCAACCGTTTCGAATCGCGAAAGTGTGTCTGCTACTATATTATCGCTACCTGACACATGCTGCAGATCAGTGGTTAACTGCCCTATGAAATCCAATTGTCGTCGTTGGCTGGGTGATTTTGTTTAAAGGCAAAAATTAAGGGCTTGTAGTCAGTAAACAAAGTGAATTCTCTACCTTCGAGCAGATACTTAAAATTTCGAATCCTCAAATACGCTGATAACAGTTCTCTGTCGTATGCACTATATCTTTGCTGCGCTAGGGTGAGACGAATAGAAAAAAAACCTAAAGGTTGCCACTCCTTTTAAATTAGCAGTTGAATTACCGCGCCTACCGCCATGAATCGTCTCTTAAAATTTATCATTCTCAAAAAACGTTTCAGCTGCTGGACAGTGATTGGACGTTCTAATTGTGCAATAACTTTAACCATCTCTGGTGATGGCAAAATTCCGTTACGGGTCACTAAGTGTCCTAAAAACAAAACTTTAGATTTCACAAAAACGCATTTATCGATGTTAATAATTAGCCCAGCATCGGATAATCTTTGAAAAATTAAGCGTATGTGTGTATTGTGTTCTTCCCTTGAACTAGACGCGACTAAAATGTCCAAATATACAAAACAAAAATTAAAATTTGATAATATGGCATGCATGAGCCATTGAAATGATTGCGCTGCGTTCCGCAAACCAAATGTCATTCTTCTAAACGCAAATATCCCGAAAGTAGTTGATATGGCCGTTTTGTGTATGTCATTGGGTGCGATGAGGATTTGATGATACGTGCGCACTAAATCAATCGTTGCAAAAATAATACACCTGTCATGTGAAATCTTACAAATGAGGTATTGGATATCTATCCGGAACAGTGACATTATTGAGTGCGCGGTAGTTCCCACACGGTCTCCATCCGCCGTTCTTTTTTTGTACTAAATGCAGTGGGCTGGACCATGGGCTATTGATGGGAAGACAAATTCCCTGAAAACCATATTTTCAAAATAATCATTAATTTGTCAGGCAATAAAGGCCGAGCCTTAGGTAAGTGATGTATCACATTATGTTCAACGTCCACGACGCCAACGGTCTCTCGAGTGATCTTTTCATATTCCGACAACAATTCGTAAATATCTGAGGATATTGCTGACCTATTCACCAGTGACAGAGTGAAATCCTGTATTTTCGTTAGTTAGAGAAAAACTATGAGACGTTTTTTTAAATCAACTATGAGACCTGTACTTTTTAGAAAATCGGCACCCAGAATAGGTAAAGATACTTCCGCAACAATAAATTTCCATAAAAAATTTCGCCTGAGACTAATGTTTAATTTAAGCGTACGCGTGTCAAAAGAACGCGTATTACCGTTTGCCGCATATAAACCAAATTCTGATTCACCCTTTTCAACGTTTTGTAAATCTGGAGGAATTACTGATACATCCGCTCCAGTATCAATTAGAAATCGGCGTTAGGAATACTTTTCTAATATTAATAGACGACATGTGTTATTTGCTTCATCATACACTGTCGCGGAATGCTAGTGAGCAATTAGTTTTTAGAATTCGCCTCGCCGGCTTTACGGCTATGAAAGATGCATGTTTGCATCCTACAACACATTTAAGAGCTCAAAGTTTGAAACGTCTATGGTAAAAACATTCGTTATCCTCGCGATTCGATTCACGCGAGCTTGAAAGGTCTCGATTGTTTTTTGATTGGTGCCGTAATTTGCTGCGAGATCTAAACTTGGTATCAAATAAAGCGGAAATTTCCCTTTTCATACGAACTTCATTCATTTTTTGTCCAAAATTCATTCATTTTTTGTCCAAAGAACTTTCGTCTGACCTATTCACTAAAGAGAATGGATCCGTGTTAGAAGTTGATGCGACAGAATGTAGTTACGTATGAGACAAAGTTTCCATTAAATTGTCGGCACGTTCAGCCAATACTGTTAGTGTCAGGTCGTTTTCAAATGGTGACAATACCATTTGAACCTGTTGCGGTAGTCTGGACATCTATATAACTGTTGTGATGACTCTTCGTTAAATTTGTAATGTAAGTCCGTGGAGTAAATTATGCAGTTTGATTTTTTCCGACTCACCTATACCTCGAATTATTTTCTGTTTGAATGTGGAATATGGAGTTTGTCCCTTGTCCCTAGTTGACCCAGCGAACTGGTCATGCAGACGTGAATCTAATGCACTTACGGAATGTGAATATTTCGTGGACTCATGCTCGATATGCGCTACATTAAATTGTTTCTCCAAAATAGCAAACCAAACTGTGGAGTTAGACGCTACTGAATGCGCTACGGATAGGTTGACCTTTAAAAGTTTCTGAACGCTAGTAGGACGGTAGTACCAACAGTTGTATTTGTTCAGGCGTCAATGTAATTAATTTGTTAACAATGTAAGTAATTTGAGATGGTCTGATTAAACGGTGCTACACTTGCCTTTGCAGCAATGATGCATATTATAATTAGATTTGGCATAAATATTTGCGGCGTATGCTCAAGTCTTAGTTTGAGTTTTCTGTGTCTAGTGATTTATCTAGTGATTAATATTAATATTTTCCAGATCTGATAGTTCATTCTAACTTAGCCATTTTTGCCTCTATACTGGATTGAACCTCAATGTCCCAATCGATTCAAGCAGCCCATAGATCTTGAAGCAAGATTATTACTGTTATCACTGTTGGAGCTAACCTTCCTAGTGTGTCGAACATTTTTGATGCTATATATTGATAGTATAAAACATTTTGTAATTCCGGCACCAGGTTTTGGCACTGTCACGATTAGTTGAAATCCGTCAATTGATGAATTGCAATGCAATCTTAAAATGTTTACGGTGTCGTTGTCAAACTCAATTGGATGAAGCCCAGATTCTTTTTACACATAACAAATGCTTTATAATTTCTTTATTGTTGCTGTTCAATTTTCTTAAATTAAACCCTTCTGATAATAATTCAAATATTTGTTTCTGAGAAGTTACTGCTCCTTCTAGGTTATGTGTGCCCGTCAAACGATCATCCACATAAATGTCACTTAAGGCAAGTTGGCATTCGACAGAGTATTCTGCATAATCCAGAGCTAGATGTTTTAGTGTCATTGTTGCCAAATGTGTTGCGGATGCCGTTCGGTATGTTACGGTATTTAGTCTATACGTTCGATTTTCTTCTTCTCAGATGGTGATATATTGCTGAAATATTAGAATCTGGTTCGGCTATGTTGATTTGCCGGAACATTTTTTTCGATATCAGCACTAAAAGTGTGCCGATATTTTCTCCATCTAATTAGTATTAGTATAGATGACTTTGATCTTGAATCGTTTTTCGATATCGAAAAAAATCGAAATCGAAAAATTTCATATTAAGCCCCAGGGAAAAGAAAACTTTGTAAACTATGTTTTATACAAGAAAAAAATTATTTTTATTTATACTGTTTCTCAAATATAACAAAATTTGACTTTTCCGTCATATATCGAACTAAAAACTTATATTTTGTTTCTACTTTGTCTTAGTTTCTACTTAGTTTCTACTTCCAACTATTTCGCGGTTCGCTTATTTACGTCCTTGCATTACAGCCAAATCGAGGACGTACGGCTATAGGACCGATTTACGTAGAATCATCTGCACATTGCATAGCTCCATGACAGCCTATAGTACTGACTATGCAAGATGGGTTGGCCAATGAATTCTGAACTCCAACACGGGGTTATAGATGTGTTCATTTACACCACCGATCGTAATCGTCTTGATTGATTGATTGATTGATAGGACTGTAAGACCAAGCGCTAGGCAAGATTATTAATTTTATTATTTATTTTAACTTCCATCCGCACAACTAACCTAATTAGAACATAAGTACAGAACTCTGAAAGAAGGTATCTGAAACAATTTAATTAATATGGTATGATAGTTTAAGCCATACATAACGATAATGTTACCATAATAGTGTAACATGCTCATCAGAGTGTCAAAATACTATACGGCGACAATCTTCAGCAGAACCATTTTCCTGTTACATAATTAGTACAATAATATAATTTGTTAGTAAGATCAATATCATTTTCACATTAACATTGGTTATTAGTTTTATTAGGATAGGAAGGACATTTTTAATTCCATCATATGTATTTGTGTTACCACAACAGTTGAAACTGGAGTATTTAGGTTAATTATCCTGGGGTCTTCTCATCATATGCTGCATATAAAGTTGCGTCCCTATATTTCCAGATCCACCACCATCTAACGCGAGGGGCAGTATTTATTTATTTTACGACCCGACAGCATTTCATATACATACATTCTTGTATAGGGTAAATTATTTATAGAAATAAATAATTGAGTAAGTTATTTAAATCATTGAGTAAATTAAATCATTTACACACCATTCTAAAAATAAATTTACTATGAATCTGAATTATAAAATTATTAATTTTATTATTTATTTAAACTCCAGTCCGTACACCTATCAAAGTTTAACAAAAAATCAAAACTCTTAATTAATTAACTTACGGTTCCTGAATCTGTAACCATAAATTAAATGAATATGGTATGTTAGATTAAGTACCCGTCAACCATTACGCTGATGATACCATAGAATATGTTTATCAGAAAATCAAAATAAATCTCTGAAAACGTTTTACATTCCAAAATTATGCAACATCTTTTTTAAAATAAAATAAACTTTCCTTGTCAACCACCTCCAACTATAATCATATTTACACTTATATAAGTAATTAAAACCAAACCTTTCCCATAAATTATTATTATTATTATATTATTGCAATACAATGTAATTGTAATGCAATGCTCGTATTATGGTCGTGGATCAGAGATGACACTTTACTACAAATGTAGTAGATCCTCTACTTCTTTTTGAAGACAAATTGATATTGACTTCAAAAAGCACCCTTAAATCCAAATACGAAACTTAATAAATTGAAATTACGCATGGATAACCCACAGGCACGTATGCACGACTCACAGGCAATAAAGTAGGCAGGGATGCCACATAATGCAGAAAATATGGAGAAGAAGCACCCCAAAAGTGGAGGAAATCGACACCCCTCGGAGCGAATCCCATTCAAGCGAACTAAACACGATCCAAACTCAACATTCAACCAAACATACATCTATTAGTAGTAAACAAACTCTTAATCGAGAACCCAATCGTAAGCATCCAAAATACAATCTCATTCAGAGCACCCTCAACAACGGAACACCAACCTACATAAAAATAAAAATAGAAAGTGCAGACCTATCTCAACTGACTTCCAACAAACCAATATCCATCCAAACACCCCACATTCCGGCGAATCCTCCAGCCCCCAACAAATCCCACTCGCGTCCAAAATTCCACATGCTAACAGAGGGTCCCAACCACAACTAGATCAACCCTCATGCCCGTCCCAACCAAATCTACTCTCGAAACACCTCCAAGGAACAAATTATCAACATGCAGCTACAAATACCTACAAAAACCGCTTCCTCCAAGACACGCCTGCACAACCCCAGTCCACTCCAGAATCTAGCGACAACCTCCAAAAATCCAACCAAAACATCAAAACCTCCCACCACTCTGCAAAACTGAATGCCTCCAAACCACCACTGCAAAACTGCTACAATCACACATTTAAATAATTCCAAATCCCCGCAACTAAAATCAAATCCCTGCCCGAACCGTCACAAAGTTTCAGACTAAACAACCCTCAACCACAATCCCAAAATGTACCTCCAATAATGGAAGATACAGACCCGTGTTCTGCAACAAATCTAAACACTCCTGTCCTACAAAATCCTTGAGGATGTGTACACCTTCCTTATTACCTATGTGTTACACACACGCACCTTTTCGAATTGGAATACAGAAGACAAATTTCCAGAAATTTAAATATCCCACCAACAACTTAAAGAACAATTTTTACGCAAGAAAAAAAATATTCGCTAAAGCGGGAACCTAATTCATGCTAAAGCGGAAACCTCAAAAAGTGCGAAAATTTTGGCTAATTTTAGAATCGAGACAATGGAATTATTGTTGATAGATTAGATAAAAGGCTCAATCCAAAAAAATATTACATTTAGTACTTCGATCATCCAAACCAAAGATAAGAGTATTTTCGGGACTCTTAACATAAACTAAAATATTAAAAATCTTCTAAAGGAAAGGGAAATAAGAGAATTGTTATTGTATCAAACGAAAGAAGACGAAACATAAGAAGCATGCGATCGCTTTCAATGGAATATTGTGGTGTGCGTGTGATTTGAAAATGATGTATATAAGATACAAAGACAAATCGTTATATATTACAATACATATTATAAATATAAAGGAGAAACAAGAACTGAATGTAACACAATACCAATACTAGTACATAAAAAAAACATTGCCTGTGAGATGTCAATGCGTAATAGCGTATGGAGATGTAATAGATAGTATCGTACAAAATATAATAAAATATAACACAATATAATATAATATATAATGTTATTATAATAATAATAAAATATAATATTGTTACAATTTCGCCAAGTGGTTATTCTAATAATTTTATCCGGTTCGATCACTGGATTGTGAATATAAACTCGCAAACTTTAAATTTCAACTTAATTTATTTCCCACAAAAATTACACAAACATTTCACAAATAATTCACTAATATTTATTTTCACTATTATTTTACACAATATTTATCACCACTATTATTTTAACACTTCACTTTTCATCACTTCCCGATATTAACACTTTGAAATTCAAAATTGAACTGTCCCGTAACTCAAATATCTACACGTATTTATACGACACAAATACTTGTAGAACATTCCATTATTTTTCTTCTCTACACTTCGCGAATGTTCTTCCGTCGTATTTTGTTCGCTCCGCCTATTTCATAATTTGTTTTTATTCCGTTCGTATGTGTAAACATTTGATTACAGGGTAATCCCTACTGCTATAATTTTCTTCTTAATTATCACAGGTGACATCTGTGATTCGTTACACTACCCTCCGCCCAAACCTGTTCGTCCCGAACAGGATCCAGACCTCTTCCTCTATAGAACGCCAGTCATTCCAGGTGTACAACCTTGGGTTTTCCTCGTACTCCTCTTTGGATCCTATAGATCACATCATTTATTCTTGTTATGACCTTGTACGGTCCCTCCCATCCAGGTTGTAATTTCTGCGATAACCCTTTCTTACGTTGTGGGTTGTGAAGCCATACCAATTGACCCTCGTCAAATCCTTTATTGTTTGCTCGTAGATCATACCGAGCCTTTGTTTTATCACTTGACAATTTGATTTTCTCTCTGACAAATCCGTGTATGTTGTTGATCTCTTCTTTCAAGTTGTCCACATATGCTTGTCCACATTTAGCTGATGATGGAACCGCTCCGAATCTGAGATCGCCTGGTAGTCTTAAATTGTTGCCAAAAAGTATTGTCGCTGGTGTTACTCCTGTTGTGTTATGCACCGCCGATCGATAAGACATTAAGAACAATGGAATACCTTGATCCCAATTCCGCTGGTTTTTATCCACTGTTTTGGCTATAAACTCCACCAATGTGGCATTGAAACACTCCACCATGCCATCAGACTGTGGGTGGAAAGGTGTTGTCCGCGTTTTATTAATTCCCAGTAACTGGCACATCTCCTGGAAGACAACCGATTCAAAATTCCGCCCTTGGTCGGAATGCAGTTCCATTGGTACCCCATAACGGCTTATCCAATTGTATACCACTGAATTGGCGATTGTGGTTGTTTCCTGATTTGGAATCGGGTATACCACTTACTGAAGTAGTCCATTACTACCAAAACATATTTGTTGCCACTTTCGCTGGTTGGAAATGGTCCTGCAACATCTATGGCAATCCTCTCAAATGGTGCTCCCACATTATATTGTTGCATCGCTCCACGGCTCTTCTTTGCCGGTCGTTTCACTGTCATACATTGGTCACATTTTTGACACCATTCAGCCACTGCCTGTCTACATCCTGCCCAGTAGAATCGTTCACGTACCTTGGCTAACGTTTTGTTGATTCGTGGTATTCCTCCAATATTTCCGCCATCCTGATCTTCGGTACCACCACTAGCGATTGCTTTGTTATGCCATCGGAGCTTTCCCATGTTCGTTTTAAGCATCCGTCTTCCATGGTTAAACTATCCCATTGATCCCAGTAAGCCTTGATAGTTGGGCCTTTATCTGCAATATCGCTCCATGTGGGACGACGTTCTTCCTCCATGAATTTGATAATCAATGCCAAAACTGGATCCTCCCGTTGCTCTTTGGAGATAACATCCTTGGTCCATTCATTAGTTGGCAACACTTTCATTAGTCTGATGTCGACGATGTTTTCCTTGCTTTCTACCCGACCGTAATGTTTACAATCCACTCGACATGGCCGTCTTGACAATGCATCCGCATTTCCATGAGCGCTTCCCTTCCGATGTTGGATTTCGTAAACAAAACTCCCTAATCGCTCAATCCACCGTGCTACTTGTCCTTCGGGGCTTTTAAACTGAAGTAGCCATGTTAAGGCGCCATGATCCGTTCTTAATAGAAATGATTGGCCATAGAGGTATTTCCTAAAATGTTCCACACATTTCACTATGGCCAACAATTCTCTTCTTGTTACACAGTAGTTCCGTTCTGGCTTCGATAAGATCTTTGAATAATATGCGATGACACGTTCCTGTCCATCGATTTCCTGTGACAATACACCTCCCAAGCCATAATTGCTTGCATCCGTATCCAAAATAAAACGTTTATTCGGAATCGTTTATAATTATTATAATAAAACGTTTATACGAAAGCAATGGTGCTGTACATAATCGCTGCTTCAGTGCATTGAACGCTTCATCGTGTTCATCACTCCATTGGAACGGCTTGTTCTTCTGTGTCAGCTCGTGTAAACTCCTTGCGATGTTGGCAAATCCTGGCACAAATCGTCGATAATATGTGCATAGTCCGATGAAACTCCTTAGTTCATGTAAATTCTGCGGTCCAGCTGCTTGGATTCTTTCGAATACCTCCTCTAGATTACGTAGGTGCTCGTTGAAGTCCTTTCCCAAAACGATGATGTCGTCCAAATAAACCAGGCATGTTTTCCAGTGGAGTCCTTTTAGTACGCGTTCCATTAGCCATTCGAAAGTCGCAGGGGCGTTACAAAGTTCAAATGGCATGACATTGAATTGCCATAATCCATTGCCCACACTGAACGCTGTATTTTCCTTATCTTCGTCTGCGACCTCCACTTGCCAATAACCGCTCTGCAAATCCAATGTTGAAAACATCCGTGCTCCTGCCAATGTATCCAGTGTGTCGTCGATCCTTGGTAATGGGTAACTATCCTTCTTAGAAACTGTGTTGAGCTTCCGATAATCAACGCAGAATCTTATGCTTCCATCCTTCTTTTCTACCAATACTACTGGTGAACTCCATGGACTCGTTGACTGCTCAATTAATCCCGATGTTTGCATATCAGTTACCATCTTATCCACTTCTGATTGTTTAGCCAATGGTAATCTTCTTGACGCTGGTCGAATAGGTGTTGATGTTCCTGTGTCGATCCGGTGTTTAACCATATTTGTTCTGCCATTATCTTCCGGTGCACCACAGAAAATGGACATATATTTTTGAAGCAACTCCTTTGCTGCTGGTTTTTCTTTTGGTGTTAATTGTTGCATCCATTTCTGAGTTAGTTCCTCCGTTATTTTCCGTTGTCGTTGGTCCTGGGCCTTTACACACGGATTTGCCTCCTCGCATTTTATAATGGTGGATACTTCCTCACCTTGCCCGATGATAGTTCCCTTTTTAATTGTTTTTGTCACATCCGATAAATTAAGAGCCCTTATCGGTACTCTAAAGTCACAATCCGGCTTAACCAAAGCTTTTCCGATGATAATTTCTTTGGTCTGTATCTCGTCACTGTGTTGGTAGCTTCATCCGATGATCCAATTTTATCCTCTTTACGACTGGCTCCTTCCCGTTGTTCAGTTGCAAAGGCAGTTCGACATTACCGTAGCTCAATGTTCCTCGTCCGACATCCAATACGAATCCATTTCGTTTCATGAAGTCCATTCCCAGGATGACCTCATCCACAATATCAGCAACCAGAACTTCATGTCGAAAACTGTTGTTCCCGATTCGTATTGTCACCTTCTTAATGTCGTATTGTCAACGTGTCGCAATAAGTCGAATCTGAACGAAATTCAATATAATAAAAATGTGCTTATGTATGTGTGTTCAAATGTCAAAAATAAAATTGGCGGGAATATTTTTGTGCATGGGTATATGTGAAACGTCAAATTCAAATTTTGGCGGTAAAATTAACTATATCATAAATAAAACTACAAATATTAATGGTGTAGAAACAATTTTATAATTTTTATTACTTTCTAACTGTACAAATAATATAAAAATATTAGTTTGTTTATATTTTAATTAAGTCTCAGTTTTTAGAATTACCAATTGTTTTAACGATTCTTTAATTTCTATTATGTTTTTGTCAAAACGTGAAAATAAATCTATATCGTTGAATGGGAACCTGAATTTTGCATTTACGCAACCAACGAGATACTTCAAATTAAATGGGTAGCCCTAAGCTTTACAAATTCCCTCATTAATGCTTTTTGCCCTTTTTCTAAATTTGTAATGGAGTGTAGTATTTGTTGAAATTGCGTGTTGCCAATCGATTTCTATGTTTAAAATAAATCTGTCTGCACCTCAACAGATGTTGATTGAACAATTAATTCCGAGGTATAGCCTTCTGTAAACCACGTATATGCATCATGCTGCGTTAGTGTCGCATCCTCTGTAACCGCTTCTGGAGACAATTCATTTATTCTGGTACTCTGTGTTGAAGTGTATGGAACTCTATCGCATAAATAAAAAATAATAATAACAAATTGTTGTTTAAAGAATATTTTTAAAATATTAGCAACTCTTCATAAAAATTACTGTACTCGAACTGTAAATCATATTGTGCTGATAATATAAAAGATACAGGAAAGGGACTAAGCACACATTTTAACGATCAAAAATAATAAATATTGTTTAAGAATACATACTTTCAATAAAATATTCTGAATTAACAATATTTGTTGTATTTCTGCTGGAATCCATTTTTTTCACATTTATTTGTAATTCCAAATATATAAATAAACAAAATTTTAAACACGTCAACACGCAGATTTCTATGTATGCATATAAATATGCATATATATATATATATATATGTATATATATATATATATATATATATATATATATATATATATATATATATATATATATATATATATGTATATATATATATATATACATATATATATATATATATATATATATATATATATATATATATATATATATATATATATATATATATATATATATATATATATATATATATATATATATATATATATATATATATATATATATATATATATATATATATTGTTACGATTTCACCAAGTGGTTATTCAAATAATTTTCCGGTTCGATCACTGGATTGTGAATACACTCGCAAAGATTAATTTATTTCCCAATAAATTCCATAATTATTTCACAAATAATTTTACTACACTTATTATACACAATAATTATCACTACAATTTGTTCAACACTTCACTTTTACATTTTATTACTTCCCGATATTAACACTTACAAATTCAAAATTAAACTGTTCGTAATTCAAATGTCTACACGTATTAATACGACGCAACTACTTGTAGAACATTCCATTAATTTTAATCTCTACACTTCGCGAATGTTCTTTTCATCGTATTTTGTTCGCTCCGCCTATTTCATTATTTATTTTTATTTTGTTCAATGTGTAAACATTTGGTTACAGTGTAACCAAATGTTTACACGCCTACTGCTATGATTAATATCTCTTTTTAGTTATCACAGATGACATCTGTGATTCGTTACACTACCCTACATTCAAACCTCTTCGTCCTGAACAGGATACAGACGTCAACAGGATCCTGAACAGGATCCTTCGTCCTGAACAGGAATGCCAGTCGCACCAGGTGTACAACCTTGGGTTTTCCTCGTACTCCTTTTTGGATCCTATAAATCACGTCGTTAGTTCTGACCTTGTACGGTCCCTGCCTTCCAGGTTCTTACTTCTTTGAGAATCCTTTCCTTCGTTGTATTCCAATAACTCCATCCAATTTCTCACAAACAATCATTTCCGAGTGTGGTGGTCGCTTCGTCCGATGATACAGTTTTATCCTACTTACGACTGGCTCCTTCCCGTTGTTCATTTGCAAAGGCAGTTCGACATTACCGTAGCTCAATGTTCACCGTCCAAAATCCAATACGAATCCATTTCGTTTCATGATGTCCATTCCCAGGATGACCTCATCCACAATATCCGCAACCAGAACTTCATGTCGAAAACCAAAACCGCTCCGGTGTCCAACGTTATCATGCTGGATCGTCCCTCTACTTCGTCTTTCATCATCAAGCTATCACCACCTTTAGCCAATCTGGAAATGTTGATGAAGGTTATGGAGCATTTGGTTGTGACAGTCAGCTTTTGCTCCTCAAAGTTGACTCTTACTCGTTTAACGCCTTTGTTGTTGTTTGGCGTTCCTCCTCGGCTGGTGTTTTTCTTTCCTCCGGTGGCCTTCGGTACATCGGCGATGGTGTTTTCACCCGTTTGCGCCTTATCTCCCAGCATTCCCACGAGATGTGTCCTATTTTGTCACAAACCCAACATCTGATTTTACTTTTTCCATCCTGTAATCTCATTTTCCGCCAGTTATCTACTGGTTTGATATTATTTCCGTGTTTGTGACTGATTGCTGGTTCCACTTCCACACGACGTACCTTGACTGCTGGTTTGATGATGTTGTTTGCAGTCTCGTTGGTTAGTGCATACGCGATGGTTTCCGCGAACGATGATTTTGGAGACAATACAACCGCACCTCTCGTATCCGGATCTCGTACTCCATCGGTGAAGGCGTCGATCATGATCCGCTCTGTGTATTCTCCCGCCATGTTGTAGTGGGCGAGGTGCACTAACCGCTCTATATCAACCGCATACTCTTGGAGCGTCTCTCCAATCCGCTGAGATCGTCCCTTCAACTCCATACGATGTAGCTCCCGTCGGTGATCTCCGTAAGTACGCTCCAAAGCCAACATGATTTTCCCGTAGTCTTCCCGTTCGTATTCCGGCACAATTTGCAGTAGTTCCGCAGCATTTTCTTTTAACGCCACAATTAACGCTGCCACTCGATCCTCTTCACACTAACCATTCCTGGTGGCCGCCATTTCAAACTGGAGTTTGAAGATGTTGAATGGCGTGGTTCCGTCGAACGTTGGAGGCTTCAACTTCATTGAGCTGGTTGGTCGAGTAACTTGAGTAACAATCTTCATGATTCTCTGATCTGCCACCTCAGATTGCTAAAAAATGCGAGGTTCAAACTTCTCAAGTTTACGCACCATTTCTATTTTGACTGTGTCAACTTTTGTGTTCAACGTAACAGAAAGCTCTCGAAATTTTTCGTTGACACATTTTTCTTGCTGCTCGAGCCGTTCGATGATACTCTCCTGTCTTGTTCATACATTCCTGATCAGCACGCATCTGCTCCTTCAAACTTTCTTGGCCGCTTGTCATTTTTCCTTCGAGGCGCTATGGTCGTTGATTCTCTAGTTATTTCAACCGCTTGTATTTCGGTTAAATCCGGTGCCCCGAAATTAAATTCGTGTTGATCCAGGTCAACATTTTCCTCTACCAAAGCAGCGCGAAGTCTGAGCTGCAACACATTGCGGTAACCCGGCGTTGTTAAATTACGCTGGCCCAACTCCTTCTTCAAATCTGTCACTTTAGGTCCATTACTTTCATCTTGGATATTCACAATCCCACCGCTGTCACCAATAGTTACGATTCACCGAGTGGTAATTCAAATAATTTTCCGGTCCGATCATTGGATTGTGAATATTAAACTCGCAAAGATTAATTTTTACAATAAATTAATTTCCCAATAAATTCCACAATTATTTCACAAATAATTATTATCAAACTACTTTTTCACAATAATTATCACTACAATTTGTTCAACACTTCACTTTCACTTTTTATCACTTCCCGATATTAACACTTCGAAATTCAAAATATAACTGTTCGTAACTCAAATGTCTACACGTATTTATACGACGCAAATTCTTGTAGAACGTTCCATTATTTTGCATCTCTACACTTTGCGAATCTCCATTGCATCGTATTTGATTCGCACTAAAACATGGAGGTCTAAAAAATGAAATGGTTACCGTACAAAAGCAAATGATCGGTGGCCTCGAAGTTAAAATGATTACCGAGCAACAGGCAATTCGTGCTGAACAGGAGCAAATGATAGACGGTCTCAAAGACGACATAAAGGAGCAGATGCTGCCGAACAGGAAAGCATGAGAACCGGACTAGAGAGCATCATCGAACGGTTGGAGCAGCAAGAAAAATGTGTCAACGAGAAGTTTCGAGAGTTTTCCGTTACGTTGAACACAAAAGTTGATACCATCTAAATGTAAATGGATCACAAATTGGACCAACAAATCGAGGTGACCAACCAACGATTTATGGAGCTTGAAAAGAAACTAATGGATCTCAAAACTAACGGCCGCG
Organism: Tipula lateralis; assembly: GCA_963932295.1. Lineage (NCBI taxonomy): Eukaryota > Metazoa > Arthropoda > Insecta > Diptera > Tipulidae > Tipula > Tipula lateralis. The sequence goes on along the minus strand of OZ010738.1, from coordinate 125,920,996 downwards.
CTCGAATTGTTCGACCAACCAGCTCAATGAAGTTGAAGCCACCAACGTTCGACGGAACCACACCATTCAACATCTTCAAACTCCAGTTTGAAATGGCGGCCACAAGGTATGGTTAGTGTGAAGAGGATCGAGTGGGAGCGTTAATTGAGGCATTAAAAGACAGTGCTGTGGAACTACTGCAAATTGTGCCGAACTACGAACAGGAGGGTTACGACAAAATCATGTTGGCTTTGGAGCGTAAATATGGAGGTGGACACCGACAGGACCTACATCGTATGGAGTTGAAGGAACGATCTCAGCGGGTTGGAGAGACGCTCCAGGCGTATGCGGCTGATACAGAGCGGTAAGTGCACCTCGCCCACTACAACATGGCGGGTAAATACACAGAGCGGATCATGATCGACGCTTTCACCGATGGAATACGGGATCCGGATACGAGACGTTCGGTTGTATTGTCTCCGAAATCATCGTTCACGGAAACCATCGTATATGCACTAACCAACGAGACTGCGAACAACATCATCAAACCAGCAGTTAAGGTACGTCGTGTGGAAGTGGAACCAGCAATCAGTCACAAACAGGGAAATAATATCAAACCAGTAGATAACTAGCGGACAATGAAATTCCGGGATGGAAATAGTAAAATCCGATGTTGGGTTTGTGATAAAATAGGACAAACCTCGCGGGAATGCTGGAAGATAAGGGAGTAAACAGACGAAAACACCATCG